>CP114484.1:8530000-9130000 GCA_027186245.1 Coriaria nepalensis | reverse complement strand
AGTTATTGCAAGAGATTCCAGATTCCGTTCGAGTGCATTGTCATTGCACAGAAATGGGAAACAGTTCGGATTGAGGATCTTAAACTTGAAAGGGATGAAGTGGTAGTTGTCAACTGTCTAGGGCGGTTGAAAAACATACCGGATGAGACAGTTGTAGCGGATAGTCCTAGGGATAAAGTCCTAAAATTGATCAAGAAGATAAAACCAGACTTGTTTGTTCACGGGGTTGTTAATGGAACATATAATGCTCCATTTTTTGATTCGAGGTTTAGGGAGGCATTGTTTCATTACTCTGCATTTTTCGACTTGTTAGAGGCTACTGTGCCTTTGGAAGATCAAGACAGGTTGACTTTTGAGAGACAGGTTATAGGAAGAGATATTATAAATGTGATAGCTTGTGAGGGCTTGGCTAGGGTTGAGAGGCCGGAAACTTACAAGCAATGGCAGATTAGGAATCAAAGGGCCGGGTTCAGGCAGATTGGGTTGGATCGTGAGCTCTTGGACGAAGTGAGGGGGATGGTGAGAGATGAATACCATGCGGATTTTGTTGTGGATGAGGATAAGTATTGGATGTTACAAGGTTGGAAGGGGAGGATTATTTGTGCTTTATCTTGTTGGGTGCCTGCCTAGTGTAGGTGCTATGCTATTATTATTCGTTTGGTGTAATTTCTTATGGTTGGATTTAAATTGTGTAACAATTGTTAGGTTTTTAGAACTAATGTTCGTAAAAATGTTCAAAACCTACTAGGTTGTTTGCAATATCTATAAGGTACATGATGAGGAGAAGATTGCGCACTTGAAATGAGTTTACTTTATTATTATCACAAATCACAATATATTGTTCAGAAGCCATACACCTTAAGAAAAACAAACAGGGTCAAGATAGTGAGTTATATAATCACATAAAAAAAAAAAAAAAGAGCCCCGTATTTGAACCCTATGCTCTAACTGTTGTCTCAATAGCGACCTTCCCGGGATAAACAACATTCTTGGACTTGCCTTGAACATCTTGCCAGAGCTCTGGCAATGCTTCCTTCATGTTATGGATGCTCTCAAGTGCATAATCCGCACCCTTTACTCGATGGGAAGTTCCCACCTGCAATATATGACTCATTGTTTGTTAAAAGAGTTACTCTTGTTTAAATCCAAATTTGTAAAATATCTTCTCATTTAGCTTTTGGGTTCATAGTTGATGGATAGTTGATATGGTAACTTACCAGCACAGTTTGAAGGCCCATGAATTTACCAGTTTGTATATTACGAAAATTGTCATCGAAGAACAACTGGAGAAGAGCATAGAATCAGTGTTAGTGCAAAGTAGGAAAAAAAAAAAAAAAAAGGGACTCACATGTGAATGAGAGATTGACGATCTTACAGTTTTTTTAGGGTTAATGTTGGCAATCTTGAACACTTGCTGATAAGCCGGCTCCAATGGTTTGCAGATCACGGGTGTCTGAGGAAGTCTCGAATCTGGATTAGGACGATTATTGATATCATCATTGCCTTTGTTAGTGGGATTTAGAGTCTCAAAGCATAAAATCTCTTCAAAACAGTCCTCTAATCCAAGCCTATTCAGTACTCTATTTGCATGCCCCTTATCAGCATTTGTGAAGATCTAAGAGAGAAGTGAAATACAAAGTTGTCACAAAAAGAAAAACAGATCATAGTATACAGCATGATTATATCTTATACTGAAAATGCGATAACTTACGAGCTTCCGAACTGGTAGATTATGCAGAAGGCTCCTCAAGACAGGGTCAGGTTTTAGCATGTTGTAAGGCAACCGCCCATGAACAAAACTGTAGAAACCAGATAGAGAGAAATGTATGTTGTAATAAACCATGTTTTTCTTCTCAATAGAAAGATCGAAGAACTAATGATGAAAACATAGAGATGTTGTTACCTATGAAATTCATCATAGTCGAAATTATAACCAATAGCCTGCAAATAAGAAAATGCAGTAGAGACGATTAGTTCGGTAACTAATGTGAGACACAGGAAGGCTAGTTGACACTTACCCTAAGACCAGCCATTGTTGTCCCATATTCCTTGTATAATGAAATGCACAACTCGGGGACTTTATCCTCTTCTATGCCAAGATTTTTTAGCATATATTCTACACAGGGTCGAAGTTAAATAAATTAGGAACTGAAAACAGCCTTACTTGTGTATTATTTACATATATATTACACACACACATTTACCTTGAATGTTCTTGGTGATTTGCAGAGACAAACCAGAGCTAAAGGCATAGAGAGTATCATCTATATCTGAAAGTAGAAAAGTACATCTTTCTGTCATCATTCAGTTTCCCTGAATTCTAACTTTGTAGATGAAAGAGAACATCATATGTACTCGACTTACCAAATAGAAGACATTCATATTTTGACTCGGGAAATTGCTCATATTGATCCTTGTTCTCCATTTATTTAGAATAGCTTTCAAACTACAAAATTTCGTAATAGAGAAGTAAGCATAAACATGTCTGATAATAATTATAGCTAAAGTTAACAAGATTTTAGTTAATCAAATAATAATTCTTTTTAAGGGATTTTGTGCCCCCCACCCCCAAAATAATAATAATAATAATAATATATACATATATCAATAGATCATATCAAACCTTTCCCATAGACAGGATTTGCAAAAGAAAAGCAGCTCGGAGCAATTCAACCATGGAATTTTTTATTACATAAAACTTCATTTTCAATTCCATGGCATCAGACGAGTGTTCATCAAATTTAATATCTAAATACAAGTTCCTAACTAATCCACAAATTTAGGAAATCAAGTAATCAAGAAAACAAATGTAATGGGGGACCAAAAAACCCTAGCATAGCATCATGTGTATATATTGAAAGTAGAAAACTAGGGGAAAATTAAAGATGCTGATGACAAAATGAGTCTAAAGTCACAGCTTCAAACAGATCGGGGGAAAAAAAAAAGTAATGGAAATTAAGGTAATATTAGAGAAGAACAGTACCAGTTCGAAAATGCGCCTGTGTTCTGAACTCGATCGAGAGAAGGAGAGAGATGAATAGCAAGGAAGGGAATGAGTGGTGTCTGTATCGTTATATATATATATCCATAAATCATAATCAAGAGAAGATGTAAAGACCCACGCGGTTGAATTTTGAAAAGTAATAATAAAGAAGTCGATGCGATGGATTGGTGGAGCCGCAACTTTGACTTTTCACGTCGACGAATTCATTAAGACATGTTCTTGATTTCTAGACGGTCCCGATAGGTTGTGTCGCTGTTCTAACTAGGACACATGGCGACATTAGGAACCACCTCTTCTTTCTTGGTTGTGTTCGGGTTATAATAATACTATTAGATCTTGAAATCCTACGTGATCGTGACATGGTGGCGTTTAGCCGCGTTCCCCTCTTTGTTCACACTAAACCATTTGCGATGATATGGTTTCATCACAACCCGTTGCGAACTTGACACTAAACAAAATTTTGCTAGAAAAATAAATAGTCGCAAGTATAAGATTATATGTTTTAACATTTTTTACACAGGAAAAAAAAAAAGAAAAAAGAAGATACTTATGTAATCTACACAATGAAAAGAAATGTCTCCAATAAATATAATTTAAGAATGAAAAATAAAAAATGCATCAAGTGGGGACAACTTGTGGTTCCAGAGGAGGTGTAGAACCATCTTCCTCCTCCGGACCTCTACTCGGGATGTTCTCCGCACTCTTCCCCGCTTCTTCTTCCTCTACAAACCCTTGTTTAAATCTATCATAATTCGTAACTTCGCTTGGTTTAAATGGTCTCTCACCCAAAACCCGAAGCAAGTCCTCTTGGTGAAGAACCTCCTTCTCAAGCAACAATTCTGCAACTTGGGCCACTTTCTCTTTGTGTTCCTCTATAAGCTCTACTGTCTGTTTGTAAGCCTTGCCCACCCATTCTCTCACCTCACTGTCTATAATTGCAGCTGTCTTGCTACTATATGGCTTGCTCATCTCAAATGTGTCCTCTCTTTGCGGGAAAGAGAGGAGCCCCACCTTATCGCTGAACCCGTATACTGCTACTTGAGCATAGGTCATCTTTGTCACCTTCTCCAAGTCATTTTGAGCTCCAGTCGAGATTTTCCCTAATAGAACCTGGTGGAAGCCATACAAATTAATTTCTCGAAAATATCCATTTGCTTGGAAGGAAAGTGAAAAGGAAAAAACAGGGGAGGTTGGTCTTACCTGTTCCGCAGCTCGACCACCAAGGGTCATACATGTCATGTCAAAAAGTTGTTCCTTAGTCATGAGAAGGTTTTCATTGGGAACATATTGGGCAAATCCAAGAGCTGCTGTGCCACGAGGTACTATTGTGACTTTTAATAAGGGCTCAGCGTGCTCTAAGAACCATCCAGCAACAGCATGGCCTGATTCATGATAGGCAACAGTTCTACGTTCCAGCTTGCTTATCACCTGTTTAATGATTACCAATATATTGAATTCTGAAGTTAATTATGAGGAGGAGGGTTAAAAAAGAAAAGAAAAGTTACTATAAAGGCAGCGGTACCTTGTTCTTCTTTTCGAGACCACCAATGATTCTATCTATAGCAGCTTCAAAGTTGTCCATGGTGACTATAGTCCCATCAGTCCTAGCTGCGATTAAAGCAGCCTCATTGCAGATATTTGCAATATCAGCACCAGCAAATCCAGGAGTTAGGGCTGCAAGCCTTTGAGAATAAAAAGATGGCTCATTGTCGAGTTTGATTTTTTTCAAGTAGATCTGGAATATCTGATCACGGCCTTTAATGTCGGGTTTATCGATTGTGACTTGGCGATCAAAGCGACCAGGCCGCAACAGAGCTTTGTCTAGAATATCTGGCCGATTAGTTCCAGCAAGGACCACAACTCCAGAAGTGGTTCCAAACCCATCCATTTCAACCAAAAGCTGATTCAGAGTGCTTTCACGCTCATCGTTGGAGCCCGAGAATCCCCCACGTCCCCTAGCCCTGCCTATTGCATCAATCTCATCAATAAAAATTATGCTAGGAGCACATTGTCTGGCCTCTTGGAACAAGTTTCGGACTCTGGAAGGTCCCACACCAACAAACATCTCCATAAAATCAGAACCTGATATGGATAGGAATGGCACACCGGATTCCCCCGCAGTTGCTTTTGCCAGAAGGGTCTTTCCCGTGCCTGGGGGGCCCACTAAAAGAGCACCCTTAGGAATTTTTGCCCCCAGCTCCTCGTATTTCTTAGGATTTTTCAGAAAGTGCACAAACTCCATAATTTCTTGCTTTGCCTCGTCACAGCCAGCAACATCTTTGAAGTAGATCTGGTTGACACCAGAAAAAAAAAAAGAGAAATACATCAATATGGATGTAAGGTTCAAAGGAAAATTGGATGGAGTAAATTCCACAACTATAAATGAAAGTGGCAAACAAAAAAAGCTACCTTATTCTTTGAGTTTTTATCTAATTTTAGGACGTGCGCTTTTCCAATGCTGAATATTCCACGGGCACCTTTAGCACCACCACCACCAACACCAAGTCCACCTTGCATTCTTCTTCCCATGTACAGAAGGGATCCTAAGAGCAAGAGTGTGGGTGCAAATCGCAGTAATTCATGGTACCAAACCATTTCTGATACATAAGTAACGGCGACATGATGGTGAGGATCTATCCCTAAAAACTCTTGGGCTTCCTCCAACTTCTCCTCAAAAGATTCTACACTTCCAATATTAAAGTAATACTTATACTGTCCCCCATTTCCCCATTTAGGAGTCGCATCATTAGGACCTTGGACTACTTCATTGCTTGTTTGATTGACAGGAGTGTTTCTTACATATACTTTTGCAACTGACTTGTTTGAAACAACTATATGGTCTACTAAACCTGGTTCCAGAAGCTTGGTTTTAAACTCCTGGAAACTAATCTGCAAAGAGAAAATATATATATATATATATATATGTATATTCAGAGCACACGAGGAAAGATCTAAACACCCGAGCATGTGCAAAGAATTTTCTTTTTTGGTGTGGGAAAGATGCATTCTATTTGGCAACAATTGACTTAATTATCAGTACATTGACTTGTCAGATGAGCACTCCAACGAACAGAAGACCCTTGCAGCAGCTGACTTTTTAAAAGAGAAACATATGGAACAAAATAGATTGAAATCACGAAACATAACTTCGAGGTTTTCCTCAGAATGGGGTAAAATAAGAAAAGCTTATTGAGGCTAGTCTTGTGTTTCAATTTTTCACGGCATATGGGTTAGCATTTTAGGGTAAGATTAATGTTGAAGACTAGATCCTAACATTCAGAGAGAACATATCATTCTCAGTAGGATGGAGGTTGATGTACCAATAGAGATTGGCACAAGTCTCAATGAGATGTTATAAAAGCATTTTCCTGCAAATAACTTCTGTGAAGATAGTACATAAATCTTAAAAGTATCATGAGAAAGCATATTAACCTGTAACCTGTTAGGAATTCACAAATCTACTTACATCCCCACATAAAGGAAAAACGCTTGGAGAACCTATGCAAAAGACAAACCAACTATTGAAAATAGACAAGGGATAATAAGGATATGATTACCTGCTGCTGTTCACGAGGACCGAAGTTGAAGGAAGAAAGAACCAGCCCGACAACTAACAAAGGAGTTAATAAATTCTGGAAATATCTCATGAAAGTTTCCTGAAAGCTGCCATGATCATCTGTGCTCGAGTCATCTGAAATTGGAAGAAAATAAATAGATTAGATTTCAGCTAAGAATATGATCATATGTGGCATGTGTGTAACTAAGCGTGGCCAAATTTAAGCACAAAGATAGTGGTGGTTGTCACAATACATGTCAATTGTTTGAGTGAATGCAAATGCAGACCAACTGGAAAGTTCTTTAGGAATACTACATCTGTTTAACATGCTCTGTAGCCTACAGACTGTAGGCGAAGAAAGAGTATAGGTCTTTCTCGATCTTCCCCAAAGAATTGGATCAGCAGTCCACACATCTCACAGGGAGGAATAAAAAGTAGTAGGGGTTCCTATATTATCCTGGAGCTTTATAGCAGAAAGAATGGGCGATGAAGCCAAGATTAATAAAATACAGCTCAGATGCTCAGCGCAAAATAGTTTGGCATATAATCTAGAGAGACATATTACTCAACCAGCTCCCTACCCACCTCCATGAATTAACTAAGAGACCTGGCATTGTGGTAGCACTAATTACCAGAGAGTTCCATGGGAACAACTTGAATGCACCACATATGGAGAAACTAACAAGAGAACCTCCATATGTATGGGAAACTAACAGGAAAAAGCTCAAATAATGATAAGAAAACCGCTACCTAATAGAAAGCTCAAAGAATGGCAACCAATTTATTCATATTTCTAGACAAAACACAAGAACGGTACCGGTGATAAGAATAATAGCAAGATAAAACGGAGAGATTTTTCACCTTTGGACTCGGATTTTTGCTCGTTACCCTTAGGAATCTCCTTCTTTCCCTTAGGATAGTAATTCTCATAATCTACAAAAACGAAGAGAAAACAATCAGTTTCAAACAAAGAGCTTCAGACTGCACTTAGTAAAAGAAAAGCTCAAAAACCAAGCTCGAAAGCGAAAAAGATTAAAATTAAAAAAAAAAGAAAAAAGAAAAATTCAGCTGCTCACTCTTCTTCTTAGGGGCCTCACTGGAAAAAAGTCGTCGAAATTTAGGGTTAGCAAGAATGTAGTTAAAATCAGATAAAGCGGCCTTAGAAACGAATCCCTTTTGAATGCCTCCTATTGAAGCTAAATAACCTCTAACAAACCCTAATTTCTCCTCTGGTCGCAGAAGACTTTCGTTCACACACTGAGTCGCCGATCTCCCACCACCGCCATACAAAAGAACCTGCAAACCCAATGAAAACAATATCATCACCCCAAACGCAATACAGTGAGAGAGATTAATTGATCAAAAGAGAAAGGAAACCGAAAAAGCTTACACTGAAACGAGAAGATCGCGTCGAAGAGCGGCTAAGCCTGGAGAAAATCATGATTTGGAAACTACTCTTGATCAGTAGCAGAAAATGTTTTGCAGAAATTATTCGACCTTCAACCTCGAGCACTAGCAGGGGGAAGAAAACATAAATTTCTAGAAATCTGGGGTCTATAAACATAATTTTATTTTATTTTAGTCTTTAGTCTTTACATTTTTTTAAGTTAAATATTTTAATATTGATTTTCTTTCTCATTATCTTATTGACTTATCTAGAAGAAATAATTCTGCCCAAAAAAAAAAAAAATTATCTACACGATATGATGAAGTAAAATTTACACATGACAATAAAGTGAAGTGTTTTTCTATTACAATATGACTTAATGCCTAATCACCCCCACGTGGTATCAAAATTTAGACCGGCTTAGTAAGAGTATTTATATCAATTTTTTTTGTAAAGTTTTTCAAATTTAATTTAATTAATTTTAATTAATAATTTTTTTTAGATAATTACGTATCAAATTGTTATTCTATTTTTTTTAAATAATTAAATATTTTTATTTTTATTTTTTAATAAAGCAAATTAATGGGATGGATTATTATTATTATTTATTATTTCAATAAGTTTAATTGGTTAAAGTTTTTTTAAATTTGAAAAATCAATTTAATTTTATAAAAATAGTTAATGAGAGAGTGTGAAAATAATAATTAGATAAATTTATCTTTTTCTGATGTGAATTTTTTTTTAAAATAAAATTTATTGATATTATTTAAAATTTTAGTTAATATAAAAATATTTAATTAGTCTGATATGAGTATTTTTAGAGATTCACATTAATTTTTTTTTTTTTTTATCGAATTACATTCCACCAAAATAAGAGAAAAACCCTTTTCTTAAAGCCAATTTTTCAAACCAAAAAATAAACCCATAAGCTCGGCTTAGAAACTATTTGAGCTCAAAAGAGATTTGCAAAAAACAGTAAGGACAAGACCAGAGGAGTTCCTTATAACTCCCCCCAATTTAAAGAGCTAGTTGCATTGGAGGAAGGAACCATCTACATTGAGCTTGTACCAACTATAGGAGGGACTTTCCAGATGCAAAGAATGGGAGTTCCAGAAACCTTTAACCTAATAGAACAACCCAAATCCATCGGTAAACTTCTGTCAAAAGGAGTGAAGAGCATAGGATTTGATTTTATCAGAGTTAGTCTCCCCAATCCAATTAATTCATCACTTGATTTAAAATAGCAGCCGAGTGCATTGCCCTCTCATCATGAAAAGACTTATTCCTATCAATCCAAATTTCACAGCAAATTAGTAGAGGCAACAGACTCACTACATTGAACACTTGGGGAGAGACATGACTGACTTACCTGACCACCATAGCAAAAAACGATCAGGCAAAGGCTGATGCATGTTCTGGATTCTACGAATGGCTGCTATTTTAAAGATAAGTTATTTTCCATAAATTGGTAAATCAAGAAATTTGACCTCCCCTGAAACAGATTGACTTCCAAGCTGTCTTTGTGGAGAATATAAATAAACCATCCTTACTAGGAGCCCAGATTCTCAAATCTCCTTCACTGGAGAAAGTCATGAATAAACCATCCTTACTAGCATCAATCTGATCCTGGGTTAGACTGGCATTAAGCCATGCTCGAGTAGTTTTAGCCTCTTTGAGAAAGATCATTGGGAAGCCAGACTTACCATTAGAGAGCACTCCTAAGCCCCAATTATCATACCAGAAACTCACAGAGTTTCCATCACCCACATTCCACTGGAACTGGTCCATAAAATCAGCTAAAACTGAAATAATTTGCTTCCATCCATGTCTTTGAACAATTTGAAGAGCAAATCCATTGTGACACAAGCAAAAAACATGAATATCTAACCCTCATAAAATTATACCAAAGATAAGAGCCTTCTAAGAGCCTCAAAATCTTTTCATAGTGAAAGCTGATTGCATATCCTTCAATCTCCTAGGGCATAAACCACCAAACTTCTTACTGTTAACACATATTTTCCCATGAAACCCAATGCCTCCTCCTCCCACCTTCCCTCGAACCTCAAAAGAACCTTGCCATCATTGATTCTAAGTTTTCCATAAGCTTGTATGGAACACTAGCAGCAGCTAAAGGTGAAGAGGGATAGATGAGAGCACATGTTTTATCAAGACCAACTTACCTCCAGAGGATAAAAGAAAAGATTTCCATCCCTCAAGGTTCCTAGTAAGCTTCTCAATCAGCTCATGAAAGAAAGAGATTTTAATATGCCCACAAGAGAGAGGCACTCCTAAGTAAGTAAAAGGAAAGGAACCTCTCATAAAAGAAGTCAATCTAGCAAGCATGTTGATTCTGGTAATAAGACAGCCTTCATGTACAAAGAAGTTACTATTTGCAATACTAAAACTCTTTGCGCAAAAACCCTTTCGTAAGATGACAGAGTTTGCATTAGAACTCTGATAGAATGTAGGCTTCCATTTGTGAAAATTTGATTATCATCGGCAAATAACAAATGAGAAACAATGGGGCATCCACTTTTGTTCTTCAATTTAATTTAATTTAATATTTTTTTGGATAACTTCGCATCATGTTTTTTATTTTATTTTTTTAAATAAATTAAATATTATTATTTTATTATCTTTTAAATAAAAAAATTAAAATAAGAGAGAAAATAATATTAAAATAAATTTAACTTTATTAAAATAATTATTTAAATTTAAAAATTATTTTAATAAAATTAAATATAATTAATCTGAAGTATTTTTTTACAAAATTTATTTAAAATTCTTTAAATAAATATAATTAATATAGATATCTAAATAAATATCTAAGTACTTTGTGTTGCACTTATATGCTTCATACGTGCATATTTTGCTAGATTTTCTGTTGGGACGACATGTAGTTGTTTTGTTTGCCTTTACAAAGCAACATGTTGTTTCGAATCATGAATGCAATACAATCTTTTTTTTTTTTCTTGGTGTCAAAACTACAAGCAATTTCATACATTGTGTGTACATGACTTCCATCCAAATCACGACGACAATTTCATGCACAAAATAAATAAATATAAATATAAATATAAATATTTATTTTTATTTTTATTTTTATTTTTATTTATTTATTTATGTATACATATATATTTATTTATTTATATACAAACAAATAGATTCATATCATTAATTAGGTCATACATTAAAGAAATAATTAAAATGTACACGATGAACTTAACAAGAATAAATTAGATCTAAAGATTTATTTGGATTTTCATGAACATAGCATTGCATGAAAAGATAAAATAATATAATGTACGAATAATTAAACTCTTTAACATATTCATGTATTAGATGTATGTAACTTAAATTGTTGAATGTATATGCATCATAAGATATATATGCTTGGTTGAATATATTATCACATCATATTTAAAGTCTATGAGATAAAAATTGCTTGATCTATTTATGTGACTATTTTGATGAGACCGAAATAATAAAATTCTTCCCATAATTATGTTGAGCTATAATTGGTCATAAAATTGTTTTGTCTTACCTTCCAAATATTATAATATATATTATATTTGTTTTAATTATAAGTTGGCTATGGGCACGTGAGACTTATAATTATAATTATTATATCTATTATTTTGTAGGAGATGTGTGACTAAGTAGTGCTATCATCTTAGACGTTGACATGGACACATGCACAAGTTGGTTTAAAAGATTACGTTTTAGAAAAATATTTGAGTTAAGCTCAATTAAGATAACATAATTGGTTAAAGACACGTGAGATTATATTCTATTAGAGGTAAGATTAAGGAATTACATGAGATATAATTATAAAAAAGTTTGCTATCTTTTGTATTTATTATGATTGGCTACAGACATGTGAAATTATAATACTCGATTATTGGATCTTTTTCTCACCAAAAAAAAATTATTTTTCTCATATATTAAGAAGCTAAATATAATTTTGTAATAAAATAATGGGAGATACCAAAAATTTTATATGACTTTTAAAATTTTTGGTAGCTAATATTCTATGTATATTTGCTTATGTTATTATGTTTTATTTTTATGTGTTTTATAGTTTGCAATATTTGAAAACTAAAATTGATACTTGACTAAAATAGGTTGTTTGATACCAACTTTAGTGACTAGTCTAGAATTATGAGAATTGTTATTAAATATGAATGTTTATCTGATGTTCTAAATCAGCCAATCATGCATATCCCACCTGAGGGATCAAATGCAAAATAATAGCCGCATGGAATAAGTGGCTCGAGCAAGATAATGAGGTGCAATGTATTATGCTTGCATCGATGAATAACGAGCTCCAAAAATACTATGAGAAATTTCATGTCATTGAGATTATCGATAACCTTAAAGCTATTTATGGTGAAGATACTCACAATGAGAGTTATGGGATATCTAAAGCATTATTTTGTATGAAGATGATCGAGGAAACCTCTGTTAGTGACCATGTACTAAAGATGATTACTTACATTGTCTCTGTTAGAAGGTCTAAACCAAGCAATGGACTATAAGTTAATCAATAACTTAGTGTTGTAATCACTTTCTAATTCATTTGCTCCGTTTGTCCTCAACTTCCATATGAATAAGATGGAAGTTGTGATACATGATTTGCATTAGTTGCTACAAACGATCAAAAAATCCATCAAGAAAGATATGCCTATCTTGCTTAGGGGAACCTCTTATAGAAAGAAAAGAAAGGCTAAGGTTAAGAAGCGAGAAAATAAAGAGGTTCTCAAAGAAAATAAGGATGATCGAAAGGTTCTCAAAGCGAGGAAATAATAAAGTTCTCAAAGAAAAGAATGATAGAAAGACAAAGAAAATCGAAGATAGAAAATATTTTTATTATGGAGAATTTAGACATTGGAAGGATTTTCTTACAAGTCTAAAAAAAACATGGTGATGGTGCTTCAAGTATGTTCATGATTGAGGTTAACATTTCTTGTAATGATTATTCTACTTGGGTATTAGATACCAGATGTGATTCTTATATATGTAATAATATGCAGAATCTAAAAAGTAGCCGAATCTTAAAGAAAGAAGAAGTCAACCTACGAGCTGTGAATGGAATAAGAGTTGTTGCTTTGGTTGTAGGAACTTATAGTTTATCTTTGCCTTTAGGCTTAATATTAAATTTGAATGTATTATTATGCACCAACTATGATATGAAATATTGATTCTATTTTTAGACTTGATGAAGATGATTTTATTATTCCATCAAGAACAATATTTTGAGTTTTCATTTAGATGAATCATTTTATGAAAGTAGTTCATTAAATAAGAGTGTTTATGTCTTGAATTTAAATAGTATAACTTGCTTCAACATTGAATAGGTCAAGAAAAGAAAGTGAGATTTTAATCAAACATACATATGACATTGTTGTTTAGAACATGCCAACGAAATAAGAATTCATAAGTTGCATAAAGATGGATATTTAGATCCATTCAATTTATAATTAATACTGACTTACGAATCTTGTTTATTAGGAAAGATGATCAAATCTCCTTTTAGTGGAACTAAAGAAAGAAAAATTGAATTATTAGGCTTAGTACATATTGATGTATGTAGGTCTATGTCAACTCCCGTCAAATGTAGTTTTTCATACTTCATTACATTCACAGATGATTTCTCTATATTCAGATAAATCTATCTTATGAAGCAGAAATCTGAATCGTTTGAGAAATTCAAGGAACACAAGAATTAATTCAAAAAATAACTAGGTAAAAGTATCAAGATACTTCGATTAGATCGGGGTGATGAATACTTAAGTTTTGAGTTTCTTGAATAAAGAGAACGATATAATCTCACAATGGACTTCTCCCAGAATGCCACAATTAATTGGTGTGTTTGAAAGGAGAAACCAAGTTCTGTTGGAGATGGTACGGTCCATGACGACTTTTGCCGATCTATCTTTGTCATTATAGGAATATGCCCTACCTCCGCATATATTATAAACATGATTCCTTCAAAATATATTTCTTAGACACCATATGAGATATGAAAAGGCATAAGTGCGAGTTTTAACCATATTAACATATGGGGTTGTCATGCCTATGTAAGAAGTAAGAAGCAGAAAAGTTTGAGATAAGGTCCAAGAAATATTATTTTGTAGGGTATGCGAAGGAAAAATTAGGATACTACTTCTATGATCCCACTGATCAGAAAGTACTTGTCGCTAAGTATAATGTCTTCTTAGAGAATAAATTACTTTTTGAAAGGCATAGTAGGAGTAAGATTGAACTTGATGAAGTTCAACACTCATAAAATAATAGTCAGGCTAAAAATCATGTTACCTCACAACTTTCAGTTGAGATACCTCTAAAAGATGATATTGTAAAATCTTAGAATACACAACAAATTCGTAAATTTGGTAGAGTATCTAATGGGCCAGAGCATTATAGATTTCTAATAGAAAACCCTAAGACTTATTCAGAGGAAATTAATGACCAGGATTCTAAAAAATGGCTAAACCTATGAAATCTAAGATGGATTTCATATATGCCAACCAAGTCTAAGACTTGGTAGATGCATTTGAATGAATAGTTACTATAGGATATAAACGGGTTTTCAAAATGAAAATTGGAGCAGATGAAAAAGTCGAAATATAAGGCTAGGTTGGTTGCAAAGAGGCATATATAAAGAGATTGACCATGAAGAAACCTTCTCACCCGTTGCAATGACCAAATCTATTCAGATATTATTTCCCATTGCAGCATACCATGATTATAAAATCTGGAAAATGGACGTGAAAACAGTTTTCCTAAATAGGTACCTCGAGGAGGAAGTATATATGATACAACCCCAAGCCTTCACGAATAACAAAAACACATATAGTTTGAAATTGTTGAAGGGTTTATAGACTTTGTGGCTTGAGATCATAACAAATCCGTAAGTATTCATTTGTTTATGGTACTTCATTTACAATTTTTTAACGGTTTTGTTATTTACTATAACTAAAATTATGTAGGTTTTCCCTAATATGATTGAGGTCATAAGATTAGAAGGTAACAAACACGGTCAACTTTTTTTTAAAAAGATACTAAAACCTGTTGAGTGGTTGGACAGTTTTGTAAGCATTCAAACCCTCAGTTGATTCAAAGTCTAAGCCTTTCTATTATTTCTATTTGATTTTTTTTTCTCTTTCTCATCATAGCACATCGACGAGAATGAAGAAAATCAATAATGTGCTCTATTAATTTGCTGCTTTCATTGATTAGGTCTTCCCTTAGTACATGAAACTTTATTGGGAGGACACTTTCAATAACTATTAAACCTTATGGATTTTCTCATCTTGAGGGTTCGAGAGCACTTGAAAATTCTCATTGAGCAATTGAGATGAGGTCATAAAGCACTTGTAAGTCTTTGTCCTTATATCTCAAGAGCTCAATGGGGACTTAAAAATCCCCATCGAGCAATCGAGAAGAGGTTACAGAGACTTGTAAATTTTTTTCCTCATATCTCGATGGTTTGATGAGGACTTGAAAGTCCCTATGGAGCAATCGAGAAGAGGTCTAGAGTTCAGTAGTTGAAGTTTAGAGTTAGCGTTTAGGGTATGGGTTTTAATAGTTGGGGCTTAGAGTTAGGTTAGACCTTCATCTTAAATCTCAAATGTTAGGTATTTCATCTTTGACCTTACAACTTAAACATTTCATCTTAAATCCTAAATATTTGATCTTTCATATTCCAATCTAACGCTTAAACCTTTCTATTAAATTTTAAGTCTTAGATTTTTCATCCTTGACCTTAATTCTATGTGATCTCTTCTTGATTGTTTGATGGGTTCTTGAAAGTCCCCATTAAACCCTCAAGATTTGAGTATAGAAACTTAGAAGTTTATGATCTCTCATCTTGATAGCTCGATAGTCAATTTCAAGACCCATCGAACCATCAAGATATAAGATTAGAGACTTTTAAGTCTCTAATCTCTCATCCCGATAGCTCGATGGGCCCTTTGAAGACTCATCGAATAATCAAAATATAATGTCAGAGTAGGCACTTTTAAGACCTAAAAAGAAAAAAACATTGATCAGAAAAACAGATAGCTCTATAAATCATATGAAAGTTTGATTATATCAAAATGTTACTACATCAAAATTATACAATACAAAAATATTATATCAAATAAGATCAAAGTGATTAGGTATTGATATGTTGCCTTATTATGTCCAAGAACAATACATTTGCTAGATTTATTTCTCTTATGTGGTCTTTCCCCCCTCAAAGGTGTACGCCTGTTTTTGCGTCTTCCACTTTGTTTATGTATGACGAGGGATAGAACGATAATCAACCGAGATTTTCTTGAAATTTTCAATAATTGACTGATGATATAGGATAAATTGAGTCTGCATATGCTTGCCTTCAATTCAATACCATAAAGTATTCTACACAACTTGTGTGGTGTAACACTATGGTAACCTAAAGCTGCTATGGCATGAGCGCATGATACCTTATCAAATTAAAATACCCTACATGTGTAAGTCTTCTCCTAAATAGATCGACACAACAGTAAAACCACTAATCATCTCAAATGTATCCTCGCTCACTCTATCAACCCTCATTGTATCGATTCATTATCATTTTCTCTACCTTGAGAGTCAATAAGGTGTTTTTTTTTATATATATTTGATGCACATTTTCATTTATAGAATCATGTTGTAGTTATTTTCTAATATTATCGAGCAATATTATAATTGACATGTGTATCTTTTAACAAAATGTTAAATGAATCCACATTATTATAAGTCACTATGTCATATCTATGTTTACCACATAATTCATATTGTGAGATTAAGTCTTCAATGATGATCTCTCCTAGGGTTACTACCTTCTTAATTGAGCAACCATCCCTTATAAATCTGAGCTAACCAATTTTGACTGATCACTAGAATCAGTTTACATTCTAAATCATTGGCAGCGAACGATTCAGCTTTCACTCTCTTTTTATAAGCCTTGACCACTCAATTTCTATTAGATCGCCATATTATTGATCCAATTGTGCGTTTGCCGTCGAGAAAAAAGAAAAAAAAATATAAATTTGCCTTTCAAAGAAGAAAGAAAGAAGAAGAAGGAAGAAAGAAGAAAAAAAAAGAAGAATTAAAAGGTAAGTACTTTTTTAAAATAAATAAATGATAAATGCATTATCTAAAAATATGAGAAAAATAATAAAAATAAATAAATTAAAAGAAGAATATTTTTGTGCAGTTTTGATAGACTCGCCGTTGAATAAAATTGCTGTAAATATTTTTGTAGCAATTAAAATTTGGAAAGAATTTATCAAGCTGCCGTTTTCTGACAGCGAACATTTTGGGATTAATTTCACTGAAAATGTCAATATGGGCTGGGCCTTAGTTTGATAAGGGCCGTTGTTTTCTAAGCCCAAATAGCATTCTGGACCTTAAAATTGAACACCAGCCCTTTAGTAACCAATTCAACCAACATCTTGTCTAGGTGGAATGGTGAATTGTTTTCTACACATTTGTCTCTTTTCCTTCATTTTTCCTAACTCCATTTTCTAAATGTATGTCTAGCTAGTTGGCCATGATGGAATGGTTTATGACGGAACTCGTAGTTGAGAAGTATCTGATTCATGATATTAAATTAATATAATTCTTGACGGTGATAAGAAATTTAATAAGTTTTATATATTATTCATAGTAACAAATTTTATGCTACTTACATAAATATATATAAAGAAATTAAAGGTAATAATTCAATCTAAATTAAACCAACTATAACTTATTAGAGTCTTATTAAATCATAAACTAAACTAAAAATAATATTATCAATTAATTAAAGATATTACAATTAATAATCTTAACTAAGTGTATGCGGATTATGCTTGCATAAAAAATACGTAATCCCGAGACTTAAATTTACATACCAGATTCGACTACTACGTCTCGATTAATCTTTCTTTTACAATAATCGTTATTTTCTCCTAAAAAATGAGTTTTATCCTCAAAATTTAAGATTGAAAATGCAAGTAAAATGAAATTTACATTGATCAACTATTTATATATATATATATATATTTTTTTTTTTTTTTTTTATTATCAATTTAACTACTATATAAATATTCAAGAAATTCAATCAAATATTATACTTTAAGAAGAATCCTTTAAATACTACTTTTTTTTAGTTGGCCATGATCAATAGATGGCAGAATGGAAGAAAGCTAGAACTCCAACAGTAAATCTTATCATGATAGAGAACAACTAGCCAACAGATCAACTAACAACAGTAAATCTTATCATGATAGATCAACAAGTAGACAATATGCATGGTTCAAAAGCATCAGCCTTAAAATCTCTTTCATGGGGCAATCCTCGTCCTGGATCATTGAACCATGCGTATTGTCTACTTGTTGACAGAACCTTTTTTCCCCTTTTGTTTCGAATCAATCAATTAAAGGGACATGCAGCATGCATCATGCGACATCCATGGATCGTTTGGTTTGTCCACATGCTATGATGATTGATGATGATATGTACAGCGGAAAAGGCTAAAACATTGTTGTGCTCGTTCACTCCCCCAACGTGGAACTCTAGGGTACACTCCGTACTGGCCTTGGCCTCTTCCCCATTTCAACTATTTCCATCATTAAATCTCGATTGAACTTATATATACGTTTACTATGCAGCACATGAGTCTTGATAGCAACTTCATGCACATAATACAATTTATGAAAGCCACACACATTTCATCCAGACACTAAGATTCCTATACCATAGTTGTCGATCATTGCAGCACTAAGATTTCTAGGAGTTGGTATCTTATCTCTATATAAAGCAAAAATAAAAGGATAAGTTTAATAAAGTACTAAAATATAATTATACGAAACTTAAGAGAATGTTTGTTTCTTTTCATCATCGTTGATCTGATCTCAAGTTAGATAATTATATGAATTGACTTAGATGTAGATTGATCCTCATGATGGGGCATGTCCTAGTGATGTCAGCTGAAAGCGGATAGGAGCGGATAGGACAAGCCTCGATGGGGTTAGCCATGCTCATTGGCCAAGCGCAGTATCCCAATTGGAGGCCCGAGTTCTAGCTTGACCATTTGGATTAGTTTGAGCCGAGGCTAAATGAAATCGGATTCAAACTTTTGACATAACATAGAGTCCGCCGGCTAGGATCATCAGAGCCAAGCCTGAGCTTTGGCATACAGTTGTGACACTCTGCAGATTGTCTTACTTAATTATGTTGAAGAACAAAATTGTAAAATAATTTTTTTGATAATTTTACTCAATGTAATTCTATAATATATAGAATACATAGAGGAATATTAATAAGGAAAGAGTAAAATATGTAAAGAATAATAACTTGACTATAATTAAGAGAGAAATAAAATAATTACTAATTACATATTGTACATATTAATTCCCTAATTTTAATTACCCCTCAAGTTAGAGCATTGATATGACACATCCTAACTTGCCTAAAGAATCATCAAAAACTTTGTTGGTTACAGCCTTAGAAAGTATATCTTAGCTTCAAATTTTACCTTATGAAGTGTCTATCAACTTCTACGTGCTTTGTTTGGTCGTATTGAACTCGATTATGTGCAATCTTGATAGTTGAGAGACACTTTATTAAGGTAGAATATCTTAATTTGATATGATCTGATCTTATCCGATAGTTCAAATCTGATCATAGCTTTCATATCTGATCTGGTCGAATTCACTACCGTTCTTATATGTTGGATTACCGTAATCTAAAAAAACAAAATATATAATATTAAAAACCTAAAGTTAATGCAGACATAAGATATAAAGAACACTTTAAGATTTAGGAGGCTAAAACTATAGACATAATAAGAACCACCGTTCTTCTCCAATCCTATCACCTCTCCTCTTCGGTGTTACTTTCCCTCCATCACTATTTTTTGGCCAGCCCTTTACCACTAAGAAAAGCTCCCTCTGTTCATGGCTTTCTCAACTATAGTAACTCGCACACCCCAAAATTCATATCTCTATATTCAGCTTCTGCACTAGATATTGCTATACCAGTTACTCCAAGTTACAAGGCTTCCATTACAAAAGTAAAGTATTCTGAATTAGACTTTCTGTTATCAATTAAGCCTGCCTAATATGGATGTGTAATCTTATACCATCATGTGATTATGTTTAATGAAAAGTAACCCTTTAACTAAAGTAGAATTCAAATATCTCATTATGCATTCCATGGCATCCAAGCGCAATTTACGAGGATCATACATAAAATTGCTCAGTACACACATTGCATAAAATATATATGGTCTAGTATGGGATAAATAAATCAATTTTCTCACAAGCCTCTGATATCTGATATCTTGCTTTTATCAGTAGAAGTTGCATCCACATGATGAAAAAATTTATGATTTTGTTAAATATGAGTATTAATGGGATTACATCCCAACATACTACCTCTTTGAATTAACAAATCAAGAATATATTTATTTTGAGATAAGAAAATACAATTTTTTGATCGAGCTACCTCAATCCCAATAAAATATTTCAAGTCACCAAGCTGCTTCATTTTAAATTCTAAGGTCAGGTATAGTTGTAAGCTTCCGAGAAAATTGTCGTCGATTCAGCGTAGAGAAAATTTCTCCTTCGTCTAGTTGACCAATAGTGTCATGTATGGTCTTTCATATATTTAAGAAATTTGAATATAATGGAAAAATGCTTGTAGTTCTTTATGATTGAACACTTCTTCTCGATTCTCCCCCTGAAGTGATGACCAGTAGTGTATAAGAGTTCTTTCTCATGAAAATAACATCTATGGAAATACAAAACTTCCTAGAAGATGTATCATAACACTTGTATCCCTTTTGAGTGATATCATATCCCACAAAGACACACTTTAAAATATGAGGCTTAAGCTTAGTATGTTGATGTAGATGCAAGTGAATATATGCCACACACTTAAAAATTTTAGGAGACAAGAGTACTAACGATAAAAAAGTGCAATGATTGGAGAAGATATCTGATGGTCTTCTAAAGTTGAGGCTAGTTGATGGTGTTCGGTTTATCACATAGACTGCTTCAAAGGCTTCATCCCACAAATAAGAAGGAACATGTCCCTCAATTAAGAAAGACCAAGTAACTTTCAATAATTGTCTATTTTTTTGCTCTGCAACATCATTTTTTTAGGAGAGTATGGACATATTGTTTAGCGAATAACCTATTGAATACTAAGTGCATGAATTATGTCAATTCTTGGTTGAAGTATTCTCCCACATTATCAAATCGAATGACTTTTATTGAAACGCCAAACTGAGTAGTCGCCATTTAATGAAAAATACAAAAAATATAGCATACATCACTCTTGTGCTTCAACAAATAAACACAAGTTACTCAAGTGCAATCATCCAAAAAACGGTACATGCCACCTTATCCCATTAAGAGTAGGTATTGGTGTTGGTCCCCAAATATTCGAATGATCTAATAAAAAATGAAGACTTGCTTTGTTTGTTGGGCATAATGCCCTAAAAGTATGTAATAAGTATAATTTTATGAAATTAATAAAAGTGATATTTTTTTTTATAATTATTTAAATGTGTTATTATTGAATAATGTGTATAAATATTAGAAAATTTCATATTCATTTATATAACTATAATCTTGTATTGTATAAGGGAATTGAGATTGTAGATAATAAATCAAATTATCCGCATCATATTAAAGTATGAAAATTTTACTTAATAGTTGCTCGTACGGTCCACTAGCATTATGAATGCAAGTGATATAGATCCAGATCACTAATGTAGATAGATATCTTAGTGGAGGTGCTTAATATAATTGAGTTATATATGATTGAACTCGATATAAATTAATTCTTTATCAACATACCGTTTGCCATAAATAATTTTATTCATATCAATAAATAATCATATATAAATAAATCTGAATCATGAGTAGTCATGAACTCTTGTTTATATTAATTGGATCTTTTGATTTACTCGTCATAATTTGTTTGTAAAACAGGCTAAAAACTTTTTTTTTGTAGGTTCATTGGGATAAACGGCTGGTAATATAATTTATAGATATGAAATTTAAACCTTCTTCATAGAAGATTGTATATTGATCTCCTAGAGAGTTAATTCTGGAACTGAATGGTTTTGAGCTTAACTTTATAATTAGTTATAAATTGACCATTCACTAGTGGATTAATGGTACTTAAGGATAAAGAGAAAATTAGAAGAGTAAAACAGTAATTTTGATAAACACTAATTATGAATCAATTATTTGAGGATTAAATTACATAAATGATAATATCAATGGACTACTAGAGATTGCATAGTAATTTGTTCTATAATTGTAAGAGTACAATCACATATTTTTAGTAGAATAATATTGCGATTAATAAATAAGATTTATTATATTAAAGAGTTTAATTAATAATCTAATTTATTAGAGCTTCGAATTATAAGTCCATGATTTCAAGTCGCATTTATAAAATACTGTATAGGGTAAGAGTGATAAAGGTAGAGAAATGGCTTATTGGCAAAGAAAATAGTTTTCTAGGCCAAATATATAATTATGAGATAATTAATATTAATTAGTTAATTAAAAGATGTATTTAAATATTATTTTATTATAGTAATTTCGAAATTCACTGTATATAAAATAATAATATATTTATTTTTGAATTAAATATATTGTATGATATTAAATTATTATGAAATATTAATTTAATATTATTATTAGGAAAGTTAAATTTAAATTAGTTTGAGAAATTTATTTAAAAAATTCAAATAAGATATGATTTGATTTAAAATAGATAATACTCTATTTTAAATTAGATTTGAAAAGATTTGACTAAATCAATGA
Organism: Coriaria nepalensis; assembly: GCA_027186245.1. NCBI lineage: Eukaryota > Viridiplantae > Streptophyta > Magnoliopsida > Cucurbitales > Coriariaceae > Coriaria > Coriaria nepalensis. Next base: position 9,107,213 of record CP114484.1, on the reverse strand, counting down.
TATCACTAAAAAATATCTTATGATTTTGTTATCATTTAATATTATGATTGAATTATTAATTCAATTAATTTAAAGTATTTAAATTAAAAATAATATTAAATAGAAAACCCAATAGAATTCTATAAATATATCATATTCTAAATTGTTTATGAATGATGAGAAGAGATCACTCTAAAGAGAAAAAACATTGTCATCTCTACTAGCCCATACATGTCTTAATGTGTTGAAGATCAACTTAAAAAATCGTGGTGTGAATTTTAACGATCGACTTGTGTAGATTAAGGTATGATTTCTTTAACAAGTGGTTAATATATATATAAATTATCGTTAAAAATTTTCAAATTTTTTTTATTATATATCGGGATGAACAATCGCTTCCACTATGAATTTTAAACCCAATTGCCAATATTGTTATCACTTAAAACAAAGATAGCACAATGACTTTTTGCTATCACATAAGTTTCACGAATTAAATTAAAAAATTTACATTCATTAAACAAAGAAAAACTAATAATCTCCTAAGATAGTTAAAAGAGGGATGTCCTAATCTCTTATGTCAAAACTAAATTTCCTCATTTTTCTTATTTCTTGAATCGTTCTTTACCAAGAGAGCTTGCCCTTCTATATTAGAATGTTGGAACCCATCTTCCAGGTAGTACAATCCTCCACTTTGTTTACCATGGCTAATATTTTCCTTGGTATGGATGTTCTGAAAAATACAGGGAGCGGGAAAAAATAGAGAAACACAATTATGTGATTTTGTTAATTGATAAATAGAGAGAAGGTTGCAATTTAATAATGACACAAATAAGACATTATTGATAGCTAAGGTAAGGGATAATGAGATTATACCGACTCCAATAATTGGAGATAATACACTAATGGCATTGGTAATTGTAGTTATGGACATTTAGAGGATAAGTAGCTAAACATATAACGATCACAAGTCATATGATCCGTTGCACTAGAGTCAATTATCTAATCATTGTTTCCCATAAAAGACATACCTAATTTAACAATAAATCCAAGAGTTGTGGCTAGATTCCCCATTGGATTAGTGCCTTTCTCTCTAGTAGTAGAAGATATGTGAGATACCTTATTGCCCTTTGGATAACAATCTGGATATCCATGGTCAAAAATATGTATCCATTATATGACCAATACCCTTGCAGCAATACCATTCGATCCTTCTTTGAGGTTGACATTTTTCAAGAAGTCATCACTGCCCTTTCGCCAATCATTCCTCTAAGCATTGCACCTTGGTGATTAACTTCCTCACAAATCATAACATAAATGATTTTTATGTTAGGAAGAGGTTTAATAACAAGTATGCAACCTTGATCTCCATCTAATTGAGGATTAAGACTAGCCAAAAACATATACACACGTTGGGAATTAACCTTCGTGGTGTACTTTAGAATATCATTGCACAATCCTTCGTATACTTATTGTACACTTTTAATTATTTTTCATTTTTGTCACCCCTAAAATAATCTCTTTCAATTTTCTTCACTATTGTCGCCATCTTTCTATACCTGAAATAACTCTCTCTCTAAAAAAAATTATATTCTAAATGATTCGACTGAGACTCGAAGAGGGAAAGAGAGTGTTATTTTCCTGCGGCGGTGGATGGTAATAATGGAGGGTGGTGGATGGTAATAATGGAGGAGGAAGGTGGAATATGTTTTTATAAGTGAATAAATAAAAATAATTAAAATTTGGATTGCAAATGTAAAAACAAGTTAAGGATATATAAAATATGTTAAAACTATAATTTTAAATTATATATGGAGACAGCGATCAAAGGTCACAGCAGTCGAGGAATTGATAGAGGTGGTAGTTAAAGAATTGATTGATGAAAACATGATTTAAAATAATGAAGTGAGTTAAAGAGAGAATAAAATTGTGGGGTTAAAAATATGAAAAATAATTAATTTAAAGTTTAAAAAGAGTTTTAAAATATGCAGGGGGGAGACCAATCTAACATTCACATACTTAAAAAGAGGGCTTTACATAATGTAATGGTTTAAGAGGGTCATTCAAATAAAGTGATAATTTTAAGGGATTTAATCTAATTTGACATTTTCTTTTCCTTTTTATTTTCAAATTTTTCTATTTGCTCTTTAGTATTAAAATATTATTTTTATCTTTTTCTTTCCTCTTAATTAATATATAAATAATAATATAGGGAACTAAATATAAAAATTATCTATAAAATAATTAGCTAAACTCTAAACATATGAGTAAAAATGAAATTAAATATAAAAAATTTGATACCTAACCAAATTTGAATGCTTTAATGATGATGTATTAATTCCCAATTTTATAAATATTTATCCATTTTTATATAAATATAATTCATATATTATTCTCGTAAGCTTATTAAGCAAATTCCGAACATATTATTGACCACCCAGATTTTGTACCAATAGTTTTACAAATTATTTTGTTTAAAAATGATTCAATTGAGTTTCATGAACCGCCTTAATTAATGAACCGATCCGTATTTCAATCGATCAAAATCATGATGAATATGTAAGTGAAACATATGATTGGAAGTTACTGCCTATCGATAAAAATTGACTTGGACTCAATTCTTCTGCTATTGTTCTGTCACTGCCTATATATAAACAAATTCATGACTCTTAACAATGGATTCATCTCACACACAAAAACCATTACAGAGGTGGTAAAAAAAATTTAAAAAAAAAAAAAAAAAAAATATTCTAAGAATAATCAAATATGAAACTCAGTTGGGGGTGGATGTTACGGTGAGCCCCATGCAGTGAAATTGAGCCGGATTTACAAAGAAGTTATAGAAGTCAATCAGCCGCCGCCTTCTTGTTGATCGGAAAAACCTTAATAGGTAAGCCACGTTTGGGCACTGGAAAAGGTCCGTACTGTATTCCTTCCTCATCTCCGATCACTTTCCACCTGCAACCAAACAGAACAGACCACAAGATAATGTTGGTGTAAATAAAACGTGCGGAGGGAGAATGATTTGTTGTGTGAATGGAATCAAATGCGGTATAAGACAGCTAGCAGAGCAAATCAATATCTCCCATTTGAAGGGACATATGTACATACAAGTAGGACCAGTACAGCTAGTTTTTGATATTTTTTAAATTTAAAAAAAAAAAAAAACCAATGATTGGGACAATGCTTTGCTTCTCATTTTTAGCATTTGTGTGATCCTTGTTGCTATATTAAGTTAAGGATAGGGACCCATCTATCTCTCTCTTGTACTACCTTTTTTTTTATTGTTTGATTCAAATTAGATTAGCTACCTATTTAGTGTGTGGGACTCACCTCAAAATAACAACCAGATCTACTTGAATGAATGGGTTTTGAATTATGTGTTCCCTTGGAGAGTGTTTAAAACACATTTATAATATTTAGAAGTATAAATTAATTAAAATATATATTATGTTAAAATTAATTTAAAGCTGCTTAAATTTCTTTTCTCAATTTTGTAAGTTGCTTTTTCATTGATGAGAAACAACGCTAGCTCTTGTAATCTAAGTCAGAAAAAAGAAGATATCATTTTTATATGAAGTCAAATAAATATGATATTTGGTCCAAAAATTTCAAAAGTCGAATTTTAGAGAAGTCATGTTGCAATAAATAAGAAATTTGGACCACACTGATCTCTGTTGTCTTTTGGGTAACTTAAAGCTCTGTATTTAAATAAAAATAAGTAAGTAAAAAGAAAAAAAAAAAAAAAAAAAAAAAAAAAAAAAAAAAAAAGCAAGACATCATATACGTACGTACCTGTAAGTAGTGGTAAGGTGATGGAGTAGGATAAGCATCTCGAGCTTGGCCAGTTCACTGCCTGGACACGAATGCACTCCGTTTCCAAACGGCATATACGTGTTTGGTCTTGGTGGCACCTGCCGTAATTATTTATAAATAAATAAATTTACCACCATACAAAAGAAAAAAGAGAAAGAAAGAAAGAAAAAAAAAAAAAAAAAAACTAGGTCACGTGATCTGACATTAGTTTCCATGTTCTGGAAGATTTTTAACCAGATTGATTCGTATCTATCGTGCATCTATTTAGAGGAAGATTCAGAAAAATAAAACCGAAAACGACCTTACTTGAAGATAATATATGTGTATAAATATAGAGCCCAATTTACAACCTTATATTTCTGACCAAAACAGGATAGAATTTTACAGCTCCCCTGACCCATTTATAGCACAATTTACAACCTTATATTTCTGACCAAAACAGGATAGAATTTTACAGCTCCCCTGACCCACTTTTCTCATCTGCCGCATGCATGATCGCATACACACGTAATATATATATATATAGAGAGAGAAAGAGAGAGAGAGAGAGAGAGAGTTATAAAAATGGCGCATATATGCACACCTCGAATCTTGAAGGGTCAAATTTCTCGGGCTGAGGGAAGAAATCAGCGGAGTGATGAATTGTTCTGAAGAGCGGAAGAACCTTCCAACCTTTGGGAATGAAGTAGCCCTCAAACTCCACATCTTGCACTGCTTCTCTGAACGTGAATGATAGTATGCTCGCCGTTCTAAGCGTCTCTTGTATCACCTGCCACGTATGCATGCATGAATCTCTTTCATTCATTTGATTCACGATTTCAATAATTAATATATAGTTATAATGTTAATAATTAAGTACCCTGCTGGTCAACGGCATCCGCCTACTATCCTCCCACGTCAGCCCTCGATTTCCTTCCACCATTTTGCTTCTAAGTATTGCTTCCTGTTCCCTCTGAAACAAGTAAATCATGATTAGTTAATTGAGACAACAATTAAAGGAGAGGTTAAGGTAGTTGATTAATTCATTAGTTACCGTTACAGCTTGAAGAAGGTCCTGATTATCGTTCAAGTACTTGACCAGCCATGTAAGAACACTGGCCGTAGTGTCGTGTGCGGCAAATATTACTCCTATCAAGTTATCAGCAATCTGAGAATCTGTGATTAGCTCATCATTGTGATTACCGTGGTGATCATTATTATTAGTTGGTTTGATCATGTTTTTCTCTTGTTCAGATGCTGCCAATAAGACTCCCAACAAACCTCCACCATGTTCCCTTCTCTCTCTTCTCTTCTCTATCAACCTCTTCAACGTCGCATTCAGCAGCTTCCTCGCCTTCATCGCTTTCCGAAACGGAGTTCCGGGCAGATCTAACGGCATTGAATTATAACCCTTTTCCAAACACAGATACAGTTTCTTAGTCCCTTCCCTCTCAAAATCTTGCTTCTCATTATCACTAATATCCCCAAATGCCGATATCATCGCCACATCATACGCGTACTAAATCGAAAAAGAAATATGTAACGGATTAAACGGTTAGAAAATAAGCTCAATTATTTTATAAAAAAAACGTAACATCAAAATTAAGGTATGTACGTACAAATACGTACTCGTTTCATCTCTTGCAGAGTGTTGACGGAATCGGGATTGATTTTCCAAGTGGGGAGAAGTTTGAGCACGGTTTGCTCAATTTCTTGAACATGGGATTTAATTTTACAAGGGAGTAAAGAAGACTGGACAAGTTTCTTGAGCCTAGAATGGTAAGGACCTTGGTGAAAGAAGAGAGCTTCTGGCCCAATCATCTTCTCTTTGCTAGGCGGGAAAGTGGGTTTAAAGAGATGAGCTCGGCTGACAAGAACGCTCTTAGCCGCCTCTGGGCTTGAGATCATGACACAAGGACAGCCCAATATATGGGTCTTGAATATGTCACCATAACGCTTCTGCCTGTTGGAGAAGAAAGAGTTTGGGTTTTCTGTGTAGAGCTTTAGGGTTTCTCCAATGTAAGGCCAGCCCATTGAGCCAGGTGGCAGCCGCTTGTGTTTTGGGTGGTGCCATTGCAGATGGTAGATGATTATTAACAAGAGGGAGGAGAAGAAAATGGTTAGTAATTGGTAATCATTTTGAGAACATGAAGAAGAACAAGATGAAGTTGATGATAGGTGGGAGAAGATTGTGAGTAGAGCTGGCTGCATGGTTGTCGTTAATGGAGGTGGCAAAGGCTAAATTGAACAGGTAGCTTCTTTTATAGCTTGTGGGCTGAATTTATAAATGAAGAGGGGAATGGGAAGGGGAGTCGGTTTTTATACAGAATATGAAGCTGGGAAGTGGGGGCTAGTTATATATATATATATTTAAATGATTTACTCGAATAGGGGTGGAGCCCCGTGGTGGCTATTAGGAGCTACAGATTCCATAAGACTTTTCTTTAAAATGAAAATAATAATAATTAAATATTAGATATAATTTTTGAAATTTTAAAAATTTTTAGATTAAAACTAAAATATTTCACTCTTTTTTATTTACGGAAGATTTCTGAATCCCTAACCTCGTCGAAATTAAAAAAAGGGTATCTATCTTTTATTTTTATTTTTATTTTTATTTTTATTTTTATTTTTATTTTTATTTTTATTTTTATTTTTATAAAAAATAAGAGCCACGTAAGACTAAGGGCAAAAAGAAAAAAAAAAGTATTATATAATTACTTAGAAATATAAAAAATATTTATCAGATTGTTTCTCTTCCCCATACGCCTATTATCACATTGATATATATATATAATGAAAATTAAATATAGTGAAAGATAATATAAATTACATATTTTAAATATAAAAAAAAAAATTGATAATAAAATTCCCACCCTAAATTAAGAACGCTATATCGTAGTACCACGTGGACATGTGCCTCACAGCCTTGGGATTTTGTTGCATGTATTTTCCACCTTTCATAAAGCTTGTATTATGGGAAAACACATTCTTCTACAATATAAACTTAACAAAATTTAACTTTCATAAACCATACTTATGACTTTATGAATGCGTCACCAACTGGCTTTTTTCCTCTTCAGTATTATCCCCATGCATACCACGTGGCACGTGAAATTCTACTTTTTTTTTTTTGGATAAAATATTTATTATTAATAATTAATTTGGGTTCGAGCTCAACGGACTGCAACTGCATGCCACCTCTTCATGACCAGAAGATATTCTTACACGTCTTTCCACTTCCACTTCCACTTCTATCCATGTTGGACTTGAACTTTCTCCCCCTAAACTTTTCTGATCCACCGCCACGTCTACGGTCCTGATACGTCCACATGTATTCTACTAGGGATCCTTGCTGACTTTCCATGCTACGTGTAAGTAAGTGGTTGGGGGTTTACTTTCCTTAGTCTCAGTCATTAAGCTCTTGCAAACAAACCCACATGCTTGTCCGGCGACAAATGATTGAACGGTGATCTGGTCTGTTTTCCTTTTTTTTCGCTGCCTATTATCTTTCCATTGAAATTTGAAACAATGACGTGCCACGCCGTTTTACCGTTTGATTTTAATATTATTATTAGTTTTGGCGTTAGGAGCTCATCTTGATCTTTGATTTGAAACATAAAATCTTTCCCCATACGACACAACTCGTGCTGATTTGTCATTTCTAGTTTTGGAATGGCTTGAATTGGAGACTTAATCTTATAGATGGAATTGCTACCACTAAACTGATATGGTAAGATTTATACAAAGATATATCCAATACGTGTTGTTTAGATTGATTCAGTCCCAGCTTGAAATTGAGCTAACATTAAACATATATATAAAGAAGCTTTTGTGGTGGATTGAGATCTTAAATTAAATTAGAATTTGAGATCTTTTAATATAAAAAAATATTTATAAAAATTATATAAATAAATTATATCATCTTATTTTTTTAGGTGTAAAATTACTAATCAATTTTTTATAATTAATATCTTTTAATATTTTATTCGTAATAGATAATATAGTCAATTCATTTAATATTTCTTGGGATATTGTGAAACATAAATAATATTTTTATTAATTTTAATTTTGAAATTTTTTTTTACCGATACAACTATCATATATATTGTTAACAAAAGTCAATAAACAATAAAAGAGTTCGGAAAATAGCCTTTTTTTTTTAAAATAAAAGATTATATTTTTGAAAGAGAGTTGTTGTGTGTTTCTAAAACTTCTTTCAATACTTTTAATTCTAAAAATAAATCATGACCATGAATGCTCATTATATGTTAAAAAATCACTAAATTTGAGATATTTATTTTTCAAATCAATCTCACTTAAAGAATTTAATTTTTTCAAACTAAATAAAATCCAACCTTTTCCTCATAAGAAGGAATTTGTGCAAATCTTACCTTAACTGAGGTTATTGCATGATAAACTATGTATAAAAAATAACCAATCCGAAAAAAATTCTTCTGCTGATCTCATTACTTCTTCATAATCAATATTTTCATCAAAATGTTTTTTTCTTTGAACTTCACATTTCTCTTGAAATGCTAGCTCTGCATTTATTTCCATTACAATTTTTCTGGCTAAATCTAATGCAGATGCAAATCCATTATGCCTATAACTTTATAAGAAATAAGTAAGACATTTCAATTTATCTATAGCCACATCAATTTGCATGTCATTATATTGCAAGCTCTTGCTAACTTGATTTACTGCAAATTATACATCATACCAGATAGTCAAGCTCAACAGAAATTCAAAATTTTCAATCTCATATATTGCTAAGCATCGAGCCTCACTCTTTTTTTTAAGGATCTAGACTCACTTCAGCTAAGTTTTTTAAGAACATCTGTCATTTGTAGAGCTTGAAATTTTATGGTTTTAACACTTTTAATTTGATTTTCCTAACGTGTTTGTGATAATGTCTTAATTGAAATAGTCACATGATCTTTCAAAATTTTCATCTTTTTTGAGAAGAGGCAAATAAAGTGTATATATATATATATTGTATTATCCTGAAAAAAGATATAGCTTTCTCACATGAATTGACAATGTCACAAAGAATTAAGTTTAAACTATGACAACCACATGGTGTATAAAATGCTCTTGAATTTTTATCCAAAAGCCTTTTTTGGACTCCCTTTTTATTCATTTTCATATTAGATCCATTATCATATCACTGTCTTCTTATATCATTAATGTTGAGGTTATATTTATCTATTGCGCTTACAAGCTCATCAAAATGATCTTTTCCAGAAGTGTCATCTACCTTTAATAATTCAACAAGATGCTCTATGACTTGTATTGGATTTACAGAAGTATCCACATATCTCAAGATAAGAGTTATTTGTTCTTGGTGACTAACATCAGGAGTACAATATAATATAACAGAAAAATATTTCATTTGCTTTATCTTTTTTAATTATTATGCATCTAATGTCACTTGTCAACAACTTAATTAGTTCATCGTGATTGTTATGTCCTAAATAATGATGCCTAATTTCTTTGTATTGAATCTTCTAAAGGTGTTCTTACATTACATGATCAAACTCCGCTATCATCTCTATTATACTTAAAAAGTTTCCATTGTTTTCTTCATAAATCTTTTCATTTTTTCCACAAAAAGATTAGATTCTTCTTAGCAAAAGTTTTAATTACGACAATTAATCTAGCTAAACTTGCTTCTAATGCTCTTTTTCTTTATTAAATTTTTCCTAAAATTTTTTGTCAATTGTTTTATTTTTGTCATATTGAGAATGTGATCATTACAGATTTCATGATTCTTAAGTTTTTTATTAAGATTTTTTCAATCCCTAGTCCCCTCATTAGCCAAATATATTTTTGACCAAATAATTTACAACAAAAGCAGTACACTTTATCCAAATCTTTTGAGTATACAAGCCATTTCTTATTATATATTTCTTCATTTGATAATTTTTGGATATAATGCACAATAGAAAAATACCTATTATTTTCATCTCTTGGAAAATCTATACCATCCTCTCTAATTGGACTGTTTTCTATAATCAAATCTCTAAAGTTAATATCACAATCCTTCCATATTTTTGAATCATTGATATTAATATTTTGAGCATTTAAAACTTCTTGAGTAATTTGTGAATCTATCTGAATATCATCATATTCTTCAAATATTGTATGAATATTTCATTCTAACTCTCCTATATTTTCACTCACATTTTTAGGTTGCTCTATGGATAATTTATTTTGTAATTGATTTGATGAAGTATTTTTTAGAAGAAAGTTTTTAAGGGTCCCCTTTTTTTATTATTATTTTTTTTACGTTTTTCATAACTATATTCATATTTTCTAATTGACATTCGAATTTCTAAATTCTAATAGAAACAACTAAGATACAAAAAATAAATTAAATTAAGATTAAAAATTAGAATGTAAAACCTACTAAAAAACAATCTGAAAAGATTTTTAAATCTTTAAGTTAATGATCATAAGGCACAAAATCTCAATAGTTAACACGTAATTTTAATATAAAAAAATAATATAAAGAAATAAAAAATAAGAGAAAGTAAATATGATAAATTAATTAATTAAATACTAAAATTTATTGATAAAATTTTTTTGTCTGTTTTTTACCGTTTAATTAATTAAATTATGAAATTTATGAAAAAAAAAGTTAATGATTGACTATTATGCTCTATATATAGAGTAATGATTAGTTAATAATTACACGTAGGGCTAATGGGCTAATTGACTCTTTGAAAAAAATTTGTTTAACAAAAAGCATTTAAAACATTTTTCTTGATAAACTAGTCCTTATATTTTATTTTCTTAAAACAATTAATTAAAAAACATGAAATTATGAAATTGCCCCATCTTCAACCTCAGATTCGTTCGTTGGAACGTTAAGAAAAAAAAAAAAAATCTAAGAACCTAACTATTTTTGCTTTCTCTGAACAGGTTATTCGATTGAAAACCCATATTTCACATTTCCGACCTTACTTGAATCAATCGTACTTTGATTCATTTACTAGTTTTATCGGTAAGCTTCATGTTTTTTAATCGAACGTGATTTTAATCGGAAAGTTTAAGCTTTTTGTTGTTGATTTTTCTTTGAATAGTTGATTGATTATCATAATTGAAATAAAAATGTGTATTTTTATTTCTATTATGTTTGTACGTGATTCTTATTATGCAATGTACGCAAAAGAATTTGTATCCAATACTCCATGACATGATTTGCTATCGGGTTATCGAGACATATTCGATGCCTTCAATAGGTGAATGCTCGACGTACTCGACGCCTTCAATAGGTGAATGCTCAGCGTACTCAACGTTGTCTCATTCTAGCGACTGGTGCCTCACCGTCGACGTACGACTTCATAAGAGAATCGTCTGGAAATGCATGACTTTCTCGATCTTCCTCCTTTAAGTTCTTGAATGTCTCATTCCAATATATATGTAGAAACTGAGGAAATACTTCATCTAAGCAAACGGCGGATTGGTCAAATACGTCATTAAACTTCTGCTACCTCGTCCGTAGCAGAAACATGTACTTATCTATATGCTGCAATCATAAAGTATAACAATAAAAACAATTAATTAGGCTAAGTTACTTTTATGAAATATATTAATGTATAAATAATAGTTTTCAGAAATAGTTTTGAATGCTTACAAAGCTGTCTAACCACGACGAGGGATGCAATATTGTGTGAATAAATTCTTTATCGTACTTTAGGCCATCAAAACCTATGATCGGGTCCCTGACAGAGAAAAATCAAATTCTTATAAGCAAACAATGTAATAAATAAAATAAATCTTAAATCAAGTTAAAGTTTAAGAAAAAAAAAATACTTACTTCATAATGTCAGTCTCTAACTATTTTTGCATAGTTATCTCGTTATTCTTATTTGGGGTAAGAAGCGGAGTCATTAACAATCCCTTCTTCTTTTTATATTTCCGCTTCTTCCCGATGTCTATAAAGGGAGAGGTGAGGGTCATAGAACACTTCTTCATCCTTTGACCCCATCCGATCTCAATGATAGGCGGGGTCACATATGACTCCGCCGACTCCTCTGTAACTTTCTCTATTGGAGGCGCCGACATTTGATGGTCCATCTGAGATGTGATAGATATTGACGAGTATGAGAAAGATTTCGAGGGAACCGTCTCATCTCTAATATCTAGAAGCATCTTCTCTATCTCTCCCATCTGGTTGTTCAATTTTCTGAATATCTTATCCATCTATCCCATAATCCTCTTCTCTAAGTCACCAATAAGAGACTCCAACCTCGACACCATTTTCATTCTTAGCTCAACTGCTTTTACTTCCACTTCTTCTTCATCTACCTCTTTTTCTTCTATGTTTTTTTCTTCTTCATCTACTATTTTTTCTACTATTGTTTCTACTTTTTCTACTTCAACTTCTTCAACTTCTTCAACTTCTTCTTCCTCCAACACCCTAGTCCAATGTTCCACAACTTCGTCATCCTCATTCAAGAAAGCTTGAAGAGTATTCAAATACTCTAAACTTGATTCTTCCTTAGTTGGCTTTAGGATTTCACAGATGATGAACTATATTAAACAAATATTAAATTTAGTTTAATTTCAATCAGTATGATGAACTAAAGTATTAGATGAATTAAAAAATTGAAACGTTACTTGTTTTTTCCTAGTCCACGACTCGACATTTTCATAACTGATAGGTGGATCCACTGAGAACTAATTAAAATCTGAGGCATTCGATTCTCATTACCCCGAACTCCAACTTTCTTTCAAAGATGAGGAATGGTTTCGTAACCATATACCTATACAGATATGAATTAAATATTAGCAAACATAAACCAAAATACGGTAAAAGTTCAATATAAACTCTAACTTGTAAAGCAAGCGAAAATCCGTATAAGTTATAGGTTTCTTCTTTCGGCTTCGTCCCCTCCGACTGGTCCCTATGTGCAACTGCCTTCTTCTTGATATCCTTCTTAAGAGATTGAATTGTAAGCTCATAACTACGTCTACCCCAAGGGTATTGCTCGATCGGGCCTAAATTGTTGGCTATGGACAGTGCCAATGGTCAGATCTTGTTCCTCCACCCTTGTGCCAAAAAGATTGCCTCAATGAAGTAAACAAAAGCCATCTTGATAATCTTACCGTCCTTGTTACTCCATGATTCATCATCACTTCTAAATTTTTCTGCTAGCTCTGACACATTGACAAGCTTCCCACAAAGATACTTATTCAAGAAGTGCTCATCTTTTTCTATCCTCTTAATTATGTGGTCTGGAAGTTCTGCATGACATTTTAATCCATTATCAATGCAAACTCCCTCAGACCAAACCGCATAGGCTTCTTGCGGTGCGTAAACCACGATTTGTGCTTCTTCTTGCACTCCACTCGCCGAAGAATGAAAAATTTCATAAGTTGTCTCGAGTTCTTAAGTTGACTACTCACATCTAGAAAATGTCCCAACAAGTAGACCTAAGAGACTCTAACTGTATCGACAATCACCACTTCCTGCTTTCATATCACAGTATCAATTATAGGTTCTAGTTCACGATATATAGGAATTTGATCCACCTGAAATAAAAAATAATTAAACAAAACTGTATAAAACTAAATTGAAAATTTAAAAAAAACTATAAACTTCATAATAAGACTGTAATACTCAATGAGAATATGAACGGTAATCGAGTCATCGAGCAGTTCATATAAACTGAGATGCTCAATGGCCCGATGGATATATGAATAACCATCGAGATTGTACTGCTCGATGGGAATATTAATGTCCATCGAGCAAGAAGTTCATATGCACTACTCGATTGCTTGATGGCTCGATGGCCACTCGTCGAGCAGTGCATATGAACTTCTTGCTCGATGAACATTAATATTCTCATCGAGCCATCGAGCAATATGTTTTAAACTACTCGATGGTCCGAGCCTTATAAATACTTCAAATTTCAAATCAAAATGAATATAATAACTCCAAAAAACATGAACTCAATTTTTGATTGTCATTATGTTGACATTGTTATTCTAGTGCTACTTTTGATCTTTTTTCGAATTTTTGTGACAGGAGAATTATGAAAGTTAGAGTTTTCTATGTGTTCATTCGTAAGAATTTCTACGATTCCATTTTTATTTTCATTTTCATTTTTAAACTGTAAGGATATTTTAATAATTTATTAATATTTTTATTTTTTTAAATTAAAAATAAATAAAATTATTATTTTAACAAATTTTAAAACATACATAAATCTTTAAATATATTTTCTAAATAAATTATGATCAAATATATATATATATATAGGCCTATATATTTTTGGTGTCTTAGTTAGAGCCGGCCCTGCATACATACAGTGTCTTAGTATCCTGGAATAAGATTTATAATATCATTTTTTTTTTAATCTTTATTTTAATTAATTAATTTTTTTTTTCGATCATGTGAAGTGGGAGAATCACAGACCCAAAGTTAGTCTGGCCCATTGACCAAAAAAAAAAAAAAAAAAGTCCAGCTCCAATATAATATCAATATGATAATGGATCGGGCCAAAAATATAAACTATTTAAGCTATAGTAAAATTTACATAAAATTTATAGAAAATTTTGATACGAGTAACTAAATTTATTGGTTAGATTTTATTTGCTATAGTAAAAATCTTTCTTATTTTAATATAATATTATTTTAATTTTCTCTTTCATTTCAGTTCTATAACATTACTTTATAATAAAAAATCAATACGAAGTTATATAAAAAATCGTAAAATTTAAATATAAATTTAAAGAATATAATAACTAATTAGACACATATAAATACTTTCTATTCAAATTTTCTATCAAATCTAACATTATTTTTTTCTATCAAATTGTTAAACTTCAATGAATTTTTCATGAAAACAAAATAAGAATTGAGACTATGCTATTTGACATTAAGAAATACACGAGATTCTTTTGCACTTTTTTTTAGGTATTATGCTGGAGCCACGGATTCATGACAGGAGGCTAAATTGAAGTTTCTATAATATGGTAAATGTAGAGAATTACAAGTCAATTTCTATTTCAATTTACACAAAACACTAAACCATTTTCATAATCCAACATTACTTAATTATCAGACACTCTCCTTTTAAGGAATTATATCTAATTTCTCTAACAACTTGTTCATCAAGCAATTACTACATACCTTAACCTTTGTTTTGTGGGTTTGTATTCTCAGTCACATTCATTAAACGTAATATATATATGGTACAAAATCCATATAATTAATTCTCTAATTCTCGAAATCATCTGTCCTGTTACTCTCATATTAAGCCTAATTATACTTATATGAATTACTGACTAAAAGAAAATTGTAACCAAAATATATATATATATATATATATATATATGTGTGTATTGATGATGGTGATGAGCATACTCATCATGTTCTTATTGATCCTCATCATGATGATGATCATCAGGCCAGTAGTCATGATGATGATGCTAATCACCAGAAGAAAGTAGTAGAAGAACAAAACATAACTTTTGTTTGTAAGTATTGCAAGAGAGGGTTTTCAAATTTCCAGGCTTTAGGTGGGAACCAAAATGCCCACAAGTATTGCAAGTATTTTTATATGTTCTCTTCTTTTGAACATACGTAATGGTTAAAGTACAGGAATTTCTACCAAACTGTAATCTTGGGTGAGATTTGAGTATTTTAGTACCAAGCTGATTCAATTTTCTTGCCAGTAAAAGAAATTGATATGTTTTCCGTGCGATGCATGAGCTCAATCAAAAGTATATATATACATATATATAGACTACATATACATATATATACATACATATACATATGCATATATATACATTATTTATGTATAGTAAGATTGATGCGTTCCATCTCAAATAAAACCCAAACCCAAAAATAATCACACTGTATTGCAAGATTGTGCAATCAAAAAAACAAAGTGCACGAGAGAAACAAAAAAAAAAACTACGTATCCCAGATCATAACAACTGCTATAACAGCAACCCCGAGAAGCACAGCCAGAAACTTGTAGTAGGGAGTATCGAAATAACACTTATCTTGTGGCTTAAAGCCTTTGGCCATAAGATGGTTAATAGCCACATAAATGAACACCCCACAAGCAATTCCCATGGAAATGGCATATATCCAATCGGCTACATGCCCTTGCGTTGTTGCGTCAATAGCAATTCCTATTCCCACTCCAATTGGGCTTGATATCGCAAAGGCAAAAGAATAGGCAGCGGTTGTTACAAATGGCCTTGTTGGTAACATCCTTAGCAGCGCTATTCCCATCCCAATTGCTGCAAAAATTTTGTGCAGTGATATTGTCCACAGGTTCTTCCAAGCATCTCCCTTGGTACCTGCAACTCCGACAGCAATCCCCTCAAAAACTGAATGGAAACATAAAGCAAGGATGAGTAGAATTGTATCCGCGAAAGATGTTGTCTTCAAGAAAACCGGATTGACATGATGATCGTCAACTCCTCCCTCTTTATGATCATGAGCATTTACTCTGCCTTCTTCCACTTCAACTCTACTATTTTCTCCATGCCTAGTTACATTCCTTGTAGCATAGATTACTAAACAATCACCAAGCATAGTCAATAGATAACCGGATGAGGCTAACATGAACGAAAATGGGTATGTTTTGCTTGTTAGATCGATAAACGTCTCGTTTGAATCACTCAAGAAATGCATCAATGAAGTACCCAGAAAAACTCCGGCTGCAAATTGTGTTCCCAATAAGAGAAAGCTTTCGTTCCAACGAAAAAAGTAAGGGGAAACTCCACCTGCAAATGTGCTAACAAGAAGAATAATCAGGCACCATATTTTGACTAGAATTAGACCCCTCCCATGTAAGTCAACCTTGTCACCATCACTATCACTTTCGCCGTCTCCACCATGAGCTTTGATCAGGGAAAGTTGCAGAGATAGAATGATGGAAAAAAGAAGTAGAGAGGTTGATTTAATTAAGGAAATTTTGATGTATGGAGTGGAAGCCATTTATGAGCTCATAGGTGAAGTGATTGGTTTCCAAAATATTGGTTGTTTACATTGGTTTGTTCGTTATACATATATAGAAGATTAAATGTGCAATTTAATTGATCTCTTGCTAGTACATGTTTGACTTTACAAGATTTGTATTGTGAAGTTGTACTACAAACTAATTATGAAGGACAACAATTACGCGTTTTGACTTTTTAAGATTGTATTGTGAAGTTGTACTACATACAAACTAATTATAAAGGACAAGCATACTGCTTCATGCCGTTGAGTACTAAGGATAACAATATTGGATCCAACTCCTTACCGGTTGGTTTATCGACAAGGTTATTGCCATTTTAATATTTTTTTTAATGCTCTAAATTCTATTTTATTAAGGTTTTGTTGCTTGTTTTGGTTTGTTTACTTCGTTTGCTGCTTGAAGGTTTTGGTTGCTTCTCCCTCTTCTTTTTATTTTCATTCTTTATTCTTAATATATTCGTTAACTCTTTCTTTCTACTGCTGATGGAATAAACAAGGGCTTTTATTTTTTTAAAAATTACAATATTTTTCAACTCTTCTATTTCTTTGTCCCTAGTCCTTATCTATTCCGGCCACCACTGCCTCTATAGCCGCCGCCACCATGCACACATCTCTTTTGGATTTGAGAGCATAGTTGAAAATCCGGGTTCTTGAAACCCAACTTCGCAGAGGGGGTGGGGGTGTGGTGAGAAAGAGATAGAGGAAGATTGAAGTGAAGAGAGAGAGATATGGTAGACGTGCCACCCTAGTCCTTTTTTGTTTTTTGTTAAATAATTCCTAACTATAAATATAAATATATGTAAGCATCGATCATACTTGCTAGCTAGTTAAGGAAATAATGTATACATGCATGATATGTATACAAGCTCAATGATATCTAAGCAGCCAGAGCAGCGATGTCAGTGGATGTTAATTACTCAATGATATCTGTCTTTTGCCTCTTCATGCATGGTTTTAGTTTGCACATATTATGTATTCGGAACGTCAGCTTTTGTCAGTTCGAACAACAATCCATATTATGCAGGGGAATTCTACGAAGTCAACTAATCTATATCCTCAATATTAACAGGAGAACTATACGATAAGTCTAATACAGTAGCTGGAAATCTAAAACACGGACTGTACTATTCGTAATTCTTATCCTTGCCCATTTATGTTCTAATTTGATGAAAGTTTCTCGATAGGACATATGTCTAAGGAAAAAAGCTACTCCATCTAACAAGAATATTAGATCTAGAAGGGAAATATCAAGATAGTTCTAATATTTGCCTCAGACGAAATGTAGACTTTACAAATATATACTCATGAGAGGACTAAATATAATAAAATTGATTGCTACTTGGTTCGAGATCATGTTAAAGCTGGTTCCATCACTCTTGCTCATCTTTCAACTAATGAACAACCTGTTGACTTATTTACGAAAGCACTTGGGATTTCTCAGCATTCTTATCTCATTGGTAAGCTTGGTATGTTAGATTTGAAACATTAGTCAACGAGACTAACTAAATGCGGTTTCTCTCTCCACCATATTTCTTTACGATTTCTCTTGGAAGCTGGATCATTAAAAACTTATTTAGGTTAATGTGCTAAACATTGCGCTAGTCTAAACACATGGATTTCTAGGAGTTTCTTTAGGAGTGCTTATAAATAGTCAAAATTTACTTATTTTTATAAAATGAGTAGTTTTTTTTTTTGGCCAAAAAAACTACTTATTGCATTTTTTTTTTTAAATTGATTGAATTTTACTTATAAGTATTTTTAAAAACCATTTTTAATAAGCAAATTTTTTATTTAACTACTCTCAAACGGGTCCCAAATGTGCTTAATGGTTAGGATAAAGTACTTATAAGCACTTAAAAATGCTTATTTTTATAAAATAAATACTTTTATGTATTTACCAAAAAAATTTCTTAATATTGATTTTAAAAAATAAATATTTTTTCGGTTTATTTTAATAAGTATCAAATTGATACTTATCAAAATATGTAATTTTTTAATAT
Source organism: Coriaria nepalensis (assembly GCA_027186245.1). Lineage (NCBI taxonomy): Eukaryota > Viridiplantae > Streptophyta > Magnoliopsida > Cucurbitales > Coriariaceae > Coriaria > Coriaria nepalensis. The sequence continues at coordinate 9,088,448 of CP114484.1, read as the reverse complement.
ATTTTTATTTATAAATTATTTAATACTTACAAATTATTTTGAAACCACTAAAACTTGCTTAATTTTATTAAACAAGTAATTTAGACCGCTTGATAAGAAAATGATTTAAATATATACATTTTTGAAAGTAAGTGTTTTCATTTATATTTTTGTATTGATTTTTAAAACTTACTTGGACCCAAAAAAAATTAAAAAATAAAAGCCCACTCGTGCCACAACTTTTACTTTTTGGGCTAATTTTTTTCCGAGGCAAAAGCATTGTCCGAGTATAGAGAACCTTTCCCCTTATTCCCATGGGCCTGAGCCCATTACTCATTGTCCAACCTTTTTCTTACTCTTTTTGGGCCATTCTTTTGCCCATATCATCGACAAGGTCCACAACAAGTTCAGGGTTCTGTCCAATAAATAAATAATATATAATTACTTATATATATCTTTGATAAAGAAATATAATAATTAATTTTTATAAAAAAAATTTAAAATAATATATACATAACAATTAATTTTTACATATATATTTTAACGTTAAAAATTTTAAAAATTATAAATATATAATTAACTTTTATATTTATATTTATTATAAACAAATTTCACTCTATATTTAATATTTAAAATTTTTATATATTTTTTAATAATAAAAATTAACATTAAAATATTTTTATTATAAATATTAATAATTTTTTAATTTACTATTCACTAATAAAATATACAAATTTTAATTTTATCTAAAATCCGGCCAAACCGCTTTGATAACCATGAACATCCCTTCAAATTGTTAAATACAACCACTTCTATAGAAAAAGGCAGGAAAAGGGGACAGAGAAGAGGAAAGGATACAAATCCAATCACTCGGTACTGTTTTTGCTTCTTCAAGTTTCCTACTCCGATAATTACATGGTAATTCTATATATGTGAGGTAAAGAGATTGATATTTATTAAATAAGATTTACTCAAAAAATTTACAGTAAAAAAGGAAAAAAAAAAAAAAAAGTTACCAAGATGACATTAAACTTTTTTGGATGCTTCTGTAAATTTTATGTTTTCAGATTTCGTTTCCTAAATTCTTGCAAAATTAATGCCCAGGATAATCGGTTATCACTTGGTCAAGTACCCTCCTAATTCTTAGGAAGTTGATAGAAGTAATCTTTTAGGTGTAAAAAGCAAGAATTACAGCTGTGAGTGAAAAAAGAAATATACTTTTTTTAGAAAAAAAATACCCAGAATTTGTGTTTTTTTTTTTTTTTTAAATTATTGGTTCAATCACTGTATTTAATTTCTCCTGCCTTTTTGTTATGGAACAAAACCCTAAATGGTTCTTGTAAGAAGTAATCGCCGCCCTGATTGATCTCAACCGTTCACTCCCATCCCTTCTCTCTCCCTCTGTCTTTATATACTCCGTCCCTCTTTTTCTCTGTCTTTGATCCCAGTTCAACACCTATAACTGTCTTCCCCTGTTTTTTAGCAACACTTTTCTCAAACTTCTAATTTCAATTCTACTACGTGAAAACATGTTCTGGACAACCAATTTTACGGAATTGAAGTGAGCAGAAGGAGAATTAGATTGTGCGTTACGTTTCGTTGTTTTTATGGGCTTGATCGTTTCTTTCTCTGTACAGTTTGTAAGGTGAGGACTGAAGTTGGTCGAAAGGGGAAAAAAAGAAAAGATTTTGATTAATTTAGAGAGACCTTTTTGAAGGTGTGAATAATGGGTTGAGTCTTTTAGCTTTAGGTGTTATAGAATTTTAAAAAGGAAAGCCTTGAGTTTTGTGGATTGGTTTATAAAAATCGTTGCTTTCAGGGAAGTGATCAGCTTATTATTGAGCTGCTGAGTTTTTCGAAGGGGTAATGATCAATCTCTTGTTTGAGGGGAAAAGAAGGGACTGACAGAAGAAGAAGGATGTTGTCTGAAATGGGAAGAAGGCCAATAATCAGCGCGAAAGAGGGATCATTTGAGGATGATTTGGAGGAGATAGGGTTATTGCTAAGAGAACAACGGCGTCAAGACTCAGCAGCAGATGATCGTGAAAGAGAGCTCAATTTGTACAGAAGCGGGTCGGCCCCACCTACTGTTGAGGGCTCATTGAGTGCTGTTGGAGGATTATTTGGTGGTGGTGGCGTTGGTAGAGCCACCACCTTTTCCGAGCTGTTTTCCGATGAGGAACTGAGGTCTGATCCCGCTTATCATGCTTACTATTATTCGAATGTGAATGTGAATCTGAATCCTCGATTGCCGCCCCCATTCCTTTCGAAGGAGGATTGGAGGTCTGCTCAGAGATTGAATGGTGTGGGAAGTTCTGTGCTTGGTGGGATTGGAGATAGGAGGAAGGTGGTTAATACTGAGGTTGTTAGTGGTGGTGGGGAAAGATCATCGTTTTCTATGCCTCCTGGGTTTAACTCGAGGAAAGAACGACCCTATGTTGAAGTCGTTTCTTCAAATGAGTGGGGTGGAGATGGGTTAATCGGTTTGCCTGGTTTAGGACTTGGAAGCAAACAGAAGAGTCTTGCTGAAATCTTTCAGGTGATTATGGATGTCTTAGTTTTCGTCTTTTATTTCTCTGGTTAAGTGTATGATTCTACTTTTTTTTATAAGTACTAACTAGTTTTTTTGTTATCAATAGTTTTGTGCATTTGTTCTAAGAATTTTGTGTTGTTAACTTATTTTTCTGTGTTCAATCATTTCAATGTCTTAATTATTGTATCAACATTTTGTCTCATTTGAAATGTTGATAACTATTGTTGTTTTTAGGATTAGATCTATCTATTTCTATGAATAAATCATTCCCAAAGGATGACAACATTATAAATAATAATGTTTTGATACTTGTCTCTCTTTTATTTTTTTGCTGGAATTCTATTTCACAGGAATCAATTCTACATTATTATTTCTAAAGATTCACCTTTCTTGGCAAAGACTTGGAAGTTCATATAAACGTTGTTTTTCATTTGAACTTTTGCTTCTTTTACTCGTTAGTATTATTTGAATTTGATGTTTTTCAAGCTTTCCTGCTGATCCTGTTGTGTTATTCACCATGTTATAGTACTGAGTTGGAGGAGTTCGACTTGAATTGTTGGTGATTTAAAACGATATCAGAATCATTACTAAAATAATCAGTGCTTGTGATGCTTGTGATGCTTGTGATGCTTGTGTTCTTAGTATTAGATATAGACTCAGTATACTGTATACACGTACTATGCCTCTATTCCATTCTTGGCTTCATTTTTATTGTTTCCAGTACTTGGAAACTTACTGTTTTAAATTTTTATATTCATTCAGAAGGTCTCCTCTTCATGATAACTTGTAATAAGCGCTGCTTATTCGGTCTCCTCCATAAAATTTCCATGTATCATAATTTAATCATTATCTTACACATTTTCACTTTAAGTTCACTGATTGATTTAATGTCTATGCAGGATGATATGGGCCAAACAACTCCGGTTATGGGGCTTCCTTCTCGTCCATCCAGTCGTAATGCTTTTGATGACAATGTCGAGATTCTGGGCCCCGCAGAATCTGAGCTGGCTAGTATGCGCCGAGACTTATCAACCCCTGATGGCTTACGATCCTCATCGAACAGTCCGCCTTCATCCTACACATATGCTGCAGCTCTAGGTGCTTCCCTGTCAAGAGGCAACACTCCGGACCCGCAACATATTGCTAGGATCCCCAGTCCCTGCCCCACTCCTATTGGAGGTGGAAGAGTAGCCAAATCTGAAAAGAGAGGCGTTTCAAGTCCAAATTCATTCAATGTTGTCTCTTCAACTGGCATCAACGGGTCTGCTGACCTGGCAGCTGCTTTATCCAGCATGAGCTTGTCGTCAAATGTTCTAATTGACAATGAAATCCATTTGCAATCACAACTCGAACAAGACATTAACAACCGTCAGAGTTATCTTTTCAGCCAGAAAAACACATTTATGAAGAAGCCTGAATCCGTCCATTTGGGTAATAACATGAATGGAAGTGGGCCCGATCTAACTAACTCATCAGTAGATAGACACAGTGAAATGCAACATCAACAATCATCTACAAACTCATTCCTGAAAGGATCCCCTACTTGCACTCTTATTTCCAGTGCTCAATATCAGCATATAGACGGTACAAACTCCTCATATCTCAACCATGGATTTAGTGGGTACTCTGTAAATCCAACATTAGCATCCATGATGACAGGCCAACTCGGCTCAGGGAATTTACCGCCATTATTTGAAAATGTTGCTACAGCTTCAGCTTTAGGTGCTCCTGGATTAGACTCTCATCTTCTTGGAGGCTTGGCTTCGGCATCTGAATCACATAATCTTGGTAGGATGGGAAGTCATATAGCACAAACGGCACCTTTTGTAGATCCCATGTATCTTCAATATCTAAGAACGTCTGAATATGCAGCAGCTCAGCTTGCTGCTCCTAATGGCCCTTCTATGGACAGAAGCTATGGGGGGAACTCATATCTGAACATGATTGAACTTCAGAAAGCTTATCTTGGAGCTCTTCTTTCCCCTCAGAAGTCACAATACAATAAATCTGGTGGGTCCAACAATCATGGGTATTATGGGAATGCAAGTTTTGGGGTTGGTTTGTCTTATCCAGGTAGTCCTATGGCAAGTCCAGTTCTTTCCAATGCTTCCATTGGTTCTGGTAGCCCTATCAGACAAAGTTTCCCTTTTGGGATGAGGAATTTAGTTGGGGGTATGATGGGTTCTTGCCACTTGGATGGTGGGATGGAAGAAGGTTTCCCTTCTTCTTTGTTAGAAGAGTTTAAGAGTAATAAAACCAAGTGTTTTGAACTTTCTGAAATTGCTGGTCATGTTGTGGAGTTTAGGTATGTTTATTATTCTAGTCAAATGCTATTATGTTCTATCAGTATGATTCGTCTTATGGTGTTTACTTTTCCCTCTTATGAGCAGTGTGGATCAGTATGGAAGCCGATTTATTCAGCAAAAACTTGAGACGGCCACAACAGAAGAGAAAAACATAGTTTATAAAGAAATCATGCCTCAAGCACTTACTTTGATGACTGATGTTTTTGGTAATTATGTGATTCAAAAGGTATAGCCCCCATCCTTCTACTTGGGAATATAAACAAAGTCATTGCTTTTCCATATATCCAATGGATTTGATACAATCATCAAATTTGTATCTTACACAGTTCTTTGAGCATGGACTTTCATCACAGAGAAGAGAATTGGCCAATAAGCTTTTCGGTCACGTACTAACTCTTAGCCTCCAAATGTATGGTTGCCGTGTGATCCAGAAGGTACTGATAGCCTGACTTTTTCTAATCTATCGTTTTAGCTAATTAATGGTGCGGTCCTATTAGGTCTGTATAATTTGGACTATGACAATTACTATCTCTGATATTAGACCATAATCTATTTAGGCAATAGAAGTTGTGGATATAGACCAGAAGATCAAAATTGTTGAAGAGCTTGACGGACATGTAATGCGCTGTGTACGTGATCAGAACGGGAACCATGTCATCCAAAAGTGTATTGAATGTGTCCCTGAAGAAGCAATTCAGTTTATTGTCACCACTTTCTATGATCAAGTTGTCACTCTTTCAGCCCATCCATATGGGTGTCGTGTTATACAGGTTGAGAAAACTTTTTTCTTGCCTTTCCTTTTATTGTTTACTTTCACTTATTCTGATTTTCCCTTGACGATCTACAATGATATGGATTTTTTTTTTTGGTCTGGTTGCAGAGGGTCTTAGAGCACTGCAACAATCCAAATACTCAGAGTAAGATTATGGATGAGATTTTAGGAGCTGTTAGCATGTTGGCTCAAGATCAATATGGAAATTATGTCGTTCAGGTTCATTATCTCGTCTTGAAATTTAACGACTTCATTATTCTCTCAAATATTGTCTTTTGTGATTAAGTTGATAGAAAGCTATCATGAGATGACTCATCCCATGAAACTTTGGCAATCCTATTTTCTTAAAGCTATATCAGGGTCTCTTTATTGACTAGCCTGTGTATCTTTTCCAGAGTAGTGAAATTTCCTTGAGCAAAGTTGATTGGATATATTCTTCTCTATTTAACAGCATGTACTGGAGCATGGAAAAGCTCACGAGCGTTCAACTATAATCAAGGAGTTGGCTGGAAAGATTGTGCAGATGAGTCAACAAAAGTTTGCATCCAATGTGGTTGAGAAGTGCTTGGCTTTTGGTGGTGTTTCTGAACGCCAGTTACTTGTCACTGAGATGCTTGGCACTACGGATGAAAATGAGCCCCTTCAGGTTTCTCATAAAAACAACTCTCACTATATAATAACAAGTCAGCCTGTCGTTGAAATCTTTATGAGATAAACTAGCAATAGTTCTTATGGCCATGAATTTTCTGTGTCAGGCAATGATGAAAGATCAGTTTGCAAACTACGTTGTACAAAAGGTGCTGGAGACTTGTGATGACCAACAAAGAGAGCTTATTCTTTCTCGTATAAAAGTTCATTTGAATGCTTTGAAGAAATACACTTATGGCAAGCACATCGTTGTTCGTGTAGAGAAGCTCGTTGCTGCTGGAGGTACCCTCTACTCAATTCTCTCCCTTCATTAACTAAAACAAGCCCACTTTCATAACATATTTGTGAAGTTTATATTTAACCATATCCTGTCTTGAATAATTTGCAGAAAGGCGGATTGCTGCTCAGTCTTCAATGCACACTGCTTAGACTAGATGGTGTAGGAAGGGGAAAAGGGAAGTTGTTTTGTCAGCTAACTGAGGCGAGTCTGAGCTTTTTTCCTCTCTTGCTCGATTTTTCATATTTTTATTTTCTTGTCATGTATCTACGAAGAAAAGGCAAGGGCTCAACCTATATCTCTTGAACAGGTTATGAGTTGGATTGGAAATAAAGTTGTCGCCCCGGCACTTATACCGGAAATCTGTACATTTTGTAGTTTTTAAGGTTTATACATAGAATCTAAGTCTAAGAGTGTCACGTTTCAGATGCGGAAGAGAACATTATAAATGGCTGGCAATACTTTTTGTTAAGGGTGTATAAAAATATGATTGTTAAGGTAGGTTTCTTTTCTTTTCTTTTCTTTTCCTTTCCTTTCCTTTCCTTTCTTTTCCTTTCTTATATGGTGACATGACTATTAATGTTGGTCGTTGCCATGCTTAGGTGAATCCAGATCTTTGTCATAAATGTATGTTTGATAATTGACTTTTTATTCTTATGTTCTACAGAAACATAATTTTCCATTAAATTTTACTTTTTTTTTGCTTAAGTTTCTGTATCTTTTGCATGCTTTCTTTCTTTTATTCGTACCTTTACTCATTAGAATTGTTATATATATACATATAAGAAAGAAAAGGGCATCAAAATCGTACCCAGTAATAGGCTGAAAATGATGAATGATGGGGATTGTGCCATGTGGTTCGGATTTTGAATATTTTTGCGGTTAATTTAAATATGATTACATTTTGAATATATAATTTTATTTTTATTTTTATTTTTGTTTAACATTACTTGGTTGGAAGGTAGTTTGCTAAATTTATTTTTGCGGTTATTTTAAATTTAGCCTAAATCCGTAGTTAACTTCATATATTTTTAAGTTTTTGGGTTTCAATAATTGGAGAGAGGTGGTCACGTGCTTCACTAAAGTAATCTAGCGTGACTGGTCACGTGCGTAACTAGTGTAAATCCATCTAATTCATGTAAATTGTAATCGGTAGTGTTTGGACTACATGTCGGATTATAAGAGAATTGCTTGGCGGCAGAATCCAACGGTGCTATCGACACATGCAAGTAGGGGGTACCAGTTTTGTTGGCGGCAAGATCTCTCCTATCACTCTTTTATCTTCTTCAGTTAGTTTATATTCCTCTTATGATTGAAATAAACGGTTACGATTTGACTCCACAAAAAGAACAGCGCGCCATTTAGGTAAGGGCCCCACCTCTGACGATTATATACCAAATCACAGCCGTCAGTTCTTTCCGATCGTCGGACAGTCTCCTAGACAAAGACCACGAGAAGGGAGGAGGACAGAAAAGGAGAGAGGAACTGGAGACGAACATGCTACTACTGGCTCCGCCATTGCCATCAGCACAGAACCTTCTCTTGGTGCATTACGTCATTTCAAAACCGCCATCTTTCCCTACCATTCTCTACCTTCGAGCTCGTGTAAGATCTTCGATACCTATCCGTAAATTCAGTTTCAAAAGCGATTTCAACTCCGCCCGGCGGTATAACTCTTCGCCTGAGAGTAGAGGGAGAAATCCGATTATCGTTTTGAAAGCGAGTCGAAGAGAGTCGCCTTACGAAGTTTTAGGCGTTTCTCCTTCTGCTACTTCGGATGAAGTCAAGAGGGCTTATCGTAAACTTGCCCTAAAGTATCATCCTGATGTTAACAAACAGGTAATTAGTTATTTTGTATTTAATCCTGAGACTAGTGATATTTTGTTACTTGAATTGAAATCCAATTGGTTCCAGATATTAGGGCTCCTCTAGAAGGAATGAATATAAGGGGTAGAATTGGAGAAGAGAAAAAATGAATTTTTTTTATTTATTTTTCCAGCAATTATCATGAAGTGTTGGCTTGATATGCATATGGACATCATAAATCTGTTTTTCTTTGTTATTTATAGGCCAATGCACAGGAGAAATTCATGCGGATTAAACATGCATACAACACACTAGTAAATTCCGAATCTCGACTGAGATACGACTCTGGGAATCGAGGATCCGGTTTTTCCTATTCGAATGCTAAAAATGGCCAAAGCAGAGTTACCCAGGAGGAAGAAGAGTTCTATGGATTTGGTAACTTATTATTTTTTTCACCCTATCAATAATTTTCATTGTGTTAATTCATCATTTATGCACATTGAAAACTGCTGAATAGCTTTTCTTGCTATTTTGTGTGCTGTTATGCTATGCATTACATCAGTTAGGTTCATGATGAACCTAACTTATGAACCGTTTATCTGTGATTATAATTTTTTATTAACCCCTTTATGCTGCAGGTAATTTTATCAAGGATGTTCAGATAACAATAGGTAGATTTTGTTGGCATAATCTGAATCTGCATTCCTTTTCCATATTCTTACCTTTGCATCTTCCGTTGATTATTTTGCATCATAAGAATCACCTTCTCATAGTACTTAAAAAAGGGCTGGAATTCTTGTTGCAGAGGACTTTTTTAAGGATCTTCAAGAAGAATATCAAAACTGGGAAGCTACTGCTTCTCCGCAAGGGAAGCCAAAGAGCCTGTGGGAGGAACTGGCGGTGGGCAATTTTATTTGGTGAACGAAAATTTTGTATATTAGTGTGGGAAGGAACTTTGTCAACATATATTTGCGCTGCAATTTTTCCAGGAAATTGGAGAAGAGTTTGTGGAATTTCTCGAGAAAGAACTCAACATAACCGAAGAACCAGAGGTCGAAGCTCAAGAAGGTCATGGGAAAGGAGACGATTTTAGGTCTCAAAATGCCAAGAATAGAGAAGGTGGAGCACAAGACCAAACCAGTAAGGTTGGCAGCAGCATTGAGGATAACATAGATGATATTGAAGCCACTCTTGCCAAGTTGAAGAAGGAATTGGGTTTATAACAAGAAACCCATCTTCACATTTGTAAGAGATGTAACAGTTGGTGGAAAATGGCCTCTTGTTTGGGGGGTTTATCATAATTCATAGCTCGTACATTAAGACTCAAGTCTCATGCAATGATATACTACATCAATTTTCCAAATCTTATTCACCTGTCTACCGAGTTGCATCGGATGCAAATCCGTAACTGGTCCTCCTTAATTTGATGACAAATTTCTTTTTTTAAAATTGGTTCAAACTACAGCTTACAAATACAAAATCATCCAAACCAAATCGAAACGACGCAAGGAAAAAAAACTCTCAAACTCTAATGCAATTATCATTTACAGATCCAACAATTCTATTCCCGATACCTAAAAGGGGGCTGACAGACAACTGACATTAAACCATTGTTATAGAACTAGAAATCATCCTCAGAATCTCTCTCCGAACCGGAAAAACAAAGCACCTGCACCAGAGTTGTGGTCGATAGCATACTCGGCTCGAACTAGACCTAGCTTGACCCCAGCACCGTACGACGAACCATAACCCACCCGTCTGTAAACCTCTGTTGGGTTACCTTTCACATCCTTTGAACTTCCAAGATCATTCCCATGCTCGGCAAATGCATATACATGGGTTCCTTTAACTGGAATTCGCAGCTCGGCTGCAAGCTGAGAGGAGGAAGACATTTGCAAACAATTAGACTTGTCATAAAATTCACAAAAAAATAACATATTATCAACATAAACATATTGTGAAATTCTAGCGTGATAAATAATTGTTACCTCAAGGATGTTTCTTGCAGCACCGATCTCACCCATGTTGTAACCCCTAACCGAGTAGGGCCCACCAAGAGTAAAAGCATCGTAACTTGGAAGATCTCCAACACAGCCACCATAATGTCCGTGAAGAACAAGAACAGGGGGTGGTGGTTTCCCAGCACCTTCCTCCACTTGCTTCAACTGGAAGAACTGGGTCAAAGTAAGCTGGTGACGGTTGAAGAAAGGAAAGCTGCTCCCAATGCCAAGACCTTGATCTACCTGTATTTTGTATAATAACATGTAACTGATCGTTAAAATTAAAACTCATTACAAAGAATGATAAAAATAAAAACTTGGGGATCATAATACCCATAACAAAATTCCTACTGTGTTGTTACTATTTAATGAATTGAATAAATGCCGGAAAGAGTGGAAAATATCATTATTCGCTATCAAGAGGCTAATGCTAATACTAAAACCATATCAACTATAATATAAGAAACCTTGGATCTAATATGACAAACGATAATACAAACTCACTAGAAATCATCAAAGTTGATTACCTTTTTCAAAAACTAGTACGAAAGAGATTCACACCTGAAAGACATTCCTCTGACCAACTATGGCTCCATTAACAAACTTGGTGTTATCCCGTGTGATGTTTGCCTGCAGAAAGGTCATACGGTCAATACCGGTCCCACTCAGAGTTGTTGGAGGCCCATCAGCACTGATTCCTCCATTAGGCAACACTCTTTGACCATTCGGACAGATATGACTGCTCTCATCTCGAGTTGTTATCTCTTCCATTACAAGTCCATAAGTGAATTTGCTTTGACGGGTGAAATTCTGCCATGCAAAAATTCAACATAGAGTATTAATCATTTTGATTCAAAGTTCCTCAAGCAAATGTATTAATTAAACTAGATCAGCCTTGACAATTACCTCAGTAATATTAGCCTTGGCACCAGCTCGATCAACTAAGATAGGAGGGACTTCGTCCAACCCAGGCCCACCAGTGAAGACTGGACTTAGCTTCCGGCTATTGAAGCAACTCACTCGGAGAGTACGGTTTCTTGGGTTTGATACACCATCCAAATAAGGATGTACATATTCGAGTTTAAATGCAAGGTCATCCTAAAAAAAATTATACCCAATAATACAAGATTAAATAGAGATATCTTAAGTATGGAAAGAGGGGGCAAATTTAAGGTAAAGCTCAGATTCCTACAGGAGGATTCCAGAAGTTACTAGTAGTTGCTGAGCCAATAATAGACCTATTTAGTCCGTTGATGTTTCTATGCTCGAAAGTAACAGTTCCACCAGGCTGCAGTGAAGCCTAAATATACACATAAACATTCATGAAAGAGGAAGAGAAAAAAAAAACCATTAGTTAAGCCCAAAAAAGAACAATTTATGATAGAAGTTGAAAGAGATAAAAGTGAAAAATATATGATGATGTACCAAAGTGGGTCGTCCTCCACGCCCGGGTACAATGCTCCATTCTGTACTGACTTCAGATTGATTTTGGTCTAGCTCTTTAAGCTTTATTTCAACAATGATCCCTCCCTCGTTCTTCTCATCAGGTCTTGGGTTCACCTCAATATTTGAAAACAAAGCCAGTGAGTTGATATTTCTCAGAGCTTGCTTCCCTGCTTCTATATTGAAAACATAGCCTGGGCGCAGCTGCAATCCCCCCAATTCACAAAATTAAGAACAAAAATACCAATGAAGTTATAATTTTTCCGAAATTATGATCAAGCAATTACATTACCTGTCTGGGCAACTCCCTTTTGACCACAGGGATTTTAGTATTCCCTTCAACAACATTGCCAAGCTTATCCTGGAACTGAATCACCAACTGGGTAATATCTCCTTCCACCACTTCACAAACAACCTCCTTAGTATTCAAATTTCCAAAATTCACAACTTGAGCACAAGCATACCCTTCATCATGATACCATTTCTGAACCCGATCCCTAATCTTCTGCAAAAGCCTAGCACTCAGTTTCCCTTGATCCCTCAACATCTGAAGAACCTCTCTATAAACCGGCATAGGCAACAAACAAGGCCTAGCTCTATCAATCCTCCTCTTGTAATCCTTCTCTTGGTTCCTAAAGTACTCAAGCTTCTCCTTTTCGGTCATATCGGTATCCATTTCTATCGGCTTTGACTGCTGCATTAGACCAACATTAATGCACCTGAATTTCTCAGCAGATTGCCATGTACTCTCTGTGAACGAAATCGTCACGCCTAGGGAGCCGTCTGGGTTTGTTTTCCCTTCCAGATCCACTTTCTCGAACATTCCGCAAGTGGCGAGAGTTTCCAGCTCTTGCTGGAGCTGTGCTTTGGAGTAAATCCCGCCTGGTCGAAGAGAAACCATTTCGAAGAAAGAGTCTTCTGTGCCTACAGTGGTCAACCTTCTCCGATCGAAGAAGAGAATATCGGAAACCTTGTACTTTTTGAACCCGCTGAGCTTATTGAGCTGAACGATAATGTTAGCGGGTAAGCCGTGAGAATCCCATTCTTGATTCTGTGATTCGTCCGCAATTGCAGAGGGAGAGAAAAGTTCGCTCCAGAACCCGCCGCTTCCACCATGTCCACCGAACCCGCCGCCGCCACCGTTTCCTCCTCCGGCGTTTCCACCTCCGCCGTTGCCGCCGAAGTTTGCGATCCCATTGACAAGGAAGGAGCGGAGGTTCAAAACGAGGGTGACGGAGGAGGAGACAGCTAGGGCTTTGAAGATGTCCTTAAGGCGAGGTTTAAAGGGTGAAGTAGAGTTGAAGAGCTGAGGGGTTTGAGAAGAGGCGGAGGCGTGGCATTTGAGGGTGGGGAGATGTTTGTTTGTGGTGGTGGAGGAGTATGTAATGGTAGGTGAAGCTAAAGCGTTCCGACGAGAGGTGAGGGAGGAGGAAGAGGAGGAGAAGGTGGAGGTAAGGAAGTGGGTTGGCGCCGCGACGGCAGGCATTTTCGTGGATAGAGAGGATTGAACTTTCAAGCCTGAAAGAAAGGAAAGGCTTTGTATGGGTTTTACAGTACAAGCCTGCTCCTTACGGAGCCTAGTCAGTACTTATTTTATTACGTAAATTTCGGTCGTATCAAAATTGCTAAAATGAAAATTTATATAGTTAATATGTAAATTGAATAATATAATTTATAGACCACAAATTTTTTTGCAACTCACTTTTAGATGTTTTTTTTCTTTTTTTTTTATATCGATTTTAATTTTTTTCTTTATAGATCAAACTTTTTTTTAGATTGAGATTTTTTATTTTACCTAGATCAAGTTTAATTTCTCCATTCTCAGATCAATTTACTTTTCATACCGAATTCTTCATCTTATTTTCCAGTTCGAGTTCTTTATTTTCCTACCCTGACCGAGTTCTTTATCTTTTTTCCCACATCGAGTTTTTCATCTTTTTTTTCAGACCGAAATCTAATATAATATACTTCTCAAACCGAAATATAATATAATATGATATTTTTGAATTTCCAGTCCATACTGAGTTCTCTAAAAAAGATAAAAATATGATCAAGTTCTCAGTCTGTAGTTTTAGACCTAGATTACATGTCGGTCTGGATCGGGAACTCTGTTTGCATCACATATCAACATGTAAAATGTCGGTATGTGCATCTCATATATAACTCTAAGATATTCTTCGACCCTTCGACCACAAACCGACATGTGATCTTAGTCTGAAATGCTTTTTGACCCTTTGACTCTTCGAAAGGATTTAAATCATGTGAGATGTCGGTCTGAGATATCCTTTGACTTTTCGATTATAATTTGTGTGAGATGTCCTTTGACCCTTGACTTTTCGACCATAGATCGACATGTGATCTCAATCTGAGATGCCCTTCGATCCTAATTCATGTGAGATGCCTTTCGACCTTTCGATCATAGACCGACATATGATTTCAGTCTAAGATATCATTCGACCTTTCGAAGAACTTGATTTATGTGAGACGACATTCTAAGATACCACTAAACCTTCAACTCTTCTACCATAATTTATGTGAGATATTCTTCGGTCTATGCATCTCAGACCCTTTGATCATTCAATTCTAATTTATGTGAGATACTCTTCAATCCTTCAAACACAGACCGACATGTGAGACGTTGTTCTATGCATCTTAGGACCTCGAGGTCTTCGACCCTTCAATCATAGATTGACATGTGAGATCTCATTCTGAGACATACCGATATGTTGGGAACTTAAGAACTCGGTCTAGACCGAGAACTCTATCTAGATCGAAAAATCGATCTGATTTCAGATTTCAGATCGAGAACTACAGATCGAATATCGGTCTCCAAATTTCATATTCGGATTTAGATACAATACTAGTTTCTAGATTTCAGATATTCAAATCGAATATATGTCTCTATATTTCAAATTCAAATCAAGTGTGAATGACCATCGTCATTCGTCAACACTCAAAGAAAAAGAGAGAGAAGGGAGTCGCAATTGTTAAGAAAATGAGATAGATAAATAGTTAAATACGACTCATAAATTAATCTTATTTCAATCTGCTTGCATTTTTATCTTTTTTCTTATGACATGACATGTATTTTAACCATTGAATCTACAAAGACGACCGAGATTTACATACAGAGACAAATATAAAGAGAGCGAATAAGAACTCAATCCACTCCTTATTCCTTATGATCTTCCTTTGATTTGACTTTTTCTTTAATCTTATTAATTTTTAAATTAAATAAATTTATTAATTGAATATATTATTTTTTAAATAAAAATAAAATTTATTATTTAAATAAATTATTAATTTATCGAAATTCTATTATATATTTTATTTTATCCTAGACATACACATTTTTCATGCCTTTGATATTCAAGGAAATGTTGAGTATAGCGAATTTCCATTATTATGGACCTGATAGGAGTACCGATTTTAGATTAAGTATTGATATTAGTTTTAGATATTAATTAAGATATCAATATCGAGATCGAGATCAATTTTTAAACTATTCACTCGAGTACCCATTAATAGAAACGCTGCAGTGTATATAATTTTCAAACTAAACTAGAAGCTTACTTATCAAATTAACTAAAATGACTATGAAGGTATGATTATGTAAGTTAAGCAAATGGGCAGATTGCCGGTTTTTGTATCCAGGAAATCTTCAGGTTCTTGAAGCTTTCATATTCGGATTTGACCGGACCTTGATTTCCATTGTATGTTTAGATTTGATATCTGCAACTTCCACGCCCTCGCAAGGAAATGCTTTACTACAATCAATCTTCACAGCTACGGGACAAGCCAAACTGCCCCTTATTTTCTTGGAGCTCACTTTGATTCTCACACCATTAGTAGTACCTATAAGGGTACATTTCTTTACAGTGACTCCAACCACAGCTCATCATTAGGATACTTCCCCAAGCTTCCCACGCTGATGCCATGTCCCGGTCTTCATATTACATTGGTGATTCTCGGTTGTCTGGTCCCATCGCCAATTGAAATGCAGTCATCGCCTGTGCCGATCATCGAGTTGGTGATGTTAACCCCAGTTGAACATCCCAGATGGATTCCATCGCTGCTCGGACTATTCTCAGGCCCAATGATCTTGCATTATCGAAGGTCAATTGATTGCATGATATCACGATATTGTGAAAGTTCTTGTTGTTCAACGAAGTTATATCTCTTACTACCAAATTGTTGACAAAGTCGAACCTCAGACTAATTGGAAGCTTCTTGCAGTTATAGGTCTTACGGCAAATGTTCGACTTCCAAGCAGCTTCACGTTGACAATCAAAAGTACCCCCACCAAACAAGGTGATGGCGTTAACATGTTCAAATGTAACCCACTTATCTTCTCCTACATTTTCTGAAGAAGAGGCTTGAAGTGTTCCTGCAACCTTAATCTTCATAGGATTCTCGCACAACCCTGTGAAAAGGTATCGTACGTAACTTGTAAAGCCCTCTCGGAACAACTATTCTACTCGGTCTTGGCACTGTGGAAGTGTCTCTCCATGCATTTATCGATGCCTAAGTGATATCTTGATTGGGCTTTGCGCCATATTTTTTGCCAATATGTAATGCTCTAAGTCCAGACCAAGCCTCCGCTGTCAATGCCAGAGGCTCGGTCTAAGTTCAGCTTCATTTCCATCTTCTTCTTCTTTGTTGTTTGGGTTTTGTTCGGTTCAATGTGAAGCAATTTATACTAGTTGGAAGGAAATAATCACCATTAAGAGTCTCAACTAATTGCTTGCTAAGTTTCTTTTTTGCAATGATCAATGCAAACAAGAACTGGTTCGACCGTATTGGGCTCAACTTAATTCCATCCCTACTTTTTATCTTTGTTTTTTTTTTCCTTCTTCTTTTTCTTGCCAATGATCGGGTTCCGGTATTGAATCGGCACTAGCGGTTTTAGTCTCGATACAGATAGAACTTTTATCCACGTATAAAATTTTGTTCAAATATTTCACTAATCGATTTTCCTAAATCAAATAACCTCCGGAAGAATCCTGGTGTATATATTCTATATAGCTACCAAACCATATCACATAGGGACGGCTAGCTGACACACTATATCTCGAACATCAGTATCATTTCTAAGATGCTATCAGAGTAAGAGAGATGGTTTGGATTATGAATTATATAACAAGAGGCTGACAGTTGAGCGATAATGCTTGGTCAATTTGCTACTTCCCGGAAAATAAGCTTTTTGTGAATTGAAGGAAGAAACAACAAAAATGGATTTACGACGTTGAGTCGCCACGTGAAGTTAATATAACCCACAAACATAAATTAACCATACTAAGAAAAACTCTTGTCAATGTTCTTTTCCGTGAACGATTTCCCGCAGAAAATGGTTGAACCAGACATTTTCTTCTGCTTCTATTTAAAAGACGGAGACCAAACAGACAATTATCAATATTAGAGAACAGTAAGGTTGATAGAAAGCAGCAAAGCAATGCCTGAGCTTGATCGAATGCATAGATCCGGTGATACTATCAGCTCGGCCCTGGAACAAATTACCGGAGGTACTTACATCTCATGACTGCCTCAGAATCTGCCATTCACTTCAGTTGTTTGTAATGCTTTACTGGGTCATTATAATTCAGTGTTGATCAGTCATAAAGTTTGGAATTTGTTTGCAATTTTTCTGTCTTTTCTTTATCCTCACCGCTATGCCAATAGGAGAGGACGGCTCCTGGTCTCCGATATCTTCACCCTGTTCGGCAGGGAAGGCCCATGGCCCAGACGACAATCATTCTCATCATCACAAGAAATCAGTTCTAGCCAAGGTTAAGGAGAAGGCCAAGAAACTACGACACAGTCTTAGCAACAAGAAGAGACACGGTCATGACGATGAAAAAACTACCCCGTCATGGGGTTTCAGCTTGGAAGAGGAAGAAGTGGAAGAGGAAGAGGAAGAAGAAGGTGCTGACTTCCTTGGAGCCCCAAGTAAACTCGTCTTCGCAATCTCTCTACCATTTTATGATAGATTTAAAAAGCCAATTGACGTTTTATGAGACCAAACTGAATTTTAGATCTTAACTGACATTTTATCCGTCCAGTGTATGAATCAGAGCTGGCGCCTAAGGATCGCAAGGAGACAGCAAGGCAGCGTCCAAGAGTAGATCCGACTATTTCTGAGAAGTGCGTGTTGGCAACAAGTGTGAAACTAAGCTCCAAACAGGACGTTGAGAAGAAGCCTATTGTTCCTAACAAGATAATAACTGAAAGGAGTGTAGCCAGAGCAGTGCCTTTCAGTTCTAACAAAGCACGTGTTGAAACTTCACCACCTGCAGTTCCTTCCCCTCTAAGAAAGACAGTAAGTCAAGCCGCCACTACATTTACTTCCTGTCCAAGAAATACGATAACTGAAACTACAGCAGCTACCTTACCTTCCAGTCCAAGAAAGTCACTAACCGAAACTGTGACTGAGAAGCTAGCACCAGCATATGCTACAGTAGCCGACGCTACTCATGCCATTGCCTCAAAGATCCAAAGCTTGACCATTTCATCACCTGCAAATAATGCACCAACTCATTCGAGCCCAGAAACACAAAAT
Source organism: Coriaria nepalensis (assembly GCA_027186245.1). Lineage (NCBI taxonomy): Eukaryota > Viridiplantae > Streptophyta > Magnoliopsida > Cucurbitales > Coriariaceae > Coriaria > Coriaria nepalensis. The sequence continues at coordinate 9,070,128 of CP114484.1, read as the reverse complement.
CTCTCAAGCCCAGCAGGAAAGCCTGCTAGTAGTGGAAAGGAGCACAAATGGGATAAGGGTGTTTCAGTGAAGGAGTATCTAATGCACAAGTTTGAGCCAGGGGAAGATGAGAAAGCACTTTCTCAAGTAATTTCTGAGGCAATAAGTCCAAACAAAGAACCTGGTGAAACGGGTATTTTTGGGAAGGTGAAAGATAATGTAACTTCGGTGCTCCAGTCTGGGGAGCCATCTCAATCAACAGCCAAGCAATCAGACACAAATTCCTCCTCGTCCTCCTCTAAATTTCCAATCTCTACCAATGCTCATGAAGGTAAGCTATTTAATAAGAAAAAAGAAATACAACTTTTTGTTTGAAAATAAATAAGATGGCTGCATTATGCCATTTTATTGTGATTTTTCTCTGTTACAGTAGTCGAGGAAGAAAAGCATGAAAGAGTACTCCAAGCCAATTGAAAATCTCGTCTTCATCTGATCAAAGTCTCCGGAACAGAAGCAACTACAATAGATCAGTGTTTGATGTATTAATTTTCAGTTTACACAGATGTTTCGTCCTTTTGGAACTGTGTATTTTTTATTTCTACACCATACCAAATATAATTGTTTATGGCAGCATTAATTTATTGTTACAGGTTACTAGACAGAAATAAAAATAGATTACCTTATTCATGGGTTCAATCGTGGTTGCCTCCTGCTATATAATATTTTGCAACATGGACATGTTTTTTAAAATGATAAGCAATTTTACTAAAAGAGGGAAAAAAATCATAACAGGGGAGCTGTTAGTAGAAGTCAGCACAAGGAATTGTAGAAAGGGAAAAAAAAAAACTCAAGCATGAGATGAGAACTCAGTCAATAGTCAATACCAGAATATAAATTACTTGAGATGAGACTTCTGGCTCCGTTTCACTAGCTTCGATTGTACTGAAGAACACGAGTGATCCTCTTCTTTTTTTTTATATCATTAGAATACAAATCTCCTTTTTAGAACTGCAGATTTGGAAATTTGGAATTTGGACACCATTTTTCATTTTTATTTGGAAATATGATGCTGATATTTTAGGTATGAATAAAGTATCTGATTACAAGAGTGACAGACACATCATTCTGATCAAGTACAGAACAATTCTGTCGATTTCAACTCTCTAGAAACTGTTCTTACAAGTTATTGTACTCTTATGGAATAGCGGTTAAATTCTCGAACTCAATAATACGATAAATTTTTCATTTCACCTGCTCCTTTTAATCAAGTGTAGAAAGTGTTTCCCCTCTGATTTACAGATCGATCAATATTTAATAGCAGATTTCGGTAAATATACATAAGAATCAGACAAAGTTGGATCACATATCTCACTTTGAGATTTTGGATTCTATCTCTTCCAGGCTCAAACCTTTGGTCTCAGGGACTTGAAGCACAGCAAACAAAAGCGAAAGCAAGGCAACTGCACCAAAGAGAAGGAAAAGGTTCTCTGCTCCAAGAAATTCCTGTAGAATCAAGAATTAAAAACACTTACTCTTGTGCATCTGTATTCAGGAGTCATAAAGAAAAAAAAAATTAAGAAAAATAATATAATTGCAAAAATATTAGGCCCTCCTTCCTAAATACCTGTAGTGGTGAGAATGCGAAGGTCACAACAGCATTGGAGCCGAAGTTGGTGAGAACTGCAAGACTAATTCCTCTCCCTCTTGTGCGAAGAGGGAATATTTCTGACACCATAAGCCAACTGATAGGCCCAAATGATATCTGAAAATACACGATAAAAGACAAAAACACCTTCAGAGAGAGAGAGAGAGAGAAGCAGGGAAAAAAGGAAAAATTTACCTGGTAGCAACCAACATAAAGAAGCAGGGCAGCTACTGCAACAAATGGGAACCCTCCTAGGAATTTGTAGTATGCCCAAAGGAGAAGTAAAGAAACAGACTGGACCAAAATCAAAGAGAGCCGAACCAAGATATTTAAGTATTATATTTCCTTATAAAACCAAAAAAGCATCATGTTTACTATAATACAATAAGATACATACAATCCCACTGACACCTCCGATAAGCAAAGGTCTTCTTCCAAGATCATCAACTTTAAGAATGGCTATCCAGGTCATAAGTAACTGGAAAGTGAAGATTAATCAAAAACAGAAGCACAGAGAAAAAGGAGGTATAGTAGAATTACAGCACTTTTCAATTCAGAAATATATACCTTAAATACACCTATTAGAACTGATACTCTGGTAGCATCAGAAGCAGCAGAAAATCCTGCCCTCTTGAATATGAACAGGACAAAAAATCAAAGAATGGTTAGGTGAGGTGATTGAAAACAATTCATTTCAGAAAAATAAAATAAAATAAAAATAACCTGGAGAATTTGACCGGCATAATATAGAACACTTGGCTGTCCAGTTATCTGTCATGAATGGAGATATACTAAATCTTTACACCAAAAGAAAATAAAAAATTTTAAATTAGAGAGGCAAGTTAGAAAAATAAAAACCTGCTGAAAGAGAACCAAACCTCCACCAATAAGGAAGGCTTTCAAGCTCGGGCCACGGAAAACCTCCAAGAAACTGCCTTCAGATTCTTGATCAGCATAAGCGGTTTTAAGCGAGGTAAAGGTGTCTTCTACTTGCTTGTCGGACAATTTATCTCCAGGAGTGCGGCCTCTAAGTTTACTCAATGCAAGGATGGCTTTCTCTTTGTAGTCCTGTAAAGACCCTTTGCCTTGAGCTGCTCGGAGAAGTAACCAACGTGGAGATGGTGGGAGAGCCAGCATACCTAGCCCCATTAGTAAAGCAACAGGGAGACTAACTCCATACATATAACGCCACCCTCCTATCGCATTTATTTGAAGGCTCCCCACTAAATAACCAAGCTGAAAATAAATGCATTTTATACATTATAAGCTAACACTTCCATGAGATTTCCAATAAAGTAATCTAATAGCATAAGAAATTGTATGAGAAACATATACCAAAATTCCTAATACTATAAAGAGCTCTTTTAAAGATACTAGGGTTCCACGGATTTGAGACGGACAAGTTTCTGCTATGTAGAGAGGAGCACCATGCATAGCCTGGGAAAAAAAGGGCAAAGAGCTTGTTGAACACATTAAAAGTTACTCATTGATATGCAGAAATGGATGACAGAAGATGAGAAGACGCCTTACAAAGCCAATACCAAGGCCATAGAGAAGCCTGCCAAATAAGAGAATTCCTAGGTCAGGAGCATAGGCAGTGATTGAACCACCAAGTGCATATAGCACGGCTGCTGTAATAAGCTCCCTTCTCCTTCCTTTATGATCCCAAAAAATAAAAAATTCCCATTGGAAACATCTCAAAACTAAGTTAAAAAAAATTATTTTCTAATTCTCGGAATATTGAACAGTGAAGCACACATACCAAGGAAATCAGCAATTGGAAATACAAGTAGAGAACCGAGAACAGCACCATAAAGGGAACCACTGACCTAAAAATATAGAAAAGACAACATGGTAAAGGTGTTTTTTTTTTTGGTTGGAAAATTTGACTTCTTTAAACACAGAAATTAGTCTAAATTTCGTTGAAGACACTCACCACTAGGCCAAGCTGAATAGAAGAAAGGTTGAACCAGGTTGTACCACTAAGCTCGGCTGACTGATATATTAATACAACAAAGCTCTATTAACAACCTAGATTTTACAAAAGAAGAGACAATATGAACTATAAGATCAGAACTCCCTCAAAACAGAGGTGGGGAAAAAGGATGAACCTGCAAGGAGATGGTAGCACCAGAAGTGGCGCCAATGTCATACCCGAATAATAAACCTCCAAGGGCAGGAAACAAGAATCTAACATCACATACATAAATTTAATCAGAAACTTAAAATAAAATAATAATAATAATAATAATAATAATAATAATAATAAATGAAAATGAAATGAAAAATTCATGTAAATTGTAACACTATCTCCTTCCTCAGATGAAGTCAGTGTGCTTTAAGAGAAAAATTAGAGTGGTTATTCCAAAGGGCTAATTAGGTTTATCAAGTTTCCAAAATGCAAGCCCATAATTTGACAGAAATTATCACAAACAAACAAAAAATAGTAGAAAGGAAACGTACGGTAAAATGACAGAAGACCAAGAGAACTCTTCCACATTGGTTGCGTCAGAAACAAGCAATTCAACTTCATCTCCAGAAGAGTACCCTCCTTCAGCTCCAGCCTACCCACAAACCCAGAAATTAAATAGAATAGAATATCCATTAAAATCTCATACAAAATCAGAATCAAAATACACAAAAGAGTGCCTTGGTGTGGAATCTGAGCCTGGGAGCAGATGAATGCGGCCTGGTTGGGTTTGGGAAAATGGTGGTTTTGAGCTTGTCGTTAGCGGTCGAAGCTGAAACTAGTTGGGGGCTAAACGACGAGTAGGAGAAGAAAGGGTGTGGTCGTTTTGATTTGAGATTTTGTGGGTGTGAAGAAAAAGATGATTTTGGGTTTAAGAGCGGTTGAGTTGGAGCCGAAAAAGCGGTAGCCATGGCTGAGCCTGAGTCTGATCGAGAGGGTAAATAACCGATGCATCAGTCTTTATATAATAATTATTATTATTATTATTATCTCGCGAATTGGAGATTCTTGTGGTCTACTTTCGTTATCAATCTCATTCGCTTTTGAGTTGACTTTTACTACCATAACTCGTGTAATGCACGGATACATGTTTTCAAAAAAAAAATTGAAGTTAACAACTTGTTATAGATATCTTTCAAATATCATTAAATGAAATAAGGTTTTTAGAGATTTATATATATAATATTTATATTATTAATAGATTTAAGGTTATTAATAATTTTAATAATATCGAACTTTTCTTAATACTTTTGAAGTAAGTTATGTATTAATATAAATACAATATATTGTATCTTATTAATTCACTTCACTCATTTCAATTAAGTGATTTTTGTTCCGCCACGTACTCTTTTAGGAGTAACTAAAATATCCTAAGTGTTTGATTTTGAATAATAACATTATGTTAATATCTAAAAACGATTCTTAAATTCCTAATGTTATTTTTTATTAACGGACTTTAAACATTATTTATTATTGCACATTATATAAATATAAAAAGAACATACGTAAATTTGCATACATATTAACTACTAAAATCAAAAGTCTTTACAATTTTGTTATTTCCTATTATTTTCATACGACTTTATATCGCCCTCTTATATAAAATGAGAAAAATTAATATTTCTTAGTGAGAAAATAATTCAATCATTGAATATTATAATTGACATGTTCATATCCAATTATTATAAGCATGAAAGGTAGCAAACTCCTTTGTAACTACATCTCATGTAATTCATTTATCTTGCCCCTAGGAAAATATAATCATGTGACCGTGGCCAATTATGTTACCTTAGCCAAACTTAACCCAAACATTCTTGTGAAATGTAATATATTAAACTAGCTCGTGCATATATTCATATCCACGTCATGATGATATCACTACTCAGTCATGCATTATATGCTAAAATTATAAATGCATATACTTACATCAATTATAAGTCCAACATGTTTATAACCAACTCATAATTAATATAAGCATCACATATATTATAATATTTGAAAAGTAAGTAACCGCCACCAAAAATGGATGGGAAGTAAAACACACATCCGTTAAGAACACATCCTTAAAATCTTGAGATTTACTTAAGAGAAGAGCCACAAATACTTTCAATTTGGAGAATAAACTCCTAAAAATACCACATAATCTATATTCTAACTCCCTATGTGCAAAATCCAAAAATCCAAAAATCCAATACAAATATCTAAATGAATAAAATCCATAAAAAAAATTCCACCAAAATACAATAAGTGTTGCTTCATTTTCTTCGTAATGTTTCAGAACTCACTAAGAATTTGAGATTGAAATATTTTTAAAGGTTGGAATAGCTTATTAGATAAGGAAAGGAAAAATATCATTATTTAAGACCTAAAACTCAATAGAAACACTGAAAAGAAATCTCTTAAAGAGAAACATAAATCATAATAAAGAAAAAAATATCCAAAATAAATTAAGAAAAAACCTTGTTCTTACTTTGAGAGGCGGCGGCTCCTCTTTTCTCAAGGGCAAGGAGAAATTATCGTATTTTTTTCGTCTGTTTAGAACTTAGTTTAATCAAATTAATTGATTATTTATTAAGATATTTTCTATTAATACTTTAAAAAAATCCCTTTTAAATATTTTGATTTATATATCCTTAATTAAATTTTTTAAAGTATTTTTTACTTTTCATTAATTCTTTCTTACAATATATTTTTATTTAAAGAAAATTAAATTCTTCATTAATTATATTTATTACTTTATATTTTTCTCCCTTCTAATATCTAATATCTAATATCTAATTACCCTCCAATATATTCAAGAAATGAATAGAAAAGGATTAAAAAATAAAATAAAATAAAATTCTACTTATGATAGATCGATTTGCACAAAAACTTAATCTGATGGCTCAAATCAAATCCATCCAATTTGATTCAACTGATGCTCAATCCTAATATTTATGATAGATCAATTTATTCCAACCATATATAAGATTAATGTGATAATATAAAATTGACATATACAATCAAGACTAATTAATTTACTGTAAACATAATCTACTTAAAAAATTTCTCAAAAAATAGTAGAATCTAAAATATGTAAGAGCGGACAAGGGTTCCAATTCCGCAAGTATTGTGCAGCAAAATTCGCTATTAAACTGAAGGAGAAACCTTACAAGACTAGACTAGACTATACAGATAGAAATAATACATTTAAGAATTCATCGCGGATGCATTAGAATATGGTACACATTTCAGGAGATATTCATATTACCAGCTAGCAATCCGGTTTGAGGTTACACACTATTGTGCAACCTAAAACATGTTTCGGAAGCAATAGCATGCCATATCAATGTACCACATAACTCTTCTATACACAGCCATGGAGGTTAGATTATACAAGCTGATACATCAAGATGACGACAGGAGGAGCCCAAGGATTATGCAACACGACGATTCATAGAGGTTAAAACCAAAATGGAGTGACAAAACATGGGCAAAGGGTCATCTACCTGAGTGGTCGTCCGTGGTGGGGATCTTCTCAACCAAGGGTCATCTAGCTGACAATATTTTTTTATCTAACAATTGACCACAAAGCTGATTTAGTATCAACCTCAGAAGATAAAACTCTGACACGTGACAGCCTATTTGTGTCTAGCAAGCTTATGAAACAGCTTAGAAAGTGATTCCACATATATTACTGAACTCGCACAACAGCACAAATGAGACCACTAAATGCAACATGATAAAACAGATTACACATAAATACCACCTGAGCGAACAAAGAATATCCAACTCACTATTTATGCCTTAAAATAATATAGTGAAATTCCCAATCAAGGGAAGACGGCTTTACCAGAAAATCTACCAGCAAGGTCTGCATACAGTTGCACTCAAGAGTCAAGAATTGCTCAGGAAATCATCATTATCCATTTCAACAGCCAACGGTAAGCATATGGACTTAGTAATCGGTAACTGATGAATAAATCACATTCAGTACTCAACACAAAATATCCTGATAAAAGTTTAAAAAGGCAGCTCAACATATATTAATCAAGGATAATGTTCTAAGATGTAAAATAAATCAGTGACCCATGCCCTTTTTCGCTTTAAGTGATTCAAGAGCCTTCTTCCGCAACTCAATCTCAAGCTTCCTCTGCTCAGACTCATTCTCTTCGTCACTGTGATGAGCCTCATTCCTTGCAACATCACCTTCACCTGAGTAAGCTTCACCACGATTCTTTGCTTTCAACTTCTCCACATGTCGTTCTTCCCTTCTACGACGCCGCTCCTCACGTCTTTGGCGTTTCTTCTCCTTCTGCAATCTCTTTTCCTCCTTTCGCTTCCTCCTAGCCTCCTTTCTTTTCTCTATGTCAGTATCAGAACTGGCATCAGAATCTGAAGTGATTTCTTCCCTATCTGATCTTTTGAGTTTCTTCTTTCCCTTATCCAGAATTATGCTCTTATTAGCTTTCTCAGACTCAGATTTGACACTGCCTTCCTTAGATTGATCACCTTTTTCCACTAAGGTAGTCATAGTTTCTGACTTATGGTGCTCGGCATCATTGACCTTGTGTGCCAAGGATTCCTCTTTCGTATAACTCATGCTGGAAGAATTCCCAGATCTTTTGGATGAAGACCTTGGTTTTTGGTCCCCTGCCTCTCTGCAAGAAGCCACCCAGAAGCACTCATGAAAAAATTGAAATGAGTCCAAAAAACAAAAAGCTCGTAATTTGAATTCATGGACTAGAGCATAACCCTCTCTAGACCTTACCTAACAGAGTCATTCTCTTTTTCTTTGATTTTGTCCGGACTGTCATGATGAGGTAGCTTTTCCCTTTGTTTCCTTGGAGGACTTGAGCTTCTATCACGGGTTTGTTCCCTCTTTCTCACAGGAGTCATCCTCGGGCTCATTGACCTTTGGAAATAGCCAAAATATGTGTACTAGTTACTTAAATTATCAAGAAACCCCGAGTACAGTAAGAGTATAAAATAAGTACCTTCTATCCTCACTAGAACTTCTACCGGGTGGAGATTCTGACAGGCCTCGAAATTTTTCTAATGACCAAGATGAAGCTGCGACTCTGGTACACGAATCGCCCTGTGATGATTTCAAGGAATCAGAAGGTTGACATGCTGCAGGTAAAGATTTCTCAAATGACCTGTAACCCAGTAAAAAGGTGTGAATAAATTGTCAATATAATCTATAGGCATATCAATTATAATTCTATTTACTTTTCTGCAGGAGAAAAGAAAAAAAAAATCCATAATAATGACAATAATAGTGAATACTTGCAAGTGCATACACAGAGTTCTCAAATAAGCAGTCTGAATACCTGGTTCTTTCACTTCGAGATTGCAAAGATTTCCTCTCAAGGTGCAATGATTTTCCATGAACAGGCAAAGGGGATCCAGGTTCTGAAAGTGATGAAGATCTCTGATTATAAGGTGAAAGACACTTGTGCTGGGATGGGTTTGGTGACCTACTACTACTATGCGGAATAGGTGACCTATGCCGCATTGGAGGTGGAGACCTGCGTTTTGGGGTAGATGGAGACCTATAATGTCGATACTGTGTAGGAGACGGCGATCTACGTCGTACCGGAGAAGGTGATCTTCGTCGTATTGGAGAAGGTGATCTTCGTCGTATTGGAGAACGCAACCTCCGCCTCACAGGAGAAGTCGACCTCTGCCGCTTCACAGGAGAAGGTGACCTCCGCCGCTTCACAGGAGAAGGCGACCTCCGCCGCTTCACAGGAGAAGGCGATATCTGCCGCCTCACAGGTGAAGTCGATATCTGCCGCATAGGTGACAGTGATTCATGTCTAACAGGCGACGGTGATAATGATGGTAACAGGGATCTGCGACGCCTTGGAGGTGAAGGGGATCTACGACGCCTTGGAGGTGATGGGGATCTGCGACGTCCTGGAGGCAAAGGCAATCTGCGACGTCTCACAGGAGATGGTGATCTACGACGCCGTAAAGGAGATGGCGATCTGCGACGCCGTATAGGAGATGGTGATCTGCGACGCCATGTAGAAGATGGTGATCTACGACGAAGAGAAGGTGGTGACCTTCGGCGAGAAGGAGAATTCAATCGTCGCCTTACTGGGGATGGGGATGGGGATTTGCGATGGGAATGTGAACCAGACCTCCTAGAATACGGTGACCTTTGTCGAGGAGATTGGAAGACCCTTTCGGAAGAAATAGAACGTAGTCTTAGTTTAGGTGATCTAGAGACGCTACTCGGCCTGTGCCTGTTGCAAAAGGTAAAAGAAAATAAAAAGCAAGGTAAAATAAAGTTGCTATCAGATCGTGGGATATCATTGCGAAATAGGAATCCATGTCATCAAATGATTTCCTGCAATTATTTCTATTATGTAATGAGTCAATCATCCACTTTGGTCTCTTATTGAACAAAAAATTACTTCAAGAGATTCCATCAGAACAAATAATAGTGGAGCTACTAATACTTCTGAGAAAAAAAAATGGTGAGAACATACTCTGATTACCTTTATAGAATTAGAAAACGAACAAATAAAGACCTTGGGTGCGAGCTTCTGCCAAGAGAAGTCAAGGTCCCAAATATTCACAAATTTTATAAATATGCCAAGCAAGATGATAAGATAGCATATGATGATATGAAAGAATTACCTGGGGTCTGAAGGAGAATGACCAGCTGAATTTGGAGATCTCAAAGCCCTGATAGAGATCATTGTATCATTAGTATACAGTCTGTATTTCAAGAGATGTAACCACTTCTCACCTCAATTTTAACTGCTCTTCAGCACTTTCAAGTATCTAACTATGAATCACTACACACTAGTTATCCACAGCATAGGTCAATAATTAGTCAAGTCTGCTAAATTTTCTTATAGTTGGAACACGAAGCATTTGGATAGGCGGTTCAAACTAGACTTTGCATAAACTGGAATCTAGACTATAATTTTGAACCCTAGTTAAGTGTATATTTGGGCACAAACTCAAGTTTAGTCCCAAACTAAGCTTTAAAATGCCTACCCAAATATACCCTAGACATAGCTACTAGAAATTTTTTGAGAAAACCGGATCCATGGTAATCTTATTGTACCTAGATCGAAAAGATGAGAAAATATTATTTACATTTACCATCAAAGTCTACACCCCATGTTAAACTTTTTGAGGTAGAATTTTTTTGACAAAACTAGATCCATCATAATCTTATTGTTCCTAGATCGAAGAGATGAGAAAATATTATTTACTTTTACCATCAAAACCTACACTCCTGTTAAACTTTTTGAGGAGTCATCAATGTTATATATACAGGAGCATATGTATGTATGTGTCATTAGAATAATGCTAAAGGGAATAACATTTCTCAATTCAATACCTGTTCGGGTCCCTAACTCCGTTCCTCTTGTTAGCTTCATGCTCATCCCCAGGAAGGTCCATCGAACTCCTCGGCAACTTATGCTTTGAGGTTGCCTCCAAAGCGGCATTATAATTCTCAACCCCGTCCTCCTACAGTAGTTTGAGGTAAAGGACATGAACCCAAATAATTGCAGAAGCTAGCTGAATGGCATAGGAAACCCAAAGTTATGACAAAAAAAACCAGCACAAAAGAATGTAACTCCAGCATGAATAAATTAGCATTACCGTCTTCTTCAATTGCTCCTGTTCAAGTTCTCTATTATCCTTATCTCTCTTCTTTTGAATTTCATTAGCAATCCAATCTGACTCTGCCTGTAGCAATCAACAGTAGAAACTAGTTAGATGACAAAAAAAAAGTGTCAATTAACCATATACATACTAGCAGTTAACAAGTGTCAACTTTTTTCTTCCTAATTTCTTCTTCTTTAGCATCCAGCAACTGTTGAGGTACACTGCTGGCGTTCTTCTGTGCACTAAGAAGAAGTGACCAAAGCTCTTTCATAAACTTTCCAGTATTCTTTTCCATGAATCCAGTAAGTGATATTTGAACCTCCTTCCCATTCACTGCCTGCAATATCAGAATCAGTTTCTCATATCAATTTATAAATAAAGTTAGCAAGACTCAGCTTGGTAGGCATCTACCCAGACCAATGGCTTGAAATCTAGCTACCTCGAACATAAATATGATGTACTTATCTCCTACGAGCTCATTACAATATTCAGTAAGATTACCTTTCCCTCCAGAAGACCGTAAATGAAGTTAATAAGAACTTCATCTTCAAACCCAAGAAGCTCAGTGACTCTATTCGCTATCCAGGGCTTTATGACATCCATCTTCACCTTTGACATGTCCACCTATCACACATTTTCAGAACCATGACTAGCTGAACGGGCATTTATAACAGGTGAAATAGACAAATCACTCTTCAAACTTAGTTCAATTTGCCACAAAATGATACAAGGAAAAAAAAAAAGAGCGTATTTCGTTCCATAAGGGGGAAACAGACCAAATGCTCCAATTCAGGAGCGAACTTCTGCGATTTCAGAAGCTTTGCCTTCTTGTTCGAAAATCGAGTGTCTTGGTCCGCAGAAGTACCCTAGTTAAACAAAATTGAGAGAAATTATTTCCAAATGCGTACTCTAAGCTAAAAGAAAACCAATACACGGGAAACTGTATTAATGAAGGAACTAGATGAACATATTAAGAAATGTTGCTGAGATTTTTACCCGGAAAAACCCTCCCGACATATTCCTAGGGTTCGTGGCGAAAGCTCAGGTACTTAGCTCGAAATGGTAAACGAAACAATCTCTTGAGTCGCGACAGATACGAATGGAGATCTGCAAGGCAGCACTGAAAGTTTATGACATGGACATCGGAAAGTACTTGCAGCGAGGGATTTGAGAAGATGAGGTAGACGCATTTGCTTGGGTTCTACCTTCTACACTCTCGCTCTGAAGCAGACTTTCAGATATTTCTTCTTCGCGAGTTGATTTTTATGGTTGGGCCCGATTTGGGTTGGGGACACGTTAATAAATTTCTTTGCCCTAATTGAATATTTTTATAAAAACTAATTTTAACCCTCCTATGTCCCTTTTTTTTTCTGCCTTATTATTTACTTTGTTTAATTTTAATTATAAAAAAAAATAAAAAAAAATACATAATATCTTTGAGAATAATAAATATAATTATTAAGATTAAATATTTAAGAATTTAATTTAAACATTATAACTTGGATATAATTTTTTACGTGAAGTAAATAATTAAAATTTAGGCTTACATTATATATTTATGCCAAATTTTAAGGTTAGATTATGTTTGTTCATGTTCGATTTGAGGTGTTTGAACCATGAAATAAATGAATCTAATGTTGTGAATGCAATATTGGTAACCAGATCTACTTTCGTGTTTGATTTTCTTGAATGTGATGTTTATACGAGTATGATTTGCATTCTTCTGTTCAGATTTGTTTATGGAGGTATTACGATGATAAATTTGTTTCTTCTGTGTTGATCCATGTCTCACTTTGACATACACTGCTTCGTGACATTCATCTCTTGTAAAAAGATGTCTTTTTCTTTTACTTCTTAGTCATTTGCTTTCTTCTTCTTACTGTCTTGTAGCCGAGTTACAGTTTTTGATATCGTTGAAACTATTGGTTGATGAATGTTATTACACTGTTGTTATTCAAAATGATGAATGTCCCACTTTGACATGAATGTTTTTATCGTTGAAAGACTTTCTGTGAGTAAAGACTTGAGTAGACATTCAAATGCTTAATGAATGATATTACACTGTTGGTTGATTCCTTTGGTTTTCTTGTTTAACTTGTATCTATGATTGACAGTGCCCTCATGGCTCGACTAAGAGTTGAAAAGAGAAGAAATCATAATATTTTTGTCACATCAGCGGTTTATTCATGCCGCATCATATCATTTTATCAAGTGTTTCCATCACATTTGTTTGAGATTGCTAGATATGGATAAAAGAATCACATTAGTTATACCTTAGATGGTCATAGAAGTAGGAAGCATATGGCTACTTTGATTTATGAGAATGATACAGTTAGGATCATGACCACATTAAAATGTGTTAGAAATACTGATGCAATGGTTTGTGTGGTGTGAGACTCCTCAACGACGACGGCTGCAGTTCCGAAACCCGAGGACAATGGCTGAGAGACGTCGAAGGTTCAATGGCGAGTGGCTGCAGCGGCTGTTGTGACAACGGAAGCGATAAGGGTGGAGTAATACCAAGAGAGACAAGACTGCTAAAAAAAATATCAGAGTAGTGGCTCTGATATCATGTTAAAATTACTGAATGATTGTATTCTATTTTATGATCTAGGAATATACATGTGATGCCTTTATATAGAAAACATATGAGTGTGGTACAAGTAATCATATGTGGCGGTACAAGTAAAGTGTAGTACAAGTATAAGTGTGCTATACAAGTAAACTTGCTGGGCCTAAAACCCATAACATAAAATACATTAACAAAATGAATAGGCATACTTTCAACAAACTATGTGAAACCTTTCATAGTAGAGGTGGCCTAATCCACACAAAGAATATGGTGGTTGATGAACAAGTTGCGATTACTCTGTAAATCCTAGCATATGATGTTAAGTATAGGATAGTAGGTCATGCTCTTCAGTAGTCAAGTGCAACAATTAGATGTATTGTTCATGTTGTCCTATATTCACTCATTATTCTTTACCATTATTTATCAAAAGACCTGACCTAGTATAAGAAAATTCTCAAGATGGATGATGGAAATGGTTTAAGGTGATATACATGATGAAGTTTGATCTAGTGTCTTAGTAGTAGTTATCAAATGATGAAACAATTTTGAATGGGAAGTTCATGCAAAATTGTCTTGGTGTATTAGATGGGATATACTTTCCTATTCGAGTCCCCACAAATGACGAGCCTCGTTAGAGGATGCATAAGGGTGAAATATCAACAAATGTCCTAAGTATTTATTCCTAAGATATGCAATTCATCTACGTCTTGACTGGTGGGAAGGGTTCAACCGGAGATAGTAGAGTATTAAAAAGTGCTATAGGGTGAACTAATGGTCTAAGAATTCCTAGAGGGTTTATTACTCATGTGATGCAGTGTATACAAATGTAGAGGGATTCTTTGCACCTTATAAAGGACAACTCTACCATCTAAATGAATGAGAAAATAACCGCCTACTTACTACTCCAAAAAACTAAATAATTGTCATCATTCATCGCTAGGAATGTTATTGAGAGGTGCTTTAGACTTCTAAAGATGAGATAGGGGTCCGCCATTCTATCCTCCTAAGATTCAGATTTAGATTATCATCGGCTAGGCGTCATTAGGCTTATTATGTTTTTATTTTTTTCTTATCCGTGTGTGATGTAACTAACAATGGTTACCTTTTGAACAAGTCAAACGTACTCAACTGAGACGTGGTTGTTATTTTCTTCATTTGGATTAATGTGATGTGGTTATTTTCTTCATATTTGTTCTATGTACTATGGATGCTTAAATGTTTGAACAAACTTAAAACACATTGAAAATGTGTTTTTAATGATGATGTAATCTTTAATGATTATTTTCTTGATGCTTAAATGTACTATGATTATTTTCTTCATTTGAATCCACTGTTTTGTGGTTATTTTCTTTATTTTTGGAACTGTTAGAAGTTCATCATAACTGTTATGTGTTTTTAATGATGATGTAATATTTGCTGTTCAATAGGAAATGGATCAGTCAATGGAAATGGCGAACAATTCGGAAATTATGAATCGTGCAAAAACTGTGAGGGGACCTGGGAAGAATAAGAGAGTATGGACTGATCAAGACGATGATAATCTAATTGAGGCACTTTTGGAGGCAAAGAGGCTTGATAGGTACCTAGCTCAGAACGGATTCAAGGGTCATTACATAACTGAGGTGGAAGAAAAACTCACGGTGTCCTTGCCTGGTGCCAGTATTCGTGATGAACCACATATTAAGTCTCAAATGAATGAAAAGTATGAAAGAATGCTTCAACATACTGAGGAACCTACTCGGCCTTTCAGGGTTCGGTTGGAACTCAGATAAGAAATATGTAGATGCTGATCCATTGGTTCGGGACGACTATCTAGCCATTAAAGTATGTTTCATAAATAGTATCTATATAAACAGTTGGCAAACTATGACAATTGAAATATTTTGAACGTTTTTTTATAGATGCACAAAGGAGCATCTAAATTCAAGAATATGACATTTCCACAATATGACGCTTTGTTTGAGATCTTTAGAGGAGATAAGGTCACTGGGGAAGGCACTAAGGACATGTATATCATGAAGGTAGCAGACGCTCAATTGTCAACTGATCAATTTGTAGAAGAAAATACAGTTGATCTCACCTCACCCTAGACTGGTAATAGCATTGGAATAACGGATATAGATGGTAAAAGCAGTAAGCTGAAGAGGAAGAAGAAATGAAGTCATGAGGCATTGGATTTATGAAGTTAGTTGAAGCATCTATGACGTTTGAGAATGTATTCAGTAAGATTGAGAATGCTATATTGAAGCTAGTCGGTGATGGGCTTCATGAGCATAAGGCTGATGTGACCAATGAGCTTTGCGCCTTACCGATCACATTCAATGAGGCTATGCAAATGGCATGGCTCTTGGTGATTGTTGATAGGTTGATGGAATTCTACCGAACCTTTAATGAGGACGAAGTGAAGGTTGAGTTTGTGAATGAGATGTTGAAGGAAAATCGTCCTTGACTAGTTATGGTAATTTGACACCCAAACAAGTATATGTTCTAACTTATTAATATGTTCATGCCCTATGGTTAGTTGGGTCTTGTTGGTTGATGGTTTGTATTTTGTTTAATGACTATTTTTAGAAGGTGGTTGGATCCGTCAAATTTTTTTGTGGATCCTTTGTTTTAGAAGGTGGTTGTATTTTGGGTTATATATTTTTTGGTTCCGGTAGTGTGCTTTGGTCCTATGGACGTGTACTTTAATCCTGGTATGCGATGAAATATGTTGGTTCGGGCATATCATGAATTGTTCAAGTTACTTTATTTTGTCTAGGTCATTACTTTGAATTTACAAGATAGTAGTGTTTAGGTAAGTATCATTGCATATCAATGATAAACTAAGCATACCTATGTAAGCAAACTTGCATAAATAAAGTAACTGGAATTCATTATCCAAAATACCTTTACATATCAATAAACTAACCAAACTTGCACACTTGCATATATAAAGCAACCAATTCATTACACAAAAGAAAAATGCATATCAATGCACTAACTTATGTGGCCATTAGTTTGGACACCACCAATTGACGGAAAAAATTACATACATAAGACCTATTATGTGCATTATAAAAAAACTAGAAAAAATTCAGAATTGATGTAAGGTAATATGTTCATTCAATCATTATCATACAAATATCAAGATAACAACAACCACAATAAGAAAAAAAAAATAATGAACAAGAATCCAAGAATTAGCTTTAAGTGAGAAAAATAAAATTAAAAAATTAAAAAACGTCTAAAATCCTTACTCAAAATTGGTAATGTACCAATCCCTAAATGGGTAGTAAATTTAGACAAAAAATATATAATTTGAGCAACAAAATTAAATCAATGGGCACAATTTCTTGTATAGATCGAGAAATCATGTAGTTATGATTGTAAGATGAAAGCAGTATAGAATATTTATATATGAAATACTTAGTAGAAAAATAAAGAAACAATAGTCTAGCACATCACATTCATCAAAAACCAATGTGACTGTAGCTTTTTATTATACCATTTTGTGGGGGGGGGGGGTAAATTTTACAATTCTGTGTCTAATTAATTACAGAGAAAGTATTAATCACTGTGCATGATTAATAATCTTACACTGTGATTGAAATAAAGAAAACAAGTTAGATGGGCCGGTGAATCCAGCCTCCACCGCCGGATGTTGCCACCCCCCAGCCGGAAGGGCAGGCGGAGGACAATCAGAAGCTTCACTGCCTCCTCCTTTTTTACTGTCGTAGCCACCACCCTGTTCATTACTCCCGACACCTGATCCCCACACCGTTCTTTTCTCTAGCACCTTTTCTGGACCCACTGGTTGTTGTTGAGGCGACAACAAGAGAGGTGATAGCAACGGAATAGCCCTGGAATTATTATTGCCGCCACTTGATGGGTTGGACGCCTCCCTAATCTCTACCAGCTCTTCCAGCCGGAGGATAGCCGGAGCTTTCATCTGTAGTCTAGTGGGCGGTTTTCCTTCTGATCTGGGTTTCTTCTCCAAACTTTGAAGCATCATCATGTTGTCATCATTCTGATCCATTGTTCTTGTTTTTGGACTTGTAGGTTGTATCACTATTTAAGAATGGGATTAAATAAGAGAAAATATTAGTGCAGAGAGATGCATTGAATTTTTTATTATGAAGAGTGATACAAACCCTTTCTTAGGAAACAAGCGGGAAATCAGGTGTCTGTTACGAAGGTGAATGGTGGGAAATGGGAAATCAACATTAACAAAACTCCTGTTATTTGGTCTTAATAGTTAATACTATTTTTTTTTATATTGACTTGTTTCCTCTATTCTGTTTGTTTTTCGCTGGAGACAAAAGAGGAATCCGAAGTAATTGTCTTGCTGTTATGTTCTGTTGCATTTAAGTTTACGAATTATAAATAGATCTTTTTTAATTTATTTTAAATTATGAAGAGTTTTTTTAGTTAATTTTTTAATATAATTAATTAATTTTTAATTATTATTTTTATCTATAAATTTATCTCCTTTTTTTTTTACCAAAATCTTTATCGATGCAAGTCAAGTTCAAGCTCAACCTCAATTGATATAGGTCGGGATGCTTAGATCCGAGCTCGAGACCGGGTTTGTTCTAACTAACTGATATAGTTGACATTCTGCTTGTTATGGATATTAATGTTCACTTGTTTGTGTAAAGGGAGCTGATTTTGGTCTAAACGTGAATCATGTTTGAGGTCTAAAGACCAGGTTTTTGAATGGGTCTTATAATTTACATTAAATTTCATTTCAAGTGCGAACACTGGGTGTTGACATCATACATTATTTTCTTAAATGAAAGTTAATCAAATAAAAATTATGAATAATGTATTACACAAGATTTACTTTTATGGACTCCAACAAACTTTAGCTTCATCCCCTAGACAACATAATCCCATCCCAAATAGTCTTATCTTCCAAGGAGGTACATTATTTGGGTTACATCGAGCAACTGCTCAGCAGATCCTCATCCATACATTCTTTGGAAACACACCATCGATCATGTTTCCATTGGTCATCTTTCTTAGCAGTATGTCAATAAGCACAGTCTCAACGATTAGACTGAATAGCCTACCCTCAGCTGTTTCAACGCGCTCCCTAGGTGCCATCTGCAATAATATACCCACTTAGTTATCACTTCAATAATCAAGAAGTACACTACTATAATCAATAAGACATAAAAAATCCAATGATAAATATGGTATCAAACACAACCTTGCAGATTTCATTGATAATCATATTATCAACTTCAATATAGTAGTGTATAAATTATCAACAATAAGCATATTCTCAGGAATGAACATATTATCCACTTCAGTGCTACATAATCAATAAGACATCAGTAATCAACTTCAATATCTATGATAAACATATTATGAAAAACAATAATCAACAATAACATCTGCATATAGAACAACCATGAAACACACAAATCTTCATGGATGAGTTGAAGGCAACATGGACATTCACAAGTCAAAAGTTGATAAATCATCTATTGCACAGAGGACAACAATATATGCACTAATTATGAAATGTAGTTGTGCAAAATTTGGTATCGATGAAAATCAAATTGATACCGACCATAACCTTTTTTGCCACCAACTCCAAAAACCAATTGATTTGATCATGACTACTGACTAGAACCCTACCGATTTTGGATCGGTTGTTATTAGTCGATTCTGGTCGGTATTGTTCAGTGATAGGACCACTAAAATGACTTTTTTCATTTCTATTTGGGCAAGAATTGACATTAGTAGGTTGGAAATAGATAAGCATATAGAACCCAATTGCAAGCCCAATTGAAGCACCCATCCCAAACCTACAAATACTTGATAAATGGCTTAAGATATCGATTTTTTTTTTTTTTGAAATCTCTATCCAGTAGATTAAACAAGATAAAAATATATAACCCAGAAAAAATCAAGAAGAAGAAGTGATGAAACTTGTAATAGATCATTACGAGACGTATCTAACTCACGGTATTAAATCAATATGAGCACTTAACTCACGGTGGCAATAGACAAAATATTTCATTAATATTCTTAACAATGAAACCCTACACTATTCATAGCATATATATAATATGGTAGAGTTTATCATCATCAAACTACTAACCAAACCCAATCAACTAAAGACACTACCAAATTAACTAAAGATACTAACTGATACAAATAAATTAATAAATATATTGAGCTAATACTAAATGATAATTAAATGCATACTAATTAACCTCATGCATGCCATGTACGAGCTACGTAACTTCAGGCCTTGAATTTGCATGTCGAGTCTGATTACTATGTCTCGGTCCATCCTCTTCCTATGTCTCATCATTACCCCCCTCCCCTCCCTCTGAAAAATGAACATTGTTCTCAAGGTTCAAGGCTACTACTTCCTAAGGTTTGGCCTTAGCACCCAAGAACTTTTCATCGTCGTCCCCAGTTGTATCAATCAACATTTTCTGAGTAGCTTGATACCTATGGTGAGGTATGAATTTCTCATCATAATTGAAGTAAATGGTCTTCTTCAAGGCAATAACTCTCATTGTTCTTATTGGGCATGATACTCTAAAAGCATGTGATGAGTATTATTTTATGAAATTAGTAAAAATGATATTTTTCTATATAATTATTGTGAATGTATTATTATTGAATAATATGTATAAATATTAGAAAATTTCAAATTTATTTATGTGACTATAATCTTGTATTGGTACAAGAAAATTAAGTTTATCGATAATGAATTAAATTGTCTGCAATATTTTAAAGTATGAGATCTTTAATTGATGGTTGCTAGTACGGTCCGCTAGCATTGTGAATGCAAGGGATCTAGATTCAGATCACTGATGTAGATAAATATCTTAGTGGAGATACTTTATATAATTGGATTATATAGAACATAACCCGATATGAATTAATCCCTTATTAAAATATTATTTACCATAAAAAATTCTATTCATATCAATAGATGATCATATGTAGATAAATCTGAATCCTGAGTAGTCATAAACTCATGTTTATGTCAAACGGATCTTTTGATTCACTTGTCATGGTTTGTTTGTAAAACAAGCTAAAAACTTTTGTTTTGAAGAATCATTGGGATAAGTGGATGACAACGTGATTTATAGATATAAAATCCAAACCTTTTTTTATAGAAGATCATATATTGGTTCCCTTGAGGGTTAATTCTGGAACTGAATGATTTTGAGCTCAAATTTATAATTAAGTTATAAATTGACCGTTCATTAGTGGATTAATAATACTTAAGGATAAATAAATAACTAGAGGTGTAAAACGGTAATTTTCACAAGCTCTAATTATGAATCAATTATTAGAGAATTAAATTACATGTAATGATAATATCAATGGACTACTAAACTAACTGTATTGTTTGCCTTTTGTATATTTTGCCTAATATTTTTTTGGATTTTTTCATTACAAGTTTCTAGGAAGTCTACACTAAAAACTCATGCAAACATATTTGTCCCTTCTCAAAAATTGATTTTCATATTTTAAGATATAAAAATGCTTTTAAAAAACATTATCAAGCATAATCTAAATTTATGAGACTTATAAAATCATAATTTTTTTAAAATATATTCATCCTATTTCTTCGATGCAGGAGGTATATTAACTCTTAGGATATAATAAAAAATAAAATAAAATATTATATTACTAATTATTTTCGATCAACTTCAAAATATTCAAGCTCTTTTAAATTAGAAACTTAAAAACTTTAGAAAAAAAAATATTTTTAAAAAAAAATGGAGATAATTTTCGGTGATTTTTTCAAATAACAAAAAAGATGTCAAATTTATAAGAAAATATGTCAAATTTATAAATTAAGTAGAGGATCAATTATAATTAAAAATTCATTCGGACGTTCTAACCAATTACAAATTAATTTAATTGAACTCTCGCAAATTAATTAAAAATCCCATCTATTTTGATAGAAAAGTTAAGGAGCCCCTGCATTTTGCCTAGGAGTTAAAGACCCAACATTTTGAAATGAGTAAAAAATATTCTTATATTTTATAAAATGTGCAAAAAAGGTCCATATCCTTAAATATATTCCGTTATTAATTAAGGGACGGTTGATGGGACAACATGCCACGTAAGCCAAACTATTATTATTATTATTATTTATTATTTTTTTTTTTAAATTTTAAACTTTAAATATATATTTAATTTCACTTTTTCAGATTGGCTCCTCTTATTTATTTTAGAATAAGATCCAAACGATCCTAATTAAATAGTTAAAATTTGGCAGAAAAGTTCCCAAGCCTCACTTTCCTTAACCCTTTCTTCTTCCCCTTTCCCTCTCTGTCCCTCTCCTCTGCCAAATCTGGGTTTCAAACCCAAATCTCAAATGTCATGAATATCAAATTAGACCAAATCTATATAGCATGCCTCAAAAATTTGTCTGAAAAAAAAAATTCCATAGTTAGATCGAACTGCATAGGAACACATAAAAGAGTGAATCAACAGCAACCTTCTATTTTTGGCAGAAAAAATACGGCAGTAAAATATCTATCCCTTTTCCATTAATTACAGTAGAAAACAGGGGGAAAGCAAAGAAGAAGAAGAAGAGGTAGAAAATGATGGGTGTTATCCCATATGGATATAGGTCGATTTGCATACGGGATTTGGTACTAGTGATAGAGAGAGAGAGAGGCAACAAGAGTAGGAAGGAGAGGTGGGTTTGAGGCAAAAAAAAAAGGTCTTTAATAAATTGTCTGTTGTCTTCGTCATTTCAGGATTTTAGCTGACCCCTTGATACTTTCCAATCATTTTAGGATTTTAACTATTTCAAGCGAACTTTGTAGGCACACCTTTGAATAGAACATCTAATTTTTCATCAGATCAAATCAAGAAGAAAATTGAAAAAAAAAAAACCCATGACGATTAACGCTGAAACAATAAAAGGATTTGTCTTCCACTTGGTATCAGACAACCTATATTGCCTTGATTTTTTTTTTTTTTTTGCCTTATTCTAAAAACAAATAAATAGAAAAGACATTAAAAGAATCTAGACTCTCTCATCGAGGTTAAAAGATTCAGACCCAATGACTTTAGACCTTCACTGCTTGGAATAAAATAGATATGGTTCTCTTTGCCTCCAAGCTTAGATGAGTTCGAATCGAACTCAAACCCAGATTCGATTCGAATCTAATTTCGAATCTAGGTTCGAATCGAACCCATATTTCATAGAGTAGAGGGAGAGAAAAAGAACAAAGGAGAAGATGGGGCGGTGGCGGCAGTGGAGATGAATGGCGAACCGATGGTGGCTTGTTTCTAGCGGTGGTTAGGGTGAGGGATAAAAGGAAATGAAAAAGAAGGGATTATGGGGAAAAAAAATTAAATGAAAGTTTAGGGATCAAGTTAATAAATTCTGTTTTTCAATATTTTTTGCCCACGTGGCATGCCAGATCAGCAATATGTTAGTTTAGACATAAACTTGAATGAGAGGGGCTGTTTGGCACATATTGCAAAATACAAAAGCTTAATTTGTTAAAATATATTAATTTAAACGGAAACTTGAATGAATGAAAGGGGCTGTGTGGCACATATTACAAAGTATAAAAGCTTAATTTTTACTTCTTAAAATGTTATGGATTTTTTATTTTTATTTTTTTTCTCAATATTTTTGCTCACGTGGCATGCATGATATGCCAGATCAGTAGTATGTTAAAATGTGGCATTTTTTTAACAATGAATTGCCGAAAAATATTTTGACATTTAAAAGTAAAGTGAAATAAATAAATTTTACAATTGTTAAAATTATAAGTAACGACTTAGTTAATTAATAATTAGTTGTTTTCAAAACTATTAGATCTCTAAGTCTAACTTAGTAATCTAATAATTATTCAATTTGATTTCATGATTTGTAAAGAAATTATAAAACTTGAAATTTCCATTAAGATGGAAGGGATAAAGAAATTGGGAAGGAGTTTCCATCATAGTAGTAATGAAATTGGAAGAGAAAAAGGAAAGACTAACCAAGCATCTCTTATGAAACATAATGATGTTTTATTATTGTTCAAAGTTAGAAAATAATCTTTCTTTTAAATTATTCTATGAAAGTTATGAGATACTGGGATGTAATTTTATATGTGTTTAATATATGACTGATCTCAAAAGTAAATCAACTTTAAGAAGACAAAATGCACCTAAAGGCTGTTATGAATAAAAAGTTATTACAAAGCAGACACCATAAGCTAAGAACCTTGCTTTAACCCTACAATTTTCGGTTTTATCCTAGTTATTTGGTATTTGGAAATCAATGAGTTGATATTTTACATACTTGCTTTTACCTAAAGCGTTGTTTCTATTTTTGACAATGAAGGTTATCTTCAAGGTCAAAGAACAATACTTTTAGATCTCATTAAATGCGATCTTTCGTGGTAAAAGTTAAAAGTGTATATTCTAAATTTTAATACGATCAAACTTTTCTCAATACTGAACATATTAAGAGAAGACAAGTTTGATGTGATTCAAACAAGTCTTAACAATATCGACTAAATTATGCCAATGAAACAAGAATTCACAAAGTTTCTTTTATGGATATATTAGGTCCAATTAATTCAAAATCAATAACAACTTGTTAACTATTGCTTATTAGACATGATAATCAGTTTTCTCTTAGTTAAAATAAGAATTAGATTCTCTCTTAATGGATACCTCTTAGAATGTCGAATGAAGGTATCATACCTTATTAAATTTGGTTCGATTAGTCAGATCTATCTTTCATAAAATATTCAAAAGTTATGCCTAAAAATATTATTATTACGTATGAAAAAGAATTTCCCCCAATTACCTTTCTTTTTTATTTCTTATGAGATATGGAGTTGTAGAAGAATGTCATTGAACCATATTATGATATGAAGATATGGTTGGAGGAAAGATTGAAATGTTTTATTTTTATGGGATGGGATATCCTAAAGAGATGTTAGGATATTATTTCCATCATACTCTATAGTAAAACATATTTGTTATGAGAACCACTACCTTATTTCATAAGGTTTTACTTTTTGAAAAAACTAGTGAGAGTATGATAGAACTTGAAGAAATTCAAGAACCATAAAATGATTACAAACCGAGTATTCTATATTCATTGAATCGACATTTGAGACGCTCTCGAAAGAGGCGACTATGAAATTTCAAATTGCATAACGGATTTGTAAATCTAATATTTTTCTAGTAGGCCCAAATGATAGATTTCTATGATACATTCTGAGCGTATTAGTAGCTCAGATTCCAAGAAATAGATTCACCTAAAATAATAATTCGTAAAGGATGCACAGATGTTGCTTACACTTGCATTACACTTGCAACCGACCGTGATGACCAAATATGGCAAGTGGATGTGAAATTTTTTTTATTCTAAACGATAACCTCGATTTAAAAGTACAGTTGATACAACCTACGATTTTCACATAAAATTACACAAAGAAATTGTTCAAGTTGCAAGGACATATTTATGGATTGAAATAAGCATATCAGAATTGGGACATCTGTTTAGATGAAATGATCAAATCGTTTGATTTCATTGAAATTGAAAATGAAGATAGTCCCTGTATGCATACGAAGGTTAGTGGGAGTACAAAAATATTCATAAATGTTTTACGTAGATGACATACTACTCATTAAAGAATGAGGTAGCTATGATGCAATCTGTTAAATTGTAATTATCGAAATAATCCTCCGTAATATTTGGGTAAAGAATATTTTATTGAGATCTATAGAGATAGATTTAAAAGATTTCTTGGTTTGACCTAATCAACATACTTAGGTAAAATTGCTAAATATGATTAGCATTAAGGGTTCCAAGAGATGACTTTCGCCAATGAGTCAAGGAATCCACTTCTCTTAAGATACGTCAACTAAGACATGAAATGAGAGGTATAGCATGAATATGCTATACTATGTATATGACCATATATAGCCTATTATCTAAAGAGTTAAGAGCAGGTTTAAGGCAACCAGGTTGATAAAGCATTGATATGCTATTAAAAATATCCTTATTTGATTTAGAATGAGTGAGAATATATTCTTAATTTTATAGAGCGTCCAAATTAAAAATTGAAATTTCATAAAATATAACTTTCAATCAATATCGATGATAGTAAATCATTTTTGCTTTTGGTTTATTTTGCTTATATTAAAGGAATGGTAAAATTTGAAAAGTTCTAAATCTGGAAACAACCGTGAAATCCTCCACTAAGGTCGAATGCATTGCAACCTTAGATGTAGCAAACATGGTGTTTTGGATGAAAGGTTCATAACAAATTTGATGTGATTCCTAGCATTAATAATATAATAGTAGTCAACTATGATAATTATGATGTGATAGTACAAGTAAGAGGAACCAAGGTCTCATCAAGGTCCAAACACGTGTTACTGCATTTTGTACTTAATCCGATAGTGACTCGGAATGTGAACATTAATATATATAAAATCGATATAAATAACAACATAGCAGAACCATTACCTACATGAATTTTCTAACAAAAGCTAGATCACCATCCTGACAAGATGAAAATTAGATTCTAAAACGATTGGCTTTAGTACAAGTGAGATATTGAAAGTTTATACCTATCAAGCCAATTAGGTTAGACCTAGTGAGTATATATTTTGTGAGACACAATTTTATTTGTAAATATTAATGATATTATTGTTTGTTCAATAATAGTAAAGACATTCATCCATTAATCATGTTTATTAATTATGTTGGAATTAATATCTTATATTTTATAAATATATATGATAAAGTCCAATGTCTTAAGTTATGAAATTTGGAGACCATGATGGAGATTATGTTTATTGAGACTCAAGTTACTTAAAGCTTAAAGACACGAATTGTTCATTGTCATAGGATCTCAAAAATGAGCATTGATGATCTGGATAGAGAATCACATAGTTCATCACCTAAAGTATTTATGATGGCCAATCTCATGGCTATTGGTGTTAGTTGAGTCTAAGAGTATCAAACCTGACACTTACATAATTCTTAATGGTAAATTGTTGGTAGAGCAGTTGATGCAGACGGTGGTTCGCTGTGGTAAAAGCGACGACGAGAAGAAGCAGATTTCACGAAGACTTGGGGGCTCGAGAGAGAAGGTTAAAATTCGATAAGAGAAGCTTAGAATGAAATGAAAATGGCGGAAGGAAGTTATTAAATGGGAGAAGGGAAGAAGAACGGATGTGACAATTGAGTATGTCTGCTAGCATATTCCACATGTCAACTTCCTAGAGGTTGTCACAGATAACGACGAGCGCGGTTCGAGGTGCATTTAAGACGCCGACGTACGTCTTTTCACATCCCTTAGTATTGATGGAGGTTGGTTGGATGAGACAAGAGCTTGTCAGCCGGAATAGTAGTCAGAATGACACGTGACTCATGGAATGAGGTTACGTGTCAAGGGGCTAACTATTATACCCAATTCCGGAACAACCTCAACAGGGCAGCCTCAAAGACCGATGATAGGCATCGTCAGCTTCAAATTATAGAAATAAAGTGCTAAGGATAGATAATATCTAAGGTTGAAATTATGATGGGCGTCGTCATTTATCTATATTTGGATGAGGTGAAAAGTCTTAAGAAGATGTTGAGGCTGAGTTAGGTATTTCCTCTCTTGGCTCAGATGTTGGCAATATGAGTGAACGAGTGGACATGTGGAAAGCAACTGACACTTGAGTGGAGACCTTGTCCTTGGTATGTCAGACAAAGGCGTTACTGCACGTTGAGGTGCCCTGGAAGGTGTCAGACTGGGGCGACACTTTATTGCCCAGAAGGACAAGTGAGTGGGGAGCAAATCCATGCTATGTCAAACTACAGAGCGCTGACACCTGTTATGGAGCAGAGAATAGAGTAGCGAGGGAGTGACACGTGTAAAGCTGTCGGGAGCCTTCCAGCTTAAATCAGGTATAAAAACCAAATGTCTTGACAATAAGAGGTAATGCAAAATTAATTAATAAAAAGAAAACGTTTTTTCAATACTCTCCGTTTTCCCTCTAAAAAAGCTAACTAGAGCGTCGGAGGGGGGTTGGCCAACCACCACTCCGGCCACAATTTGTTGGTGAGTGCAGGAGCTGATCTAGGGATATACTATGGATTGTAGAGCCCTTCGTAACGGATGGAAATGTATGTCAAGAAATACTAAATTTTAAGTTTAAATTATAATAAACTCCTAATCTTATTAAAAATGTATGAAACTATCATGTGTATGTCATAGGATTATAACTAAAAATAAATTTTTTAATTTTTTTTCTTAAATATTATTCGGGAACGGGAGCAAAAACGGAACTAAAATTAGTTATGTTGCTATTCTGATTACTTATTACTGGAAACAGGACGGGACGACTATTTTGATTCTCAATCAATACTAGGAACGAGAATGGAAATGAGACTAGAATTTCCCTCGGGACTAGAAAAAATACCTACCCTATTTGTGAGTAAACAGCCCGCGAGTGGTTGGTTCCAAGTGGCTGGTTGAGAGGTTGCTAGATCAAGAGCTTCTGAGGCTGGCAATGCAGCTGCAAAAGTTAGAGGACGATCTACTGCAAGGAGGTGTTAGATTAACACTAGTCCCAAAATTAAAGCTCGCAGCTAGGGTTAAGGTGAAGATGTTGATCTTGAAGGCTCTAGGGGAAATGAATTGAAGTGAGATTGATGGCTAGTTGGGGGATGAGGTTAGGGTGGAGCTTCGACAGCCGTTCAGCCACAGATGGCGGCTGGAAAAGCTAAGAAAAGGTCTAGGTATTATACATTGTGCGGGTAGGGTTAAACTAGATAGCGTTTTTCTTCAAGGTTAAAACAATCATGCACAAAATTAACTAGATTAAAACAACATAAACAGATTAGGGAAATGGCAAAAGTTCAAGGACTAAAGCAATAATTGTCTATCCTATGCTTTTTCATCAGCATGAAATCTCTATTTATCATAGGAAGAGGTTTTCCACTTCAGTCTCAGTCACTCGATCTCATTTCCTCACTTGTTACAATTTTCCTGAATCCCCAAATTGTGGATACTTGGATCAGCAGCCGGACATCACCCAGACATGCGTATCTTTCAGCAGCTAATTTGATCCTAGTCACGTAGTCATATATATAGATAACCATATGTTAATTCAGGCAAGATATGTTAATTTCAGTAGAGAAAACAACTTGCATGGACGTTAAGGGTAATTGATAACTTTCAGATTCAGTATTCAACCTAGGGTTTTATGATCATGGTCATCATGTCATACACCTAATCTGCCAATCTGGGCATGGGAATTGTAATTCATAAGCTTATCATTATGGCATGCATGGTGTATAATTAAATTGTTAATTTCTACTTTATCTAAACATGTACATGCATTATTCCATTTAATCGACCTCAAAACTGAACTTGTCCAAATAATTGAACTCATTTACAGAACAAGTTCTGATCAACAAACATTTGATCATATATATATACCAAAAAAAAAAAAACAGTTCATAACTACATGAACAAAGGATACGTACTCCATCATGAATAAAACTATGACAACATTTAGTAGTTAACTATTCATAAAGTTCTCTTTGAAAATTAAAATGCTAATCGATTTCAAGGAAAGAATAATCTGTTAAACCCATGACCTATAAAAATTAAACAATACCATAATCAACAAGAATTCAAATTAATTGATCAAAAGAACTGTCTAGTAGTACCCGTAGGGGCTGCAGCTGATGCCTCCGGCAATGGTTCAGGTCCCAATCTAAGCTCAAGGTCTACCTCCGAGCCCAATGAGCCATGGCTCGACCCTGAACTAATTTTTTGATCAGTCCCTAGAATCTTATGACGATCAATATTCTCAAAATTCCGTTCGATGTTCGCCGTCATTTCTGTAAAAAGTGGAAGTTGCTGCCTAACTTGATCACCAAGCCGTAAAGGGTTTTGGTCAATACCAACAGCTGTACACACTGCTTGATCTGAGACAATTGGCGGATTAATCCAATTAGGAAGTTTCATGGAGATTCTAATAAATTCTTGATCACTAATAGATTTTGTGGCTTCCAAAGGAAGAAAAGAACTCATAGGAACCGGAGAAATATACGAGGAAGGTGGAGCCGGCATGTCATGCGATCTCTTCTGAATATCCAAATTATTACTAATATGATTATGAGCGTTCATAATTTGGTCATTAGGATTTAGAGATGCTGCTTGTTTGAGCTTTGCCTTTTCCTTTCTATGAATATTCATATGCCCACCAAGAGCTTGTGCATTAGTGAATCCTCTCTTGCAGAAATTGCATTCATAAGACCTAATCGATGCTGATTGGCCGGAACTTTGATCATCTGAAGAACTGCTCTCCTGATATAGATCTGTAGGGTTTCGATCAGTTGCCTCAGCCATGATCATCAAGTTGTGATGAAATTGAGAGGCTGTAAAGTACTACAGCTTGTGAATTATTATATGAAGAAGATAAGATGGATTTTATCGAAGAAAGATTGGGCTGGCTTTCTTCCAGCTTGTTCACGACGAATCATCTTCAACTTCCAGGAGTGTTATACAGTTTAGATTATGCCAAAAGACAACTAGCCTTACAAAACTTTGGTATGGTAGAGTAATACAAAATTATATTTAATTTTATTAAAGCTGATATCAATATCGTATGAGCTTTAACAGCCCTAATTAACAAGTTAATGCAATGTTTTTACGTAAAAACCCACTAAAAAATAATAATTACAATAATAATAATAAAATAAATAGAAGTAGATGTATAAGTAGAGGAGTAGAGACATACATGCGAGTGTAGATGCATATGGACAATATAAACTAAGGAGTACAGCTGGGGAATTAGATTAAATTAATTATAATTACTCGTATCAATTTTTTATTTATATAATGAGTTCTATCGATTATCACTATAAAAAATATCTGCTCATTCACAGAACTGTAAAATCACCAGTAAAATATGAAATGTGCTACTAAACAACTTTTAGGGAGACACGAGTGGCATAATATAGATGTTGTTGTGGGACTACCGTTAAGCTTACGTTAGCGGCAACAAATGTGTTGTCAATAATATTTGGTTTTCTATTTAGTGGCACTGTTTTACGGGTCGGGTTGGTGCCACAAATATGAATGCCATTATGTGACAAATGTATCATCAATTTATTACAGCTAAATTTACTGGTATTTTTTTTTACAGATCAGATTAATGTAGCTAACATGAATGTCACTTTACAACAAGTGTATCACTAATATTCCCGGCTAAATCTATCGGCTTTTTTGCGGATCACATTGGTGCAGCTAACATGGTCTAATAGCTGTACTGCCAATTTTTGTCCCAAGTTTTACTGGTACTATTTGGTGGATTGCGTGGTGCGGCTAATTTCATATGCATGCTCCCATGTGCAACTAAATTTCTTCTACTATATAAGGCATTGCTCTATTCTACCACTAATTTCATCCTATAATTTAACAGCATTACTGATTCCATATTGAAATACCAGTAACATCATTTTGATGTTAATTTGACATTTTTTTTAGTTACTGGTTACAACTATCACTAGTTTTCATTATTGATGCATGCATCTTTTTGAAACGAAAACTCTAAAAAATTATAATTTTCATCCACAATATGCATCTAAGGTAATACATTATCATCGTCTAACTTAAGTTCAATGCTCAGTTCCAAATTATAAATCAATCATCCAAATCGAACTCAAGTACAAGCAGCAAAAACAAAAAGATGTTGTTTACACACTTCCATCAAATATAAATTATGACGATCAAGTTTCTATTACCATAATCAATAAAAGCTTTATCCAACTAGATGTCCCTCTATGTATTGGCATCATCATCTACTTAGAAAAAGAAAAATGATATTAAGAAGACATAATAATTAAAATAATCTAAATATGTAAATAAGTAGATTTATGCATACATACTAATAGTTGGTGAGTGAAGACCATGACTTCTCATTAACGACCTACGACCTTCTTCATTATACTTCATGGTAGGATTTACTGTAATATTCATTCCCTATAATATAGGCATTAAAAAAGAATAAATATTAGGTATTCATATCAACTTGATATAACTCAAGAAGAATTCACAAGTAATCACAAGGTACAATCGTGAAAAAGGGAGGAAGCTACCTGTCACTCTTGTCACTCATGTCGCTCTGCCACAATGTAGAGGAGAGAAGTTATATCCTCAAGGCATTTCACGAATTCATCCATTCTAGCATCAATTGGTGTGTCTCGACTTCTTCCATTGTTGTTCTCATTTTACAACGAACTCCCTGAACCTTTCCTCTAGGATCAACCCCAACACCTGTAAGAATTCGAGCTTGAAGCAGGATTGAGAGAGAGTAGGGAAAAAAAACAGAATACTTGTTTGATAATACGCTCAATGGTCGTTGACCTATCGACTCATAGAGCTATCGACCCCATTAACTTTGTCGACACCATCGAGCCATTAAGCGTCGACTTATCGAGTCTGTTGACCTGTAGACCTTTCAAGTCTGTTGACCAGTACCCATTGAGCCGTCGACCTGTAAACTCATCGGGCCGTCGACTCTATCGATCCATTCTCAAACTAATTAAATTATAACTGCAACATTCATTCCTTCATTACTTGAAGAAATATACTATAAGTGAAAGGGCTTCATAAACTCTAACACTCGAGTAAAATCTCAAATGTTTTTTAAAAATAAACTATTAACTCTCTTATAAAACTCTTCATACTTTGTTGACTTATCAACTATCGATGTGGTTGATGCACCTAATCTTCATGTTGTAGTTACCTTATCAACTTTCATTCGGTTGATGGACTACAACTTCAACGATTTCTTTCTCCATATTTGAGTTAATCTATTTTTTCATAAACTCAAGTAAAGGTAAGATTTTCTTACATGCTTGGTGTGTTTTTTCAACATCATTTTTTCCTTCCAACATTGATTAAGATGGAGGCAAAAATAATGTTATTTCTTTCTCTCTACACACATTTTCCCTTTCACCATGATTTAGATGGAAGCAAAAATAGTATTTTCACTAATCCGAATTTCAATATTAAAGCTCAATATATATTTTTTTTCCTTCTTCACCGATACCATAATTAACCTCCCGATTTGTTTGACTATTTACTAAAAGGAACACTACTTGTATTCTAATACCATGTAAGAATTCAAGCTTGAAACAAAATTAAGAGAGTAGAAAAATAAAACAAACCAATTGTTTGATAATACTTTCAGGAAACTTTTTTTTTTCATACACCCTTGTAATCAATATAAATACATGAATAACAAACTAATTAATATACTTTTATAATCCTCAATATCAAATCGAAGTTTCTATCACTATGCTTCACTAAAATCAAAGAAAATCAGGACAAGTTAACTTTTCCAAAATTTTTGAAAAAGTACAACTATTAAAGCAAATAGAGCTCTAACTTGTGATTTTAAACTCCACGCCAATGCTCTTGGAATTAGCTTCTAGGCAACATATACTTCATGTGCCACTTGTTAGCATGATCAGATTCATTGTAACATTCAAAATTGGCTTCTGATTTATTCTGCAAGTAAACCAAAAAAAATTAAATTTGTAGCCTCGACCCGTCGACCCCATTAAGCCATTGAGCGTCGACTCATCGAACCTATCGACTTGTAGACCATTCAAGCCCGTCGATCTGTAGATTCATTAAGCCGTCAACATGTAGACCTATTAAGCCGTTGACCCTATCGACCAATTCTCAAATTAATTGAATTCTAACAACATTCACTCCTTCATTACTTAGAAGAAATATACCATAAGTGAAAGGGCTTCACAAACTCTAACAACACCTGTGAATACACATCCATCGGTGACCAAATAATATCACATTCAATTGCACTTTGATTGGTAGATTCTTGTTGGTGGCCTGAATTCTCTAGTATCCTCTGTATTTCAATATTAACAAAAAAATATATAGACAAATTAACTATAATTAAACACTGAGTAAATATAGAAACTGCACCAAAAATAGTGAGTAAAATAGATATGCAATTAGAAAAACAGCAAGCAGAAAACTGACAATATTAAAAACAGCAAGTATTAGAGTTCTACATTAAAATATAACAAGTATATTTACTGCTTCTCTTTATAAATCGGTACCAAAAACACTCTAATCAATTCACAAGTGCAAAACTATGCAATTAAACTATATGCTTGAACTTATAAACACAACAAGTCCTAAGAAGTTTAGATCTAACTAAAAAAAAAGAATCTTAGAGAAATCAAAAAATTTCAAAAGCTTAATTTCCAACCATACAAAAAGTCAAGATTATTCACCGAATAATATATGAACAATTATTCAACCAAGACAGTTATGCAAATAAATTTGTATAATCATCAAGAATCAAGGAACTTTTTTCTGATTTCACAACCTAAGACATAAAGGCAAAGCATTCAACATTCATAGATTCAACAAGAGATCTATATCCCTAACCCATATTTCGCATCTAAGACATAAAGGCAAATCACTTTGTATATTCATCAAGTAAGAAAAAGAGATTCATTTCCACTATAACAAGAAGCCAGCGGACAGTAAGCTGTTAAAGTCCAATTTAAATTTTCAAAACTTCAGTTTTTCTTAAGGAAAAATCCAGTTTATCTCATAATCTTCCAAAAAATACATGGGCCTACATACTTACCAAGAGCCCGGCTCAGAGCCAAACATGAAGTAACAGACGTAAGTAGACCTAAATAATCCAAACATAATCATAAAATAAGTTAAAACCATACTAGTACTAAAAACATCCTTCATTTTTAAAGTTCCTATGCACTTTAGAGAAAAGCAATTTATGCAGCTGATGATTTCCATACTTTCTTGTCAACTTCAGATTTCCTAATTTTTTAAACTATTTCAACTTAAGAACAATCATTCAAACCAGTTCCAACATGCAATTTGAAGAATGGAACTATAGGAACCAAAATCTAATGGGGTCAGGGTTGCTTCGACTAAATTAATTGAAAACAAATCAACAATATGGCCTTAATTTCTAGAAAAAACAGGGAAAGCAGATATAGCAAGACACTTCTTAGGGAGAATAAGAACATTAACCTCGAAATAAAATCACTAAAACTTCAATTTTCAATTCCATGACATCAGACGAATGTTCATCGAAATTCATATCTAAAATCATACGCTCCTAACTAATTCACAGATTAAGGAAATCAACTTATCAAGAAAACAAATGTAACGAGACATAGGGGAAAGAGAAAAAAAGATGTTGATGACAAAATGAGACTAAAAATCACAGCTTGAAACACCTAGATCGAAAATGTAGCAAGGAATAGAATCTTGTATTGTACTTACATTAACCTCGAAATAAAGTACCGGAATGGAATCCTCTGCTTTAGCAAGGAGATCGTTCTCGTATGCGTCTTCGCTCACCCAAGATAGCGGAAGAGAAGTAGAAACCCTAAAATTCGCGATAGATAGAGATTTGGGTAGACAGTGGGTTGAGTGAGAGGGAATGGAAACCCAAAAATCGTGAGTTGTGTAGACTGGGTAGAGAGATTTGGGTAGATAGTGGGTTGAGTGTGAGAGAATGAATTCTATCGAGAAATGGGTGCGAGGCAAATGAAAAATTTTAAGAGGGAAATGAATTTGGCAAAAATAAAGAAAGAGAGGGAACTAAGAAACGCACCGTTTCACGCAAATTTTTTTCTTATGAAACATACCGTTTCATTCACAGAAGATATATAACATGGGGAATTGTAGTATACAATAAAAGATTAAAATATAAGATTATACATATTAATCATGAAATATATGATTAATTTCTAACGTTTTATCTTAAACTAAAATTATTAAATAAGAATTAAATTTCATCGTATCCATGTTATTTAATATATTAATATTTCAACTTAAGATAGAGATCATAATCATGTCATTATATTTATATATATTGACCATTTTCATCTTAAGATGTAAATAAGCAAGAATGCAATTCTCATAATACTCATGTCATTTAATATATTAACATGTTATCTTAAGATGGAGATCATAATCATATCATTATGATTATACATATTATTAACCTTTCATCTAAAGATGAAATAAGCAAGAATGCAAATTGCTACAACTTTTTATATATTTAGTTAATGTAATGGATAGATTCATCCCCATGCTTGAAATTTCATGTGTATCCTCTTGACAATTTACTTTCAATGACAAAGAGGAAGATTATGATAGCAAATTTCAAACAAAGCTTTGAACAAATTTAAATCACACGTTCCTCTATTCTTTATTACCCAAAAAAAATCATCTTCTTAACATTTCTTAAAATACTTAAAAGGATCAAACCTTTATTGCAACAAATCTCCATCCGGTAGATCAGTTCAAGCACTACCCAAGCAGAAAGCATAATGCAAATCTCATGTCTCATTGCAAGAGAAAAATGCACAACTGAAATCAATCTTACATCTATTCCCATCTTTAATCCTTCTCAATGCATGGGGATTCCTTGAAATTCCTTAAAGAAAAACCTTCGAAAAATCATGTAAGTCCTCTTCTCTTCAATGTGGATGCATTCTGGCCAATCGCTAATGTACAAGCAATCTCCTCTAAACTGGCTGTGGAGAAGCTTGTTCCCTTATCACATGCACCCCTCTTGGTCCCAAGCTACTAGCTCAATGTCAAGCTCAAGGTCTTCTACCTCTCAAGTACTATGTTTTTTCTTGCTATGCTCCATGTTTCTTATGTTTGACTTTATATGCACTCTATTTGTTCTGTTTTTTTTTTTTTTTTATCATATTCAACTGTATTTTTCGTGCGTGTTAACTGTTCATTTATTGCTACAAGATATAAAGAAAAGGAGAGGACATAGAATGAGAGAAAACAAAGGATGAATTATGTTTAGTGAATCATAAATCACTAATTAATTAATATGTCTTGTCCAAATTAGTAAATTTACAAGTTTTATCCTTTAATACTTTAATTGCGAGTCTGTAGTCCATACCATCCCATGTCAATTTTCAACAATAATGCATTTAAAATGGCGATCATATTTCCCTATTTCTCAATGTTGTCAATATCTCAATAATCCATTATTATTTTATGGTGTAATTGGTTGATTGTTTAATTGTTGATGCGTGTATTTTGTCCCTAGTTATCGATGTGTCATAAATTTGTGCTCTTGGTATGTGTTTCAAGTGTTAGAAGGTAATAAATATCGTGTCTTTACATTGATCCTTTTAGAAAAGTTGTATTTTAAAGCTCGTGTTCACACTCTATCAAAACAAGAAATAGTAGTCTATGATATAAATAGTAAGCTTTCAAAGAAATATTTGGCTAAATTTCAACATTTGGTGAAGACAAAAGTTAATGGATAGACGTTCTCGGTTGCTGATAATTTGGAGAAGTTTAACAAATACCCTTAGGGCAGAGTTGCATTCGAGAGGACGATTGGTTCACTTCAAAAGAATATTTTGGAGAATGCCCTAAAACATAAAGCTTCTTGTGTTGAAGAAGAAACTTAAATGCTTAAATGATTTCCACTTACTTTTCAAGTTAGTAATTTATATTTTTCCGTATAATTTGTTGATGTTTGAACCAAATAAAATAGTATGTACTAACCCTTTTACTATGCATGTATGTGCTTATGAATCAATACCATATCTTGCAAAACAAGCCGCATTCTAGAAATTAGATGATAAGATACCCTAAATGTTGAATTGGAGCTGAAAGTCCAAACACATCGTAACTCACGAGAATGTGGAAGTGTGGTTACATACTAATTGGATGAGTAATTCATCTATATTATTTACTTTACAATATTCAATAATGTTTATATGATATTAACTTTATTATATTTCAGCTCATTGTATGTGGTATATTGAAAGCTATATTGAAGAAAGAAAGTCAACCTTATTTGAGAAAGTTAGCTAGCCTTAGGGATTATGTAAATGATGTGGTGAATGCTTTGGTAGAGAAATTAGAGAATAGAGTTCACGAACCGTATGTTGAACCAACAGTGGCAGTTGAATAAAAATTAGAAGAAGAGGAAAGAGATGAGGAGGAAGTTTCAGAAAAAGTAAGAGATGATGTGGAGCCCCTTTTATGCGAGATGCTAGAAAAGGGAAAGATGGTTGATTATGTGGAGGTTGTTAAGGAGGGTGTGAGGGAAGCAATTAAGGAAGTTTTCAATGAGGTTATGAGGGAATTCAGAGAAGAGGTTAGGCAAATGGTGAAGGGGGGGTTATGAAGGATGTAGTTAAGGAACTATTAAGGGTGGAATGGCGATTTTATAGCCCATCATCCTCCTAACATATGAATCCAATTCGTGAACCTACCTCAACACGTGAATCCACCTCGGGACATGATTCTTCTTCAACCAATCTATCGCCTCCTCTGGATCCTAGTTCTCATATAGCTGATCCGTCACCCCCTCGGGCTCTTAGTTCCTAGTTAGATGATCTATTGGATACTTTAGGTGATGAGTTGCAATCATCAGAACGTGGGGATCTTACGAGGGGAGTGAAGGTGGGAAATATTGAGGAGGGAAGAGGTAAGAGGAAGAGGAAGCTAGGTCGGGTAGTTCTTTTTCTATACATTAACTCTGAGAAGAGGAAGGTTTATCCCGAGGGTCAAATATAGATGAATGATCCACTATTTGAGCCTAATAGTGACAATTATGAAGCGATATCGAGGTGGCTGTTCGAGAAAGGCGTAAACATGTAAGTTATTAATTTTCAAAAAATTAAATATTTTGAGTCTTGATAGATAGTGTAACTATGCTAATTTCATACTTTTGAATCACATAACCACTGTCATTGGATTTGATGGTCGGACAATGGATCAAGTATGGTTTAAAACCATTACAATTTCTGGAGAGTGGCTAAAAGGTAATGTAAGATTTATTTCGTGGTTATTCATTTTGTCTTCTCGCTAACTCATTTTCTACCTTCGGAGTAAGTAGTGTGTTTGTCATTGCATCAGATCTGTGGTTGTGGAACCAAGTTTTCATGATACTTAAAATTTCATCAAGAAACACTATTATTGGATACACATGCACATCCTTCAATAAAGCGTTAAGTGACTCTAATATATTATTAGTCATTGTATTGTACCGGTCACCAATGAAATACACTCTCGCCTAGTATTGAAATCCATCCATTTCCAAGTAGGTGTAGATGTTGGACTCTAATCTCGTTGAAGTATGTCTCAAAATCTTTAATTATGTATGATTTGGCCGTCTTGCAATATAGATCTAGAATACTACGATACTTAAACTTAGCCTTGATGTTATTACCGATGTACCACATACAAGCCCCTTTGTTTAACATGTGAATAAACATCTCGTATTTCATTCTCTATACTATTCACCCGATCCGATACAAAAACCAAATCCAATGCATCAGGAATCAAACCATGTAGTTCACTCAAGAACCATTTCCATGATGTTCTCCGAATTGACTATAACACATGCGAGTGGATAAAGGTTGTAGTTACTACCCTGAGCAGTTGCATACAAAAACGTGTCTTTGTACTTTGACTTCAAGAAGGTACCATCAATACCAATAACCAATAACCCTTCTCATAAATCTAAATCCATTTATTGCAGCTCTAATTGCCATTACAAAAATAACAAAATTTGTTATTAGCAATCGTCTCAAGGGCGATTACAGACCCCGGATTGAGCGTCTTCATCATGAAACCATACAACAGTAAGTCTCTATAACCTACCTCTGATGTACCACAAATGAGGTAATGAACAATATATCTAGATTTTCATACCTTCCAGTAATTAATGTATACCTTTATATCACTTTGGATAACGTCCACAAAAATTCACGTTTTTGGAGTCTTATTCTTAGCATTTTCCCTTGACATATCGTCCAATCATAAACACAATTGCTTGCCGATGCATACCTTGCCTGTGACTATCAATTACATGTGTGATGATAGTTATATTGTCGAACTTGAAAAAATAAAGCATTTTTTTTTACGGTGCCACAGATTCGCCACTTGTAATTTGGATCAATGCACACCATGACAAAAGTAGACTTATTCGACTTTGTAACTTTCAAGTGACAATTCATCACCGTTGCATAAGAATAAAGACTTGCCTTCAATTCTTCCTTAGAGTTAAAATATTGGTTCACATAAAACTTCCCTCTAAATGCCTAAGAAGATATAACCGTAACCGAAATATTTTCACCGCATGTCGAATGTTAGGTTGTAATTGGAATTGGAGTCTCTTCATTTTCAATTTCATTCACAAAGTGCGTTGATCGCCCAATAAACGGAGATGACTCCTCAATTGGTATTTCACCTAAGTTCTCCTTTATCCCTCCCCCCTCCGGGAATATAGCGTCATTGAAGTGCTCATTCTTGTACTGTTGATTCGAACCCTCCTCTTCATTGTCCTGATGAGTGTCACAATCTTCCACCACTATTTCATCCTCGCACTAATAACATCATCACCATCCACTTGATCAAAGTTGTCTCAATCATCATCATTGTCATATATGTCACTAGTGTGATCAAACTCATAAAAATCATCATAATTGCCATCAAGATTATCATTAATATCCATACTACTGACTACGTCTTTGCTCACTTGGTCATGAACAATAGGAAGCGTAGGTATTTCACGGTCATCACATAAACTGTTATTTGTCTTTGGTACCAACTTCACATACAAAGTAGAATCTTCATCTTTAAATTGCAAGTGACTCACAAATCCCTTTACGTTGTCATTATTTCTTATAAATAGTGGGAAACATACCATTTTACTAAACCTTATACAAAAATTGAAAAATGCATTCATTTCGATTTACGTTAAAAGAATTGTACACAACTTCCGACAACTCATAATACGTGATGTTAGATTCGATCGAAACTCCAGTTGTTCCTTCAATACTATTTGCATGCCAAAGGAACGAATTATGTTTTTCCTTTCACTCACTATCAAAAAATATGACTATGAAAAGACTTTTCATCTATAAAGAAGGAAAAACAAAAATGAAATTAGTATGCTCTTAAGACATTGAGAAATTGCGAAATGTTTTGATTCTGTCCATTTTTCCCAATTGCCCAATTGCCCAATTTTCCTTCTTACAATGAGAAATGGAGAAATATTTTGATTCTGTTATGATTTTTAATTTCCCAATTTACTCTCGCACATTAAGACATTAGAAAATTGGGAAATATTTTGATTTTATTTTGTTTCCCAATTACCTAATTTACTCTCTTACATTGAGACATTCAGAAATTGGGAACTATTTTGTTTTCGTTTTGTTTTTAAATTTCCCAATTTACTATATTACATTGGGACATTAGGAAATTGAAAAATATTTTGATTCTGTTCTGATTTCAAAATTCTCAATTTACTCTCGTATATTGAGATATTGAAAAATTGAGAAATATTTTGATTATATTTTGTTTCACAATTTCCCAATGTACTATAATTACTTAAGATATTAGAAAATTGAGAAATTTTGAATTCTGTTCTTTTTTCCAATTTCTCTATGTTCTATCTATACGTATATATTAGGAAATTGGAAAACATGAACTCCACTTCTTCTATTTTTCAGATTTTTCATATTTTGTATTTTTTTCACCTTTATACGTTCTTTCACTTATAGAACAATTCAA
Organism: Coriaria nepalensis; assembly: GCA_027186245.1. NCBI lineage: Eukaryota > Viridiplantae > Streptophyta > Magnoliopsida > Cucurbitales > Coriariaceae > Coriaria > Coriaria nepalensis. Next base: position 9,028,753 of record CP114484.1, on the reverse strand, counting down.
AATGTCTATTACAATTAGTATTTGAACGGAACAACCCGGAAATAGAGAATTACCCATCACATTTTCATTAAAAAAAATGAAAAAACATGAGTATATACCTTACCTAAATCCAAAACTTTTTCTATTTAAGGCTCTCCACCTTCGATTATGAACCTCGGATACGGATCTATTTAAAGTTTATGGTTGATATGAATAATAAATTATGAGAAAGTAAAGGTAAATCGCCTCTCATGAAAGAAATATGATTTCTAGGGCAAAAATTTATCATTGGTTATCTTGGTAGTGATGAGGGCAAATTTATCTTTTCACTCAATATTTGAGTGATATTGAAACAACTCACCTACCACTCTTATCAACTTTTCTAAGAATAATTTTATCTATTTTTATTTACTTTTTTTTCTTTTTTAATTATATTAAACTAGTATCATAGATATAAATAAAAGTTATGCTTGATTTGCAATTTTCTTTTTAATCATTTCAAGCCTTAAAACTAATTGACCCTATTAAAAAGAATACAACTCAAAAGCAAGCATTCACTTTCTTGCTCTTTTCCCAAAAAAAAAAAAAAAAGATCCCCCTTGGTTATATAATATTACAATTATGACCCAAATCACAAAATTGTCTGCAAATGGCTGTATTCATTTTGTACCAATCAGTGGCTTATAAAGGTTATATATATGTACGTGGTTTGATTAGCTCCAAATATAAATTGACATTCAACAATTTTGTACTCTTTTGGCCACCCAAGCAGCTAAATGAATTGTACTCCTCGATCGTGGTATGGCTCATGAGAGATCCAAGTAGGGAAACGGTGTTTGATTAACGTCCTGGTCATTTTGGTTTTAACGTCCTGGAAAAGCCCAACAGTTAAATCATAGCTGGCATATTAATAGGGTATATATAAAAGAACAAAAAAAAAAAAAAAAAGTTCTATTATTTTGATGCTACAAAATTTTTGCCAATTGGAACCCTCAAAGAGCATGGTTGAGGTATATGAACATATGTAAATTAAGAGCAACTTTCCTTCGACACATACTTTTTCATGCAAGTTTTATAACTTGCCATGAAATTTGATATGTTACGTATATAATATCACTGGAGAAGAATTTTTCAAAATTATAAGCAACGTCATATTTACTTACACACAAAAAGGATGCCGCCTGCTTACATATTCCAACTATGTAATCTTCTCTACTGCATGTGTAAATTGAACACAAACCAGCCAAAGAATGGAAGGGGCCATGCAAACTGTCTCTTTAAAATGCTAATCATGCACTGCTCCATATTTAGGTCGTTTTTGACCATCATGATGTCCATAAAAAAAAGACTAAGAAAGAACGAAAACGATTAATAATAAATTTTTGTTTATACTATTATTGTCCACTAGTTCTAAGTAGTACCTCCTGCCATGTCTTAAACAAAAAAAATTTAAAAAAATTAAAAAATGAGGCCCGGCCCCATTGGGCCTCATCTCTGTTTGGCCCATTTAAACTTTCTAAATTTTAAATTATATATTTTTTTCCTTTCATTTAAAAAAAAATTAGTCTATATAAATTTTCTTTTTTTATTTTAACTCATCTCATATAATAATTTTTAAATATCTCGCTCAAATTTAACAATTTATATATTTTTTATTAACATATAATGAAGTTTTTATTTACTAAAAAATTTAATTAATTATTTTTTGTTTATTATATTTTTAATTAAAAATAGGGGCATGCCCGTTCCTATAAGCTTGGCCATGCTTGGGATAAATCCAATGGGCTTCCCAAATTAAGTCCGAGCTTAGTCCGACCTGACCCTAAACAGTAAAAAGTTCAGCTATGATCGGGGCCTTTTTAACAACTCTAATCCAAAATATCTTAAGTGAATGTAAATTTCCGAACTGTTAGCCATTTGGGAAAGTTTTTGGACTAGATTGGCTTGGGTTGTTGTCGCTAATTAAAAGGAGAAAAAAAATATAAAAAGTACCCAAAATTAACTAGTATCTACCCTTCTCTACCCAGGAAATTTTTGTTTTTATTCCCTCGCGTAAATCCTGTAAAACGTGCAACGCATGGCATATGGTGCCATGTCTAAAGGCAAGACCAGACAAGTTTTAAGAGGGGGACAAAACAGTTATCTAAATTTTGGTTCTCTTTGCTTATTTCGGATCGAAGACATGCTGTGTTCAAAACATGAAAGAGAAAGGGATACCAACAGCATTTTGATCATTCTCTTTTATAGTTTACTAGGGAATCAAAACTAAAAAGTAAACTCAAACATAAAAGAAATTACCAAGTGTAGAGGGGGAAAGAAAAATCCAATCAACTGTACCGAAATTTGATCTTGTCATACATAGTGTCACAGCAGGATTAAATCATCATTAAAAAAAAGGGCCTTAGTATGACAGAATTCGAGACGAAACCGAAATAAATGAATTAGCATCCAGCATAACAACATGGTGAGAGAAGAAGCAAAGACAGCTAAATTTTTTAAATCAAAGCTTAACATGAACACTAAACACAAAAAGGCGGCACACCAGATGGAGAAAGAGACAGAACAAGACCCTTCCGACATGATGCTAATCAGGAAAATCCACAAAAAGCTCTACATTAATCACATTAGCTTGCTGTCATCTCCTCTAACTCCAATATCCTTGAGCGATTTCAACTTTCTATAACCCTTGTCAGTCCCAAATATCCTATTGAAAATGGCAGATAATGGATTGGTAAAAGCATTGAAAGCTGATATCAATACTTGAATAATAGAAAAACCATGTTATATCTAACATAAAGTAGAAGTACGAGAAAAACTTACCAGTCCATGTAAGTAAACGTTGAGGAGTAGTTGCCAGATTTTGTATACAGCAACCGATGGTGGTAGTCGTGAAAATCGGCACTGGGAAAAGGTCAGGAACAATAGATCATAATTCACATATTCAAAAGAGATTCTGCTGCAATTGGCTCCAAATAGATCAAATAGATAGTAGGCTTACCCGCCATACAAAGGTAAGAAATTCGAAAGGCTCCAAGGGAAATCATAGCCACAATGGGCCTCAACTGTCTCTAGCACTCTAAGTACCATCCATAACCACAGAGTAATCAGATGGGGCCCAGTTATGGCAGGACCGATAATGGTGGCGAACCCAAGAAACAGAATCTCCGTAGGATGAGCATATTCCGATGTTAGCCCAAAAGGTGTAGCATACCTGCAGATTTTTTAAATGTAACCAAAGGTTGATTGAAACAGCCCAAGAAATGTTTCTTTCGATATTAAGTAAAAACCAGAAGATTTTACTGGCAACTCTCACTTACTCGTGATGAACACTATGCACATGCTTGTACAACCATTTTGTGTGAAGAATCCTGTGGCCCCAGTAGAAAACAAAATCCTCAAGGATGAAGTAGAATAGTATCTGCATAGAAATTACTTTCCTATAGAAAGAAAACCAAAACTATGTTACTCTCTACTAGGAAGAGAACAGCATTATGCATGTTTAACATGCAATGCCTAAGAAAAGATGTTTCTAGCATATAAAGAACCTGAAAATACCAGGACGGAAATGGAAGACTACTTTTCATGCCCATATATAGGAAGACAGGATATGAAACAATCATAACTGGCAGATTGACACCAAAATGATACAGCAATAAGCGAGAAATACATCTCTCTTGAGCTGCAGGACTGTTATTCTTTGTCTGCATACAAGCAGGAACAATTAGATCTCTCACTGAAATAAACAGATCAAGGAATGGACAACCATGAATGAAAAGAAGAAAAGAATAAAGGAAACCAAGCATGTCTCTAATGTTGTTTCAAAATGTAATGGAGTGCAGGTTGACCAGAGGAGATAGTTGGAAATTTGTAACTAAACTACTCCAGTTAGGGGAAAAAAAAAAAGAACCAATGACAAGTCCATGATATTGAAAAATGAACAAATTGGTTGTCCCAAAGAAATATCCCTAGTATCTATATAAACTGATGTGCTCTTTTTTACTATTCTAATAAATCCCTACCACCATATATCTTGACCAGAGAGAGTTTTTTCATAGCTACTACACATTACAGAATCTTGAAAACCATGCTTAGATGAAAGAATTAAACCTGAATCTTGTACTTGCTCAGCCATCCTGCTCTCTCAAGATATATAAAGGGAAGCCCAGATAAGAAGAAAACACTTTCATGGAGAAAGAAGCTTCCCAAACATGCCAGTTGAAAATCGCTGAAATGCGTGATTAAATACTGCATGATAAACCAAATAAAAATTTCATAAACGCTCTCAGACCCATTTATGTTCGAAACATAACAAAATTTGATGTAATCTGGACTAGCTCGCAAATATCACTATGTTGAGATCTCAATCCTAGTCTTCAAATATCACACACTAGTTTTCCTTCACACATCATACCATCACTGTATGAATGCAAATGTCACCATCCAGAAACAGAGGGAAAATAACTCAAAAAGAAAAAACTAAAAAAAAAATTAAGAAAATGCATGAAACGAATCAAAAGGAGAAAAAAGAAAACTAACAAACGGGAATCATACTCGGCGAAGCAGAAATATTAAAAGAAGCAATGCAACAAGAAAGAGAAATCGAATCTAGGGCCAAAAGAGGAAACAGAATAGATATAAAAAACGTGAGCAAATTGAAATGGCAGAAGGAGCAATAATAATATATACCAGCCACCCAGATTCGACGATCGACGCCATGAGAGCTCGGGAAGAAGAAGTCGATCTCAGATACAAAGCAATGCGACACAAACTCCAATCAAAGAGAGATAGAGAGACTAGTAGGGAAGCAGAGATGAGGGCCCCAACTCACCTCGCCACGAGACGAGAAGAGACAGACTGTATTGAGGGAATCTGCGCTTTTTGTTTCTCTATTTATTAATTTAATTAAAATTATATTTTAATTTTTATCCATATATTTATGACAAATTACAAATTGATCCTTTAAATTTATAAATTTTACAGTTAATTCACCTGATGATTTAAAATTTATAAAATAAGTATTTTATAATTATAAATAAATTCTTTATATGACTCTCTTAAATTATCCAAAAATTATAAGAAAATCTAATTATGAATGGGTTAATCTTAATTTTGGTGCTCAACCTATTTTTACCGGCTAAAACTTTTTAATAAGATGTTTATATTATATAATATGATACATAGGTTTAGCTTTTTTTATTATTATTTTAATTTTTTGGTGATATAAATAAATAAATAAAAATATTGAGATTTTTAATAAAATAAAATGAATTTATGTTAAGTAACTATGTGATTTATTAATGAATTTTTTTTTCTTTTTTAAATATAGCTCTAAAATATTAATCTGAAAAGCTGTTTGTTTTGATTCTTCGATGAGAATGAAATAAAAATTTTATTATATTTTATCGGTTGATTATAAGGAATGATGAAATTTGAATGATTTTGTATTCTCATTTGAATGAAAATGTCATCTTTTCATTTTCAGCTAAATATATATTTTTAGTGAGAATTAAAATAAATATCTATTTATATAGATTTTTATATATTTTTAAATTTTTATTATAATATTTATATAATTTTAAAAGAAAATTCTTTAAATAAATATTAAAAAATTAATATTTTCATTATATTCTTATTTATTCCATATATATTTAAATGGACACCAAAAAATCATCATTCTATCCCTTTCATTTTCCTTATTGTTCTTGTTCTAATTCTTATAAAGGAATCAAACTAAATGAGCCTTATAGTAGTAGTATCGTGTGGGTGGGTTCAATGGGTAACTGGGATCTAATATCTGAGCATAATTAATTAGATGTGTTCTGTAATTTATATTTGTATGCTCATCATTATCATCCGATCATTTTTTATCATTTGCTATGCAAAGTAACACGACCTAGACCTATTCATTTACTTGCATGTCTGCCTGCATGTAGTGGTGTGCATTGTCCGAGCGGCTCGGGTTTGAGCGATTTCCGTGGCAAACCCAAATACCTTAGAAACCCAACTAAATCTTCGGATTGGGTTAGACATAAACTCGTGAGTGACCGGTTCTTTATAAATAAATAAAAATTTAAAAATAAATTTAATATCTCACTAAAATCAATACTAATATCAAATCCATAATTTAAAAATGTAAATTATCTTTAAAATGAAAAATAAAAGTCAATTCATTACAATAGGTAAAATATTTATTTATTCTTCTTTTTTTTCTTTTTTTTTTTTTTTCTTTTTCTTAGGCTTGATATCTTTCTATAATGAAAAATAAACTCCAAATAGTATGAGCAGAATAGCTTCACATGTTTTTTATTCAAAAAAGCCAAAGTAACAAAACTCAAATTACATGTTCTTTCATTCCAAAAAATAATAATAGTAGCAAAATAATGACACTAAGTAAATATAAGAATGTACATTGAAAATATAAGTTATAAGAACATACTGAAATTAATGTTATTTTGATAATAATTAAGTAATTAAGTAATAGAAGTGTATATATATATATATATAAAGAATAAATCACTTAACTCATTACTTTTTTTTCTTCAAAAAAAATTTGGACCCCTAGAAAGAATTTTTATGAGATTTGAACTTCTTATGGCCATTATTACTTCACTTATTACTTAAAATAATATATAATATGTTTTCTACTTAAAGTAAAGTAATAATGTAAATTTTTATCGTTATTATAAATGTAATTATCATGTGACAGAGTAATTGATATAATATGTAAAACTGATTTATATATTTATGATTAATTAGTTTATGATAGACAGAGTCTGCACAAAAATTTCTCCTCATCGAAACCCATGACTGTATGTTTTTAATTTTCCTTTTATTGGATCAAAACATATGGCTATAGCCTGTAAGATTGGTGGGATCAATTATGAGCTAGTTCTCCAAGCACTTGTCCTAATTGATAAGATAAAAGTGAATGAATTTCGACATAACTATTGCCCTAGTTAAATCAAGTTGCTACATAGATGATAGGTCGCAGATGTTTGGTTGAGCTAGGAATCCCTTTCAACAGATGAAACAACAATACTATCGTGTCCAAATCCTACTACAAATTCGGTGGCTTATAAAGCCAAATGTATTTACATGCTCCCCCTATTCTTTTTGACAACTTCAATTTGACAAAAAAAGAAAACCCATGCCTTGGCGACACTGCTTTAAGTTAAGTAAAAGAGGAAAAAGAAAGAAAATGGGACAAAAAATTAAGGTAGTTTGATGCCATTTCTAAGAACTTTTTGTGTTGGTCAAAACTCCGAGAAAGTTTGATGCCGATCTTCTAAAGCTATATGTTGGAGAATTCAGCCCTTCACTGGTGAGAAAATGATCCATAGCAAATCTCAAAACGGCATGTTTCGAAAAGGTTTAATGCCCACCATTTTGCTTCAAAGCGTGTTTCATCCTGAATCATATGACAACAATTACGAAATGAGTATTACTCTATTCAATTTTAAAGTATATGCATTTGTTTAAGACCGCGGCTGGTGGAATTTAATACTATATTACGTTCCCCAACTCAGAGAGAGAGAGAGAGAGATGCAACAGTATAGTAAAAACTTACAGTAGCAAGTTGACAGGCAAATCAATACTCAAGGGTCTATTCAAAGGAACCTAGACTTTTTATCTGCCGGCTTAAGAATCTGGAAAGAGCACATTAAGCTTTCATCTACACTCATCATTGCACCAGCATTATCAAATTCACCACAATAGTTAGGAGCCGAGAATATGGTAACAAGCTGTCTATCAGCAAAGAATTCATATCCATCCTCAACCACCTGGAGAGAAGACATTTCAATTCTGGTAACTTTCTTGAGGAAAAAACAAAAAACGTTCATGAAATTTACCTGATGAGCACGGCAAACAAGGTCCATATCATTCTTCGTTAAGAATTCAGACACCTTATCTGCACCAAAGGCATAAGAAACTCCCCTATCATTCATTCCCCACCCTTTGATCTCTCTTCCAGGATCAGACCATAATAAATCACAAAGCAAACCAGAATCTGGAACATCAGTTGGACGGGACACGTTCCTTATTTGATCCAAATTGGTTAGATCCGGGGAAAGCCCACCATGCATGCACAATATCTTGTCGTCTATGACAGCAGCCACTGGAAGGCAGTTAAAACAATCTGTAAAGGTTTTCCACAGCCTGACATTGAAACGGCGCTTGCATTCATCATAAAATCCGTAAATCCGGTTTATTGAAGCACATTCATGGTTTCCTCTTAAGAGGAAGAAGTTTTCTGGGTATTTAATCTTATAGGCAAGGAGAAGGCAAATTGTTTCCAAGCTCTGCTTGCCACGGTCCACATAATCTCCAAGGAATAAATAATTTGCATCAGGAGGAAAACCTCCATATTCGAAGAGCCTTAAGAGATCGGAGTATTGCCCGTGAATGTCACCTAAATGATCCATTCATAGATAAGTAATACCATGCATTGCAAAGAAGAAATAAATTACTTTGCTATATATTCAAGAACTGCCAATTTAAAAGTTAACCAGATTAGGCATCTGTAGAGAATTAATGTCCAACATGGGAAGCTACTAGCCTTGTGAATCAATATAAAGGATATTGGAGCTCTCTGCTCATTGCCGAATTGGTTTTGACCAGGGATAAACAATTTCCATGCTTGGTATTCAAGTAGTGAATCACAACCACAATAGAATCATCTAAACAGTTAAAACCCGTAAAAGGAACGATGGTATCATAAAACGACACTAATTATAATTCCATAACTGAAACAGAAAGCTACTGATAAGTAGGGCTCATCAGGAGGAAGAATACAGAATATTGATAAAATCAAGATCTTACGTCACACGACCTACTCTACCAGAATTCATAAACTTTACCAAGTCAGTTAAGACTTCAGTACAGAAATTACATGGAAATGGACAGCTCCAGCCTAGACATAACCCTTGGAATAAGAGATACATCATAATCTGATATTCTATTAAGCAGAACTGCCAAGAGCAGAGTTTGAAGAAGACATTCATACATCAACCGGGATGTTCATAAAGGTTCATAAACCATACAGGAATTTCATACCAGCGGGAAGAAACAAAAACTACAAGAAACCCATGCAATATAAGGAATTCAAGTAACAATTTATAGCCACATTAATCTAAAATGATCTCTGATTGAAAATGAATGTAAATAACAAAAATTCAGATCCTTTTAGTTTATATGAAACTTAGTTTCAATACTTTTGATTAGAGAAACAATTAATTATACCCACAACTCTAAACCGATCGACCATATTGTCAATCTTTGCAATTCTCATTTCCCTCCAAAAAAAATTAAAAAATAATAAATAAATAAAATAATAAAAGAAAAAAGAAAAAGCACGAAGAAGGAGAGGAGAAAATGTACCGCAGATCTTAATGGGGGCTTCAAGTTCAAGAAGAGAGGGTTGCTGAAGAAAGATTTCGCGGGAAACACTACAGAGATGGCGGATCTCTGTATCCATGAGCATGACCTGCTTTCCTGGCCTTCCATGGCGGAATTCCAACAACCTGTTGATTATGTCGTCGAGCATTTGTGGATCGATCCCCACTCGACCTTGTTGTGCCATTCTATCCTCTTAACACAAATTACACCGACGAAAACAGCCCCCCCCCCCCCTTTTTCTTTTTTAGTATCTTTTAAAATTAAATTATTTTCAAAGATGGAGAGCGGCCACTTTTACTTTCAGAGAGAGAGGAATGTGATATAAGAGGTTTAGGATATAAATATATTTATCAAATAAATGAATTTTTATTTTTATTTATATTCTTAATTATTAACAATCGTTTAATCTTATGATTTTAAAATAGGTATATTAAGAGAATTAGCATCCGATAAGAACATGAATACTCTCATAACTAAAACTAACTCTTTAACAAACCTTACAAAATAATATTTTATTAAATTTTAAATTTATAAATTTGAATTGGCTTGACCGATCATTTGAATCTGACATTCGCAAATGTGGTGGGTACAAACATGTTCCCTTCCGATGCCTGTTTTTCGCCCCAAAAAAACTGGGGAGCGTTGTCGCAACCTTCCGTGCGTGATGGTTAGTTAACTGGTTGAAGGATCCACCGATCCAGTACTTGGGTTGGTTTTGTAATCCTTTTGTCCAAATCTTTTAGGAAATAGATCAAACCCCTTGTAATTGCTCCATCATTTCTCTCTTGCCCTCGTCTTTGATCCTCAGGTAAGGATAATTTTCGTCTTCTTCTTCCTTAGCTCATGATTTGATGTTTCCAAATGGGTGTCTCCTTTTTTCCTGATTTTGTTCTTATGCAATTGGATTGATCTGTTTGTTTTATCAAGTAGATTTCCTTTGTCACACTGATGATATAGTTTTAATCTAATTGCTTTATAATCTTCATGAACTGCATTTGAATGTGTTTCGTTGAACTCTTTTTGTGATTGAACCTCTATTGTTGCTTGATAACACAGATGGATCCTGAGGAAGTGCCCATTATTCGGAGCGAAATCCAGCCAGAAATTGAGATTTTCAATAGTCTCAGAGAACAAGTTTTCTCTTCCGATTCCGCCACAACATTCTTGTACTTCCTTGATGAATTTGAGCGTTGTTCCGACTCTAGATTGCAGTGTTCTTGCTCGGTGAAAGGACAGAAAGAAGTGTCTTGTTGTTTGATAACACAGATGGATCCTGAGAAAGTGCCCATTCTTCTGAGCGAAATCCAGCCAAAAATTGAGATTTCAATAGTCTCGGAGAACAAGTTTTCTCTTCCGATTCTGCCACAACATTATTGTACTTCTCTCTCTGTTCCTTCACCGAGCAAGAACACTGCAATCTAGAGTCGGAACAACACTCAAATTCATCAAGGAAACTTCTTGCACTCATCATCATGTACATTATAGTCATGATCATAGAAGTTATAGGCGGTATAAGAGCCAACAGTCTCTCCATAATCACAGACGCAGGTCACTTGCTAACCAATGTTGCCTGATTCTCCATATCTCTCTTTACCTTATGGGCCTCGAGCTGGGGGCCCACTTCACACCAGTCGTTTGGATATAGCCAGCTTGAGATTCTAGGTGCCTTTTTCTCTATGATGCTCATATGGGCAATCTCGGGGTATCTGATCTATGAGGCAGTTAACCAGATTCTTCATAACAACGAAATGGTTAATGGGATTCTCATGTTCTGGATTTCAGCAGTTGGGTTTGCCGTTAACTTAACCATGGTTGTAATGCTTGGCCATGATCACGATCATGGTCACACTTATACTCATGGCCAATTGTCATGACCATTTTCACAATGATGGTCACAATGATAAGGCTGCTTGCAAAATGCTACTCATCAATATACAAGTGACTGATTTGATTTGCACTCTGATATTCTCTCTGTTCTTGCTTTGAGTACTACTTTGCCCGTGCTTAGAAATGTGTATGAGATATTGATGCAAAGAACTCAAAGGGAAATTGATCTAGTGAGGCTAGAGGATGGGATCAAGTGCATAGAAGGAGTCCTTGATCTCCATGACCTACAAGTTTGGTCATTAACAGTTGGGAAGGTTGTGTTATCATGCCATGCAGCGACTGAGCCTAGTGTTAGCTCTGGAGGGTTGTTTTTAAAAATTAAGGATTTCTGTGAAACAGAATACCATGTTCTCCATGTAACGGTACACGTTGAATAATAAAAGATTCTAGAAGTTTGCATTCATGAGATTGTGTAAGAAAAATTTGTTCAATAAGTATTTACTTATTCACCGGATATAGGTTTGGGAAACTAATTTTTCATTTTGTCAAATGAATTAATCTAATTCCATTTGAACTTAAATAAAAAAAATCCAATATTAATTAAACAAAAGTAACAAAACTTTTTATCACTTCAACCAAAATCTCTAAATCTCTTTATTTAAGATCTTTAAGATCCAAAACTTTACAGATTAACTTATTTGACAAAATAAAAGATTAACCATCCCAATTCCTATCCGGATATACTAACAACAAATGTTGAGTTTCACAAGAATAAACTATATATTTCTACAAGTCACTGAACCAAACCGGGGGAGGGGGGGAGAAATAGAGCAGCCTGGTAAATAACAAATCTGTCTCCTGCCAAAAGCACCATACATCATGCAGAGCAACAATTTGCCTTTTTGTTTGTGTTCCCTGAAGAATCTTCAACATTTATAGTGGTTCCTTGGCCAGGTATTGCAGCTGCTTCTTGAGCTGCCAATGCCTTCTTGCTTATGATATGGTAAATCTCAGTCAGAATGGTTTGGAATGCTTTCTCGATATTGATTGCTTCCAAGGCAGATGTCTCGAGAAAGGAGAGGCCTTCCCTCTCGGCCAGTGACTGACCATCTTCATCTGAAACTGCTCGTAGATGTTTTAGGTCAGATTTATTTCCGGCCATCATTATGACAATGTTGGAGTCTGCGTGGTCTCTCAACTCTCGGAGCCATCTTCGCACATTGTCAAAAGTTTGTCTCTTTGTTATGTCGTAGACAAGGAAAGCTCCAACTGCTCCTCTGTAGTAAGCACTAGTGATAGCTCTGTACCTTTCTTGACCGGCTGTATCCCATATCTGAGCCTTCACTGTCTTTCCTTCCACCTATAAGAAAAATATTAGAAACTTCATAAGTTCGCATAAATTGGCACATACATTCCACCCAAAACCTAACCCATGTTGTGCTGATAATCTAAGTTATTAGAATAGAAAATGTAATGTGATACCAAGATGCTGGGTTAATTAGATCTAGAAACTCTCTCATAAGGATGAGACAGAGCACTCCATTACATTTTTTATGTTACATGCCTTATCCCGTATGCAATGTAAAAACTCCATTTGTTTGAATGTACAATCATAATTCAATTGTTTCAGAAACAGCAAATCTGAAAATGTTTATTGTCTAAAACTGCTAAGTGCTCATACATACACAAATCCCGAATGTCTAAAATATTATGAGTTCAAAATTAAGATGTCAAAGTCAACCCTTAGGACCAACCAACTCATCTTGTATCGGACATTCAAAACCAATACGAAGTCAAACCCAAATTGCCCACATTAAAGGGGCATATGAATCAACTTGCATATACATAGTACACCTCCAATGCCTGGATACAGATTCTATTCTATAGCATATATCTAGCGAACATGAGATCCTTTGTTTCCTTATGAACCAGATTAACAGTACGCATCCAAATTGAGCACGTGAAAAGGGGAATTTCAAACACTAATTTGTAGATTCTAGCTATTCTAACACACTTATAGAGCTTCAAGAAAGTTATTTAAACTTAGACCTTCTTCCAAAGCAAAAATACTAAAGATCATCGCAGATAATTTTAAATTTAAAAAAAAAAACAGTAAAAAGAAAAGCTGAGAGCGGTAGAAGCTTGCCCGGAGAGTTCTGGTGGCGAACTCAACGCCAATGGTAGATTTAGACTCCAGACAGAACTCATTTCTGGTATATCTGGAAAGAATATTGGATTTTCCCACACCAGAGTCTCCGATTAGCACGATCTTGAACAGATAATCATACTCGTGGTCTACTCTATGAGCCATGCGCCTCCCTTCTCAATCTCTCAGGGCACTACCAGATCCAAATTAAAAAAAAAAAAAGCCCGTAGCAGAAAACCCATGCACTAGCCAGTCATAGTAGTAGGAGAGAAGGAACCTACCTTGAGCCTGAGAGAGAAGAAACGGAGATCTGTGGGGCGTTCGTATAGAGCTTCGACTGGTATCGATCGACGCGAAGGAGATAATGGAGAGGAACCGTCTGAATTGCAGAGAAGAAGAACCGCTTGGGATTGGCCAACTGAAAGAAAAAACGGCGAGACCGATGAAACGGCCGAGCCGATTAATAGATTCTCTCGTTTTTTTTTTTTTTGGGGGCCAAAAACAATGTTTATGGTGTTGAATCAGAACTGTTTCAACGTTAAAACGCACTTACATGTGGGTGTCAAACGGTGTCGTATCATGAGTGTGCTATAAATGTCATTACCAGCCGGTAAGTGGGCTATAGATGAGGGTGGGGTGTCTTCTGGGGAGGTAGTGGAGTGGAAGTAAGGAATATGTATAGGGGGAATGAAAGGTTGTCATTCTACTTGATTTTGGGGTAGTGCTAGGTTGGATCCACATGGCCTCTTTAACTTGTTTTGTAATAGCTGGGACAGAAATATTTTTAAATGTATGGTATATTGTTCCATTTTAAGGTAAATATAGCTCATAGGCTGGTGTTAAAATGTAGGGTTGAGCATTTCTGATGAAAATGAGCGGGTTTTCAAGTCGGTTTGCTCATATTTCAGTCCAATTTTAGATTTGATTCAAATCTGACAGCACATTCTTTTTTATTTTATTTTTATATTTTGAATTTAGGTGATTATTAAGATATAAAATAATTTTGAGTAAATTTTTCCTTTTAAATATATTTCCCTTTTAAGGAATTTATTATTTTCATAAACAAATTTCTCATTTAGTGCATTCTTGAATGTAATATATATATTTTTTTTTACTTTTTAATGCTTTTTATTGATAACATTATCATATTTCTTATTTCTATATTTATGCCTCTCTACATTTATTACTTATCTAATTTAAAAAAATTAAAAACAAAACAAAACAAAATCGGTCGGATTTCAATCAGAACTAAGCTTGACCGAAATATGAGAAAACCAATTTGATTTGATCTCGTCCTTTAAGCAACCGATTCGACCAATACCTAGTTGAATCAAACCGGTCCATTCGGATGGTTTGACCAACGCTAGTTAAAAGAGGGACTCTATGTAGAACATTCGTTCTCAAAAAAATATGAGTGAAGGTAGGAGTAACAAAAGTTAAGCAATTAATTACATCAAAGTTAAGCAATTATTTCTCATTTTGAGAGATTTCTATTGAATCTTAGGTTTTTATTAATGACATTTTTGCTTTTCTTATCCACACTAGTTAACCTTTGGAGATATTTCAGTTAAAAATAAGTAGTTTTTTTAATAGTGTTTTGGATCTTCTTTTTCATTATAATTTTTTTTCTCATGATAATGTTTTTGCACAAAATCGTTAAAATCTAATAAAGTATGATTACTATTCAATTAAGAGTATTATCATGCCGTTAGATATCATAAATTAAAATTAGTTGAATGTTTAATATCTTAATTCTTAAATATGAAAAGAAACTCTTACATAACTTATCTAACCCTAGTTATGTTATAGATTGGATGAAGCGTCCAACTTAATCATATATTGGACGAAATTCAAAAACTACATGGAAACTTTTTAGGAGCTCTTAGATTTTCTCGAGAGCTCTTTAGAGCTTTCTATACAACTCTAGGGATTTATACATTTTTATAGAATTTTCTAGAAGTTAGTATATTCTTCTAACACCTTGTAGACTATTAGATATTCATTTAAAATTCTCTAGAAAATCAATAATAGCCATTAGATCAAAACGTTTTTAACCGTCTATTTCAAGATGAGAGTCTATAAAAGGGGAATCTCACTTATTTGTAAATCATCCAAAAAATTGAAAGTTCTTCATTCTCTCATATTGTCGCTAGCTTGAATGTGTTTTTCTAAGTTAGGCCAGCTCAATACATTTTGGGACATAAGGAAAAAATGAGATGTCTCATTCTAAAAAAATATATTTGTATATGATTGGATTTCTTGTTCAATTGTAAAACTTTCATCTAAATTTTATGTTATATTTTGTTTGTTTCCAATAAAAAATTTTCATGGAGATTATTTTTTAGATTTAATAAAGTTTTATATTTTCTCATATTTAGATGCATATTTTCTAGTGGACATTACAATGTAAATATTTATAAATAATAATAACACCATATATATTTTAACATTATATAATGACTAGAATAAATAAATTTAATCTAGAATAGTTGAACCATATTTTAGAAAGCAAATGAGAGCAACTCAAGTAGATCCAAATGGAGAAGTTATCGGCAAATGGAGAAGTTATCGGCAAACCTATATTTGTTAAGAAAGAGAGGTTGAATAAAATATTGTTGTGTTGTTATATTCATTTGACTATAATTAGGATGGCATCGTTACTTAGGGCATCCACCTTCCAAAATTATGTCTCAATTTATCAATAATTTTTGTCTATTTATTACAAGGATAAGTTATTTTCTCACCATAATTGTGATTTTTGCAATTCTAGTAAGAGTATGCAGCTACCCTTTAGTGATTCTTCTCTCATAAGCTCTTATCCTCTTCACTACTTTTATTTGGATGTATGGGGTCTCATACGTGTGACTTCAATTGATGAGTATAAATTTTATGTAATCTTCGATGATCATTTTACCAAGTATATTTGATTATATCCTTTGCGCACCAAATCCGAGGTTTTTGACATTTTTCAAAAGTTTAAAACGCTTGTGAAAAATCAATTTGATCGTAAAATTAAAACTTTATATTTAGATAATGAGGTTAAATTTGTTAAAATAAAATCATTTATTGCCACTCATGAGATAAGAACACTACCGCTCCTCAACAAATGGCATCGTTGAACGTTGACATCGCCACATCGTGCAAACCAGATTTACCTTACTTCATCAAGCCCATCGTTCGTTCACATTTTGGGCCCACGCTTTCGAGACTATCATTTATTTTATTAATCAATTACCCACTCTACTTCTTATTCCTCGGTGCTCGTTCGATTTAGTATTCCAAAGATGGCCTAACTACTTAGGCTTGAGGATATTTAGTTGCCTATGTTATCTTTAGTTAAAATCGTACGATGGCTACAAACTCTAGCCCTCTCCCCATCCATGTGTATTCATTGGATATTCTACTACGCAATGTGCCTATAAATGAATGGATCTGGATTCTTCACAAGTCTTTATATCACGACATGTTAAATTCTTTGAAGATGTTTTTCCATTTCATGTTAAAACCTCTTCACACCACATGTTTGCCCACAAACCTTCTCTATACTTATTTTGATGTCGACCCAGGACACACTGCATTTCCCCAGAGCCCACTGATTGCACAGCCCATCTCTGTCTCTCGACTTTCATTAGGAAAAATCCGATGCATCTCTATTTATTCTTCAACAACCTACCTCCATCACGTACTTTCTTGTGTATGCTAATGATCTCCTTATTACTAATAGTGTCTAGGTCCTTATCTTGACCCTTGTGGATCGACTTAGTACGTTTTTCCCTCTTAAGGACTTCGGTCTACTCACCTTCTTTCTTGGAGTGGAGATTCTTCATTGTTCTAAAGGGGTTCTACTTAGTTAGCAGTGATATATCTCGGAGATCCTACAACGACATCAGATGGATGATGCTCACTCTCTTCACACCCCATGTCAACCAAATCTCCCTTATCTGTTGTTTGATGCTACTACATTTCATTAACTCATAGGATCTCTTCAATACTTAACTCTCACTGATCCTGATATTTCTTTCTCAATCAATCATCTAGCACAATTTATTAAAAATCCTCACATCTTAGGTTGCTGCTAAGAGACTGCTTCGCTACCTTAAGGGTACTCTATCACATGGAATCGTCATCTGACATTCTCACTCATTTGACATTACAACATACTCTGACACTGATTGGGTAGGTAACCCGGATGACCACTCCGTCAGGAAACGAATGCATGTATATAAAAAAATTAATGCAGCAAAAAAAAATTTAAAATTTTATTCAGATCATATCCTAGCATGCACAGTCTCTATCCCATCAGATAGCATAGTAAATATCATCAGAATTAAATTAAGGTTTAGGGAAAAGAAATACATCTTTTGATTTATAGAACTCTTCTTAAATAAGATAAGGAGACACCTACGTATTCACCCTCTAATCGTTATCCACATAATTCGTTTCACATAGTTAACTTTCTTACTTAAAATATAAATACATAAGATAATAAGCTCGGGGAATATGAATGGAAAAAGACTATTTTTTTCTCTCTTTTATTTTCGGCCAAGGGAGTATGGAGCAAGTTTTTTTTTTTCGGCCAAGGCACTTAAGAGTCTTATTTATAGGCACAATTATATTGTAGTTTTCTAATTATATTAGGTTTTTTAATTATCTTAAAACTCTTATCACTTTAATTACATTTTATCTTAAAACTTTTAAAAGATAAAAGTGGGTCAAACCCATATTTATGGCCAGCCACTGCATGGGTCTTACCCATGGATATTTTCATCAATATTTTGATTAATTTTGTCCCTAAAAATCTAACTAATAATTCGGCTCATTAACTCTTTAAGATCCTATATTAATTATTAACCTTTAAAATATTTTTATAATTAAATAAAGGTTTTTGTGTAACTTATTAATTTCTAATTAATTCAATGTTATACTTATTAAATTAACAAATGAATAATTACTATTTTTCCATTATAATCAAACTATATATCAAATTATTGTTTTATTGCTAAAATGATTTTGGTTCGTTTTCCCTTTTTCTTTAATGAAACCTTAAATATATTACTCTGAACCCTGATTAGGTTCTACATCACGCCGGCATGATGATTTCATAAATACATTTTATGATTTTATTTAATTTAAAATAACTATTTAAATTAAACAGTTAGCGTAATCATCTCATTATTAATTAATTTTAAATCTTAAAATCAAGATTAATTTTTAGAAAAGTATCAAAACTATCAAGAAAATGAGAAATGCCATTTTTGGAAAGAACATGTTGTGACAATTGCATACTTATAATAACAATTATTTCAAGTCACCAATTTTCTGATTCGTCGTAGGCATGGTTAAATCAGAGTTATATCCTTACTAAAATACGATGTTTTGTTAAGCCAAAACTCAAATAATGTTTTGTTCTTGATTTAGTTCGCATCAAGGCCCGTAAAGAACATGCCGGAGCTCCGTGTACATGTCCATTGCCCGTGAAGGATATAAAAGACTAGGATGTAGAGCGTTAAGGAAAAATAGAGGACACTTGCAAGTTGTGGAAAATTGTATAAGAATTTCATTAACTTTGACTTGCTTAGATAATATAACTTCTAATGATGAAGAAAATAAAATAAAATCTGAAAATACAAGTTGCGAAGCCTTAATCAAATCGTCATCTATCTGATCAAACTGAAAAGTAAATGACTAAACTTAAATCAAATCAAAAGTATGGCCATAAACCAGCCTTAAAAGCACACAAACTACTGAGCACTTCTCTTTCCAAATCCCAAACTCCCACAAGCTGCTCCAAACTTCGTTCTAACACTTTGAACACTTCTAAGTATCAAATTAAACTTGTTTGACAGTTGAGATTTCAACTAGAATCTGAAAACACCCCCATACTTGTTCATGATCCATTGCAGCCTTCATAAACATACCGTCATGCAAAGGAGGGTCTAACTCATAAATTTTTCTCTTCTTTTTTTGTTGTTGATGACAGCAGGGGTGGACAGTATGGGGGAAACACCTCTATGTATGTGAATGGGATCAATTTTCTTCTTTTCTTTAGTTTTTGTTGATGACAGCAGAACCATGGAGAATGCTCACTAACAATTTTTCTCGAGGAATTGAAGAGTGATCCAGGACGGGAAGAGAAATAGCAGATAAGTAAGTCTGATTTTTTTGTTTTCCTGTTGCTTTCTATTAGAAGAGTATGATGTCTGATTGTTTGCTTGCTTATGTTTTGATCAACATGATTATTTAACCTGGTGTGTGTTAGAATAATACTGGATTTTGTTGAGCACTAAGATGCTAATTCTCGATCCAAAGCACTATTTCCCCATTGCAGGTTTCGGACGACTTATTCTCTAATTGAAGATCCATCTCTGTTATTCTCTATGGATTTATAATAAGCATGCCTTTACAAAGATTGGATGTTACAAAGAATGGAGTGTATGGTATGGGCGGAATAACAGTCTTTTTGACGGCGTAATATGGGTGACCATGTTGAAGGCATCTGATATGATCAGATTACTAAAAGATATTGCCTTGAATCGAATCTGGATCTATCTAAAAGTGAAGATAGTAAGTGGAGCTGCAAAACTATACTAGCCATTGCAAGGTAGGAAGGAAAAGTGCCAACTTGACGATGTGTGGGAAGGTTTCATCTTGAGGAAATAGGAATTCCCAAACCGAAACCCGGAAATGGATGCAAACTGCTGTCGACAACTCTACTGCTTGATCTAGATTGTCATTATAAAAGATTGATAGACATTTGGATCCTTAGTATTAACATGTTAAGTTAATGAAGGTGCACTTTAACAAGATTACATATAATATTATTGTGTAAAATTAAAAGAAAAATAATAAACAAATAATGTCATTTTCTATTTTGGCCCATAAATTTTCTTTTTGAATATTATACAGACAAAAGCATAAGTTAGAAACCTTCGATGTAACAAGTTAGTAATAAGTCAGTAGCATCCAAAAGTAGTTCTAACTTCTCATGAATCGGAAACTCAGTGAAGAAGGCATAGAAGAAAAACGACCAGTCATAGAGGGGCCGAAACAGAAAATTAAGAAGAAAAAAGAGACGCCGTTGCCGGGGATCGAACCCGGGTCACCCGCGTGACAGGCGGGAATACTTACCACTATACTACAACGACCTGTTGAGAAAACACAAACAATATTACTATAATCTCGTTGATATTAGAGTAGCCGGCAATGAAAATCCACCGAGTAAAATAACTGGGAATGTTCAGTTATTGGGCCGTGATCCGGTAGAAGTAGAACAAGAAAAAGAAAGAAAGGAAAAAAGTGAAGAGCCCAATTAGAATAAACCCATCTGATTGGCTGCTGGATTGGCAGGCCTGGCAATAGCTTGACATCTTCAACTCCAAAACCAATAAAACAATTATTTATTTATTTATTTATTTATAATTTTTCAAAATTTCTTTTGATATTTAAACAATAATTACTCACATGAAAACGACTTATCGAAATAAACCTTTTTTTAATAACCTTTTGGATTATAAAATTCATTTCAAGAATTCTTTCTTTAGTGACTCTTCCACACCTTTTTAAGACTGGAAAAAAAAAAAAAAACATAATTTAGTTGGGAAATTGTAGTTTCTACTTTCTTCTAGTTGGAAAATTATGGGCGTTTTGTTCAATTTTTTTTTTTTCGAAAAAATAAGAATTAAAATAAGAATTTTATTATATTTATTTAATTACATATAAGATAATTAAGAAATATTTAATTTGTTTTTATTTTTAATTACATTTTATTACTTAAAAAAAAATTAAAAGAAATTAGTTCTTGGGTTAAATTTATAAATATATTTTTTCCACTTATAATTTATATGAACAAGGAATAATACTCACTTGAACCTTTTAAGATTCTAAAACTTCTCAATAACATAGTTACACACTAACCAAAGATTAATTAGATTCAAATCCAAATCACAGATTCAACCCTTCAAATAAACTTTCCATTTTTAATAATAATAAATAATATATATATATATATATATATGATGATTGATGATGATATGACAATTCGTATATTTATTATTTAAATTACTATAATTTCCACTTTTCGAATGCACGGTCCAATTACTACAACCTCAGACTGACAACGACCATCTCTTGTGTCATGCTCTCTCTCACTAACATTAATAATATATATAGCGCACAAACTTACGCAACAAAAACACCAAAACCATTTTAACTCTCGATCGATTAGAGCGATTCCATAATATCTCTGTGCAAATTTTTTCACTGCTACATGGAAATTGATTTGCACACGAGGGATTATTACTTTCCCTCTCACTTTCAGAGCTCATTTTCTGATTATCATGATCATGATGATTACAAAGCTTGGGGTCTATCCTCCTCTCTAGCTTTTGGCTCATTGTCGTCGGGGTCGTCTGCTTTGAGTTCTCCGGTCGAGTCAGAGCTCGGTAACTCGACCGAAACTGATCAGAGTGACAACGACGATAGCGACGATGATCACATAGCTGAGTTGACTCGCCTGATGGCTCAGTCCACGCTTCAAGAAGATGATCATAATTATAGTAAGCACGTCCATGATATTCCTTCCATTGATGCCTCGAGCAAACAGGACAAGGTATAAGATTCTGTGGGTCCTACTTCAATGGTTAGATTTTGTGAATTCTTGAAATATAGATTAGGTTCGAGATTGAAATTAATATGATGTTAGTTGTTAGTTTTTTCAGGTATGGAGTTTGTCTGGTTCCCCGCAGTCAACTCTCTGGTCGCCTTTGGGCTTGGGCCACGGCCATGGGAGCCCTAATGGGTCATCATCCAAAGAGCCCTCGCCACCTGTCACGCCAGTGAAGGTGAGGTGCAACGATGGGCCCAAGTACCGGCAACAAACTCAAAAGCCCAATTTCAACATCGGATTTGGCTCCATCAATGATTATATGATAGATAACCAAATCAAAGCTCAGGAAGTAAGATCTGTACTCACTTACACTTGTTCAAACTAATTTACGATCAATATTAATTTATGACATGTTCATAATGCCTGTACTTCGTAGTTCTACAAGCTTAAGGTCCAAGAGCAGGTTCAGAAGCAAGAAGGGTGTTTATATCATAATGATTGGGAAACATCAGTTAAGATAAGAGTTCATGACCACTTTGATCAAAACATATACTGCACAGCTTGTGGTGGGTCAGGTAATGAAGGTAGGGCCAGTTTTCAAGGTTTGTCTACAAAGACATGGCCGACTCCGCAACAACAAGCCGGTTCAGTTATGAGAGCTGTCTTCCTTACCGGACCGGGTTCCATAAATGGGTCGTCATGTGGGACCGGTGTGTTCTTGCCTCGTGGAATTGCCAATTCTTCCGATCAACCCCGCAAGAAGCACGGTAAATAATTTTTTTTTTTTTTATACCAAAAACACGGTAAATAATTAGATATGCTACTTTTTATTTTATTTATATATTTTTATAAATAATTATAGAAACTGATTTTTATTATTCTTTTGGGGGGTTAAATGTAATGGGTTAGGATGTTCCACTGTTCTGATACCAGCAAGAGTTGTCCAGGCTCTAAAGCTCCACTTTGACAAAATGGGCAACCAATCAGTTAGTTCAAATTATGTTGGCGGTTTGCTTGATCAACAAGGTACGTACCCGGTACCTACCTTAATTCTTTCATTAATCGTTACTTAATCACTCAGTCTTATACTTTCTCTAATTAGTGTTTGATATTTCTGTAGACGCATTAGTGGGCTCGAAGAATGTCATGTACTCACTTCAGAATCGTCAGTCAAATACGACGACGATGCCACCTGCCATGAGCCAAAATGATCATCAGATCATTGGTCTCCCTCAGGAATGGACTTATTGATCATACATAGTTACATATCTATTGATCTAAATTGGTACTTTGAGAAGAAAGGAGAAAAGGGATTACAGATTATAAATACATGCATTAATTAAACATATCCATGATTATGATTAGAGATAAGAGTTGTTTTTTTTTTCTCCATTTAAATTAGGAGAGTAGTTAGTGGTGATTAGGTTAATCCGAAAAGGGTAATAATAATAATTTTAAGAGAAATTGAAGTTGAGTGATGAGAGTGATGGCGAATGGGGGGATAGATAGTAGCTAATTGAAATTACTTGTTGGTGATCATGATAACGCCATGGATCGAGGAATATATGTATCTCAAAATATCCTCCTTTAATTTGTAATAATTAAGTAATATAAAAAATTGTGTTTATTTTATTTAAATTATTTTACTATTTCTTCTTCTTTTAAGTTATGTGATGTTTATAATTAATTAGTTTATAATAGATCGATTAATACACTTAATTTTAGTCTTTTAAATTTAATTTTCTTTATTTAAATGAGTGTTTAAAGAACAACTTATTAAATAAAGATAATTAATTATAAATACATATGCTATTGTACTCCCTCTCACCAAGTATATTAGCATACTTACCCGACATGCAGCTAGCTAGGGTTGATCTCTTCTAATAGTTAAAAGGTCAAAACCACCTTCCCTAGTCGCTATCGGCGGCTGTAAGGCTCTATAGAAGCTACTAGTCGGCTTCACTTGCGCAAATATCGACTGCGTGGATTTGTTAACTAGAATTTTGATTTCTGAAGAAAGTGACAATTAACTAGAATCTCTACACAAAGGGCCATCTTTCTAGATCTCCTAATTTTGACCTTTGGATTTCATGGAACGCTAGTAATTATTGCAGTCAAGCGATGATGATTTGTAACTACAAAGTTCATAGAATTTATTTTTGATTGATTCAGCTAATAGAAAATTTAAGGATATATATAAGATCTCTATCCAAAAAGGTTAGCCGGTGTCATTCTATATAGAAGAAATTTAACCATTCCGATAAAAGAGATTTCCAAATTCGCTTATCAATGAAAACCAAGAATGATTACATATATGATTGACTTCAATATCCTTAAAAGAAGATTTCAAACATAAAACATCACAAGCAAGTTGCTGTATTACAAGAGGATTTAAGATCGATCTGCGGTTACAGTTTCAACTTTCACCGTAAGGCAACTTCCTTCTTGTTGAAAACCCTACTTCCAAAAACCAAAAACCCAACCATATGCCCCAAAACGGCCACAATGAACACCCCACCGTTAAAAGACATCAAAGCAAGCATTATCAAATACGCGATACCAACCTGAATAGTATGCACGATTGTCTGAATAAGACCGGCCACAAAGTCCTTAGGACCTCGCTTGGTGAATAGCGGAGAGTGAGAAAGCCACTCTACAAGCACAGAGAACGCGAATATGATTATCAAAGCTAGTACGTACAATCCCGTACGGCTTCCGGGCCATCCCGAGAAGAGTATCTCGGTATCTTTTCCCCAGAAGAAAGTCATATGTGTCATTGACATTTGAGTATGGTTACCATCCATAGAGCTATTCATGGTGGTGTTATTCATGTCTGGCATCCCATGATCATGACCGTCCATCTGGAAATTAGAGCTAGACAACCAAACTAACTGTTATCTGTGTTGTATTTGTTGTCCGAATTAGGGTTTTTTTGACCATCATCTAGAAAGATATATTGATAACAAGGACCCAGCTGGTCAATATAAGAAGGAAATGATCTAGGGCTGTGTACTACAAGTGAATATGTTTGTACTATTAGTTTGTAGTACATAACACCGATTGGGCTTATTTATTTTGGTTTAATATTCATTTTATATATTGTTTCCTAATTGACTAATATAATATCTGCTAATTGCTGGGATATTTGAATTTAATTTATAGCTCAGCGTTGACCTTGGCTAAGACGTATAATAGATAGATAGATAGATAGAGAATATCTTATCATATCCTAAACTGGTTAGATAAAGTATATACCGTTTACATTATATGATAGCTATATATATATATATATTAATTAAATAATAATTTTTTAAAATTAAATTTTAGATTAATATCGTTATTAAATTAATAATTTTTTTTAATTTAAATAATATTATAATCAAAGTCAAAACTATTTTCCAATGAAATTGTATATCTTGGACAGAAGGGATCATCAATACTTCCTCCTCGCAGTTACATGCATGACACGTGCCTTTCCTCAATTTTCTTTGGCTTGTAAATCTTCGTTCTAGAACGTTTGGGGAGTAAACCTTAATTTTCTTTATAGATAAAGGGTAAATATGAATTACCCTAAAGTCTAAAGTTGATGTTTTCGAGATTAATATATAGATTTGTAAGAATGTAGCTAATTCATTTCGTTGGAAGCACCTCTTCTCCATTACAAGTACAATATGTCGCACTGCACTTACTGTACTTAACTTCACGTTGTTTCGACCAAGTTCGCCCCAAAGATTTTGAGGCCGAAAGCAATGAACGGAGGTATTGACAAAAAAAAAATATGAATAAATTAAGTTTTAAAATAATTTTTATATTAGAAAGAATATATAATTAATAATAATTTATAATTTAAGTTTCTTTTATACCATATGATTATTCTTATTCGATTCTACTTCCAAACTTGATTGGTTTTTTTTTTTTTTTGAAGATCATTATATATATATATATATATATATATATTTTTTTTTTTTTTTTTTCCCCTTGAACTTGTGGATCATTATATATATATAAGAATAAAAATAGTATTAAATAAAATGCTATAAATTAAAATATCAAAAATTGGAGTCATAGATAATAGAATAGAAAAAATATATAAAATAGTTCAAAAATATATGGTGATTGTTTTATAAAAGGGGAGGAAAAAAAAAAAAAAAAGGAGTATCAATTTAACGTTTGCTGAAAAGGGTATGGAAATTTATGATGAAATATAATTAATTAAGTTACTTTTAAAATTTCAACAAGTATAATGAAGGAAACAGCTATGAGAAACATATCCCATGAGAGACCCAAATTCTACATCATTTGTTGATTTGGCGAGTTACACAAATGATGGATGATAGGATCGTTGTAAACTAAACTGAAAAAAATAAATAGATTTAGGTCCCCAAAGCTCATTATTTATAAAAATAGGGATAATTATATTTTTAATATCTTGACTTTTACGAATTCAAATTATAGTTTAGAAGTCTTTTTGATTTTAGTACTCAGATAGATTTTACTAGTTACTTATGTTATGATTTTGTTTATTCTCGTTAAGATAGAAATGATGAATAGTTTGTTACATGTAATCTTGAAACAAAACAAGGTAATTGGATATATCTATAGAGATATTGGTATAGGTAATTGAGAATAGTTCTCAAACCTCAAAAACTTGCTAATGTTCTTACAAAAGGTGTCGTGATTACTTTTTTTAGAGGGAACGAGTACTGATGAGAAAGTTGTTTGAGATAAATGGTTGTCCTAAGATGATGAGGTGCAATGCATTGTGCTTGTCACCATGTCAAACGAGTTTTAAAGGTAATATGAAAAGTTCTATGCTACCGAGATTACTGATAACTTAGATACAATATGAGGCAAAGATAATCGAACCGAGAGGTATGACACCTCAAATGATTTGTTTTGTATGGAAATGACCGATAGGTCTCCTGTAGCAGAATATGTTCTTAAAATGATTGGACTCATTGAGTTGTCTAAATTTAACTTTCTAATCTATCTAATCATTTTTCGACAAATGAGCTGACGTGGCACATTAGTATGCATGTCACGTCATTAAAAAATATTTATTATTTCATCTTTATTATTTTATTTTATTTTTCCAATTTTCTCCCCTATTAATTCTTATTCTATTTTATGATCAAAATTTTCATTTTTTATTTTTATGAAAATGAAATAATTAGTATAAAAAAAATGATCCGATCTAATTTCTCATAGAAAAAATAAAATAATCTAATTAGTTTGTGAGAAATCCATTGAAACTATCTGATTTCTCGTAAGAAAAATAGATCAAATTAAATTGGTTCGGATCTTTGTTATAAATCCAATTGATCCAATCCTTCGCAAAAAATGAGATTCGATCAATCCAATTCTTCTTAGTGAAAAATTGAACAGTTCTTCTTCAAAAAAAAAAAAAAAAAACTGACTTATTCTCTGTCTCTCTGTTTTATTTAAATCTAGTTTATCTTCTTGTTCGAAGACAAATCTGATCTGTTTTTTGTTAGGAAGATTCAGATCTCGTCTTTTTAACCGAGTAGATAGATGAGATTTTTTGTGAAGATCTAGACCGATTCGATTTGATCCATTTTTTATAACAAGAAATCTTATCGTTTTGATTGATTTCTCGCAAAATGATGAAATCATTATATTATATTTATGAGAAATCGGATTGGGTTTAATTTTTTTTCTTTACACTAATTTTTTCATTTTTCTATAAATGAAAAATAAAAAATTAGATTGTAAAATAGAATAAGAAATTAATAGGGAGAAAAGTAAAAAAAAAAAAAAAGATGAAATAAAAATATACAGATTTGTTTAATGACATGACATGCATAATCAACATGTCAGATCAGCTCATTTACCGGAAAAATAATTAGAGGAATTAAAAAGTTTAATTTAACTAATAAATAGACTAAAAAATTAGCCAAAAATTATATAAATATAAATTTATAAAATTCAAACTACTTCAGAAATAAAAATATAATTAACTTTTAAAAATACCCCGTCTTCTCCATCATCCCCTTCATTCTCCATGATTGCTACTGTCGTGGCCGCCTATGACGTAGCTTCACCACTGGTAATCGCCCCCTTCCAACTCTCTCTTTCTGTGTGAGAGCTCCAATAACATGATATATGAACTCAATCTAGTTCATCCTTGAACGAGAGTAATCATAGTTTCCCATAAATTTTATCCATTATTTTTATTTTCCTGAATTTTTGAACTTTTAAAGGAATCTTAACAAATTTTTTTTTTTTTTTTTTTTGCGGTGGCGAATGAAATAGTGAGTTGGTGAAAATAAAATGATTTAAAATTGATTGTGAAAAAAAATATAAAAATAAAAACTAAAAGTAAGAGATGAAAAATAATTAATTTTTTGAATTTGAGATCAATTTGTATTTTGATTTATATTATTCGAGAGTTATCGATTCAAAGTAATAATTTGAAATATGATGAGAAGTAGTATAAGAACATGATTCTCGGACCAAAATTTTATTTATTTAAAATTACTTATTTTTTTTTATTTATATAATCATAAAATTTGAGGATCATAATTTTAAAATATTATTTAAAAAAATAATAAATTAATTCAATACTTATAATTATATTATTAAAATTTAAAAAAAATAATTAATATTTTGATTTCTAATGGATTCCGAGAACGTGATCGGGAAGAGACAGGATTCCCATCGGGATCCGGGAAAAAACTCCCACCCCTCTGATATACTGCATCATTGAGTAAACGATGCAATATTTACTTTCTGAAAGGGTAGTGAAAGTTTTTTCTTTTTCTTTTTTTCTTCTTCTTTGTTACGTAAGTTGAAAACGGGGAAGGCGGCCAATAGTTTCTTCGATACATTCAATGCTCTCATTTTTACAATAATATACCCAAAAACTAACAATATTTATTGAAAGTCGATCTAGTCAGAGATTTATTGAAACCACTAACATCTTCAGCTCTCCACCAAACCCACTGGATTTGCATCATACCATTTCAACAAAAATTTAAATTACTTTAAAAAATAAAAATAAAAACCTTGATCAACAGCTCATAGGAGGAAGATCAGAACCTTTCCCACGATTAGATTTGTTGAAAACACAACTCCCAAACAAGAAGAAACCCAGACTGTGGCCACTTACAGCAACCAAAAACACACCGACGTTAAACGACATAACAGCCAACATCACCATATAGATAAGCCCGGTCCTTACAGCATACAAGAAGGTCTGCAACAGACCGGCCACCAAGTGACTGCTCGAGTCGGGTTTGATGAACCGACAGTAAGAAAGCCACTCGGTTAGAAAAGCCAGCAGGAAGACAAATACCAAAGCTAAAGCGTACATACCGGTGCGGGTCCCAGGCCAGTTGTCGAAGAGAATCTCTGTGTTCTTTCCCCAGAAGAAGGTCATGTGCATCATCATCATCCGCTGATGATGAGGTGACGATGTTGATGGTGCTGATGATGGGGGAATGCTTCCCATCCCATGCATATCATGATGCCCACTGTGATCCATGGCTGCGTTCTCACTCACTAGCCCAGTTGAAAAATCGATGGAAACTTTTCTTCAAATTTCAGTACTGGATCCTGATCTCTCTCTCTCTCTCTTTTTTTTTTTTTTTTTTTTTTTGGTTTTACTTTTTCAGGGTTTGTATTAAAGAGGGAAAAAAATTACGGCAATTAAATGAATGTGTAGTACTAGCTAGAATGGATTGATTGATTGCATGCATGTACAGTTTTGTGCGGCAAAGGTGTTTAGAATTACTAGTAGTAGAGATAATAATTGAAGAAGATTCTGACACGTATCCTGAGAACTTGATTACGTTTTTGTCTTCGTGTTACCCTTTTTTTCGGCAAAAACAGTTTTTACATGATTTTTGAAAATTTAAATATTATTTTTTAAAATAATAATTTATACTAAAAATTAAGAATTAAATTACAGACGTGAGTGAGTGCTTAATAAAACTAGTGAAGTTTTTGGTACGGATATATTATTTATCTTTCACCACAACGGCCGAACTGTTACAAATGGGTGGGCGTGTGGCCCAGGGTTGGTTGATACACAGTGAAAGCCCAACATCGATTTCCAAACTCAAGAGTCAAAAGTCAGACACATACATTATTATCTTATTCTACCCTTCTTCTACTCGCCAGAAATCTCGATGACCCGGACATTATTATTACCGTCACTAGGCGTGGTGGTGGCGGGGGAGCCCACTTTAGGAACAGAGACGGTGAGTATCCCATTAGGATCCATGCTCCCGCATGAAGCTTGCTGATGTTGGCGTTGTCCGGAAGCTTGAACCTGCTCAGAAAGCTTCCACTCTCCGTGCTTATTTGGAGCACCCGCTCGAGATCTTCATCATCTACGAGCACGACCAGCACGTGATCTTCTCCTCTGTTATTACACAGTGGAAGTTTAGGGTCTCCCTTCAATCAAGACGCTTGGTGTTGTGATTCACTGCTGGGAAAGGAAATTTGTAGTCGCTGAAGGGGTCCCACATGGAAGAAAAACAGGAATGATTAGATATTCCTGAGAGGATCCCAGATTTGGCGGCGCTGATCCAAATAGGAGGAAGCTCCGGCTGGAACTATAGACATGTTCTAGAGATGGAAGGAAATTTTGGAGGTGAGGGGTGATTCTGAGAGTGAAGTGGATGATGATAAAGTATTTATTTAGGTGTAATACTTGCAAATGAAATTTTTAGGGCCACCTGGATAAGGTGAAACTTTTAGCCCTATCTCATTCCCATATTACCTATGAAGGAAAAATGAGCTAAAGCTAAAAGGAATTGGTTTTATGAGCAGAGAAGAGCAGCCATATATGTAACACTGTAATTAATCCAGCGCGCAGAGATTCGACTATAGACGAACATGTCGCCCACCAAATTTTTTCTCAGTCAAAACAAATAATAATCTAAATCATAAGTTGAAAAACCGGAACGTGATGAAACTCAAAAATCTCAATCTTAACTGATCTCTCCACTTTTCGCAG
Organism: Coriaria nepalensis; assembly: GCA_027186245.1. Classification (NCBI taxonomy): domain Eukaryota; kingdom Viridiplantae; phylum Streptophyta; class Magnoliopsida; order Cucurbitales; family Coriariaceae; genus Coriaria; species Coriaria nepalensis. The sequence goes on along the minus strand of CP114484.1, from coordinate 8,997,817 downwards.
AAAGCTTGGGTAGCTTGTATTTTGACCCAGGAGGATATTCAAATCGGAGAACAGGGCCAGAGGATCTTACATTGGCGGCTTACCAGACCCGAGTAGCTGGCCGACCAGATTGGTCACCTGGAAAATACAATGAAAGAAGCTTTTGTTAATATAAATACACGGATTCGTATATGGCAGTATCATATCAAAAGTATGTACGCCCCGGATAAAAATAGAATTTATACAAGTCGAGGTTGCTATAAGTAGAACTAGTTTTCGGTTAAATTGTGCAAGCAATGAATTGTCAAAATTCTCTTACCCCTAGATCTTATTCAGGACTTCGTTCCACCTTAAATCGTAACTAACATGCATGTTTCAGTTCCTGATTGAACACAAGTACACTAGCTCCTATTAGAGGTGGAACAAAACCTCCAAGAAGATTTCAGGCTAAGAAGAGTCTTTGGATAACTTTTTTATTGTCTTCCATGTTTCTGAAGCCCTTCATGTATGTCGGGCAATTTAGGACACCACATATTAGCTGAACCAAATTAACTAAGTAACTCAACTAACTACTTGTTCTAAGAGCTAATTACATTGCCAAACTAACAAAATCTTGAAAGCATTCTTATTCCTTTCACACTTAACAACCAAACTAACCGAACTTTTGGAAAAATAGTTCGTGGAATAACTAAACAAGCAAAGACAGTGGACGACTTACATGCCAATATTTGGAAACACACCGATCTATACAACTGTTTTCACCCATATTCAGCTCAGATTCCTTGTACCTGGAAAAGAGTAAGAAAAGAGTATAAGCCATCCGCACATTGTTCAAGTTTGTCATGGATAAAAATAGTCACTTAAGACCCCCAAGAAATGAGAAGGATCTTTCGATACTTGATCAATCCGCAAAGTGACTGTTAAAAAGTTCAATGCCAAAAGAATACCTTTTCTCTACACACTTGTTAAAGCAAGTATGCGTGAGCCTGGAAATTGGAAGGAAACACACAACAGGTGTTATCAGAATTATGATCATGACAGCAGAACATTTAAATATTTATCAGAGAAGACAGGCTGCAGTTGAATGCTAGACAAAGAAAACGAACTTGTTGAACAATTCAACCCGATACTCCATCTCCTTTTCTGCCATCCCAAATATCTGCTCAAATCATGAATGTAAGTTTATATGAGTCAACCGGGATGAACAATTACAACCAGAATCCTAGGAAAGAAAACACTGAAAAAGTAACAGTAGATGTTAAAGCTGATTGTTAATCACTCCCTCAAAAACAGAGATCTGTACTCAAAATCCATAAAAATCCGCCCCAAACACCAATAAACAAAGCTCAGTACTTTGCTTTGCATGTTCGAATGGTTTCAATGGGACAAGAATCCTAATACCCCAGGTTCGAATAATTATCCAAATTGAAAAGCTAAGCTCTATTATGCAGGAATAATAAAAACCTATTCCTATAAACCATAGTATTAGAGCGAAAAACAGTGAAAGCATGAGACGCACCTGCGCTTTGTCCAAAGCTGAGGGCGCGGGCGCATTGTTGGCCGCCATTTAAACCCTGAAAATCAAATCTTGATGAAGAGATGAAAGTTCTGTCAATAGCAAAACCTTAAAGAGTAAAATCCCCCAAAGAAGAAGCAAAACTTTGGAAGGAATGGTTTGAAGTAAAACCTCAAAAATACAGACGGAATGGATCGAAATGGACGGCAATCTCTGGTTGTTCAAGGTTTAAAGAATCAGATCACTAGCAATAAGGCGATAAACGAGAAATGTGAAAACCCCAAAAGCAATATATATTAGAGTGATCCCTTAAACTAGGGTTTAGCCGAAAGATTCTAATATTCTAATATTATTCTTTTTCTTCGTAATTCAACAAAAGAAAAAGGACTCAGGATAAGTGAACCCGACGTGAATCGAACACGCAACCTTCTGATCTGGAGTCAGACGCGCTACCATTGCGCCACGGATCCAGGTTGTACATGGACTTGTTCCACAACAAATATAAATCTCTGACCCAACATAGACCGGGATAGACGACATGTCGGATGGTACATACCCTCAGCCCCATCCAATCCGACATATATTGGACCGATTCACGGATCCAGATTTTCCCCATCCGTTAAACCCGAACTCGCCTTCCTGACTGTTCATTTTGTATCATATGGTTTTGATTAAACAGCCCATTCTTCATTCTACCAGCTACTCCATGCCCTAGCGTCGAATCCACAACCCTCAACCGCAGCCATGATTCCATTCCACCATGAAAATACCTTCATTCCTCAACACATTCTAACATCCCTTTCTCGTCCAGTCATCGCGTAAGTTTTGTGCATTTCATTTCATGCTTTTGTTTCTTATTTTATCTTACAAAAATCTCATTTTATAATTATATTTCTCGCAAATCTTTTATCTATATAATTATTTAATTTTGCTTACATATATATATATATATATATATATTTTTTTTTTTTTAGGTTATGCGTAATTTGATGAATTCGTTTTTATATAGTTTTCGGCTAATTTTTTAGTCCACATTATTTAAAAGAAATTATTTTAGTCTCTTCAATCGTTTTTCCAATAAATGAGTTGATATATTAATATATCACATCATTAAAAATATTTATTATTATTTCATTCTTTCTACTTTTCTTTTCTATTAATTTTTTTGTTCAATTTTATGATACAAAAATTTATTATTAATTTTGGAAAAAAAATTAGTGTTTCTAAAAACCAGATTAAAACGCAAAAAACAAAATTTGGAATAGACCTCCATCGGAGGTCTTGCTCTAAGTTGATCATATCTCCAATGGTGGTATGTATGTTCAGGCATATCTTTTTTTCCCTCGGCTCATCGTCTTCCTCACAAAGAAGAATATGAACCGATTAGGTTCTTCGTGAAGAAGAATCAAATCAATTTGATCTCATTTTTTTGTAAAGGATTAGATCTATTTGATGGGATTCATCATAAAAAATTAGACTAATTTAATTTAGATACATCGTAAAGAAATTAGATTTTATCTTTTTTAAAGGAGAAATCAGACGGATCAAGTTTTATTCTTTTTTAAAACTTTTTTTTTTTCATTTTTTCAAAAATAAAAAAGAAAACCTTATTATAAAATAGAATAAGAAATTAATAGGGAGAAAGAGTAGAAAAATTGAAAAAAGAAATATCAAATAATGATAAACAAATTATTTTAATAATATAATATATTTTGTCAATATATCATATCGGCTTATTTTTAGAAAAAAAATGATTGGAGAGATTAAATAATTTGGTTTAGGCAAAAAAATGGTTCGAAAGTTATATAAAAATAAACTCATAAAAATAGAATTATACTGAGTATTATTAACCCTAAATTAAACACGACATTAATAAAGATTCTATTGAAATCTTAATTAAAAGTTGAAAGTTTAAAAAAATAATAAATATATTTTAATATTGTCGTAATTCTTCAACAAAAGTTGAAAGCTCGGGTAAGTGAACCCGACGTGAATCGAACACGCAACCTTCTGATCTGGAGTCAGACGCGCTACCATTGCGCCACGGATCCGAGAGTTGTACATCGGGAGAGTGTTTCTTTGAACCCTACTACTTTAAATCATTATACTGAACTAACTCACTTCTTTACATTATTAAATTGGTCAGAATATACGCAAAATAGACAACAAATCAAGAAATTCTTGGAATTTGGTATTTGTTTTGATATATAGTCCAGAAATTCTTGTCCATTACTCATTGCGAGAAAAAGTAAAAGCTATTGTACAACCCAAAATAACAGAGTTTCAGACAGAAAAATAAAAACCATCAACTGGAAGTTGAGGCCAAAAGAAGAGAAACTTTAAACCACTACAAACACATCTATTCATACTCCGCTTCTTCCTCCTCCTCATACTCTCCTTCTTCATCAGCCGTCGCATCCTGGTACTGCTGATACTCCGACACCAGATCGTTCATATTGCTCTCTGCCTCAGTAAACTCCATCTCGTCCATCCCCTCCCCTGTGTACCAATGCAAGAAAGCCTTCCTCCTAAACATAGCGGTAAACTGCTCACTCACCCTCCTAAACATCTCCTGAATCGAAGTAGAATTCCCAATAAAGGTGGAAGCCATTTTCAGACCGGTAGGTGGTATATCACAGACTGTTGATTTCACGTTGTTAGGAATCCACTCTACGAAATAAGAGGAGTTCTTGTTCTGCACATTCAGCATCTGTTCATCTACTTCCTTGGTGCTCATCTTGCCTCTGAACATGGCTGAAGCAGTAAGGTATCTGCCATGGCGTGGATCAGCGGCGCACATCATGTTCTTTGAGTCCCACATTTGTTGGGTTAGCTCTGGTACGGATAAAGCACGGTACTGTTGAGAGCCACGGGATGTGAGAGGAGCAAAGCCCACCATGAAAAAGTGAAGACGCGGGAATGGGATGAGGTTTACAGCAAGCTTTCTCAAGTCAGAGTTGAGCTGACCAGGGAATCGTAGACAGCAGGTTACTCCAGACATAGTTGCAGATATCAAATGATTCAGATCTCCAACTGTTAAGAACAAGAAGAAAACATTATAATTGATCTATTGAGAAAACAACTGCTACTTACAGTAGACAACAAAATCAGTCATGAGAGAAAAATATACTGAGCTTATAAGACCATGTGGTTTGTTCTGGGCAGTTGCTCATTTGCCCATAAAACTATTAATAACAATGGACGCAAATGCAAACAACATAATATAACTTGTCCCCGTAATGATCTTGATACAATACAATGTTTTCCTACGTCAGCATGATTTCTTCATTTGAGAATAAATTTGGTATTAATTACTACAGCCATATACAGTGATTATAAAATGAGACTCAATTTACCAGGAGCAAATAACTATCAACTACATGGAAAAGATCAAAGATAAGAAAGTAGAGGGAAAGTAAAACTTACAGCTAGGAGTGGTGAGTTTAAGAGTTCGGAAGCAAATATCATAGAGGGCCTCGTTATCCAGGACCATGCACTCATCTGCATTTTCCACAAGCTGATGAACGGACAAAGTAGCGTTGTAAGGCTCTACAACAGTATCAGAGACTTTCGGAGATGGAAATACAGAGAAGGTCAACATCATCCGGTCAGGATACTCCTCCCTGATCTTCGAAATCAGAAGTGTTCCCATTCCAGATCCGGTACCCCCGCCTAGAGAATGGCAGACCTGAAATCCTGTACAAAATAACAACCCTCATTACTGTGTGAAAAGGAAAATGAAACCCTAGAAACGAGAAGACGCTGTGAAAAAATACCTTGCAAGCAGTCGCAGTTCTCAGCCTCTTTCCTGACAACATCTAGAACAGAGTCGATCAACTCTGCGCCCTCTGTATAGTGTCCTTTCGCCCAATTGTTTCCGGCGCCGGACTGGCCAAACACGAAGTTATCTGGCCTGAAGATCTGACCGTACGGACCAGATCTGAGGCTGTCCATGGTCCCAGGCTCCAGATCCATAAGTACGGCTCTAGGAACATATCTACCACAGCTAGCCTCGTTATAGTAGACATTGATCCTCTCGAGTTCAAGACCGGATTCTCCCTGATAACGTCCAGTAGAATCGATGCCGTGCTCAGCGCATACTACTTCCCAGAACTTGGCACCAATCTGGTTACCGCACTGGCCTCCTTGAATGTGAAGGATTTCCCTCATCTTTCCTACACTTTCCGAGTAAGCAAACAGAGAAAAGGAAAATCGGGAAAATCGGAGTAGAGGGAAATGAAAATATGGAGGTTTTTGAAATTGGAAGAGTTAATTTGCGATAAATGGACGGGTTTATATAGAAAGTAGAATCTAACGGCTCGGCTCTGGTCTAGTCTGTATTTTATTATTATTATTATTTTTTCTTTTAAAATTAATTTGAATTTGGTTGTCCTGTCGAAGCGTTTTGGTCATTTCGAGGCTCTAACGGACATGTATGTAAACTGTAATTTTTGAATTTCAAATTATTTGGACAGCTGTAAATATCTGAGTGGAAATACTATGTTTTAAACGGTTCAAGCGGATCGATACAGATCAACGGTTGAAATTAATTTCCTAATATTTTAAAAACTGTATCGAACGGTTCGAACCTGTAAAATTGTATTAAAGTATTAAATCGTGCGAATTGATTTTCAGTTGAGATTAAATAAAAATTAATTATATAATATTAAATAATTTATTTATTTTTATTTTTTATGAAAATAATTAAATAATATATAAAAAAATTAATAATTAAAATTAATTTTATTTAATTCCATACAATCTAATAAGACCGAATCCCCATATTAATTGAGGCGTTAAGAATTTCTCCTTGGAGTGGCTCGTGTAGTGCGAACAATGAGTTTTTAAAGAATCATCATATGAATTGAAATATTTTAATTATAACTTTTACCCACAAAATTTAGCAATAATTATTATTTTACCCCTAAAGTTTTGAACAAAGTAGAAAGGACGTGGAGTGGAGAGGGTACGTGTGGAAGAGAGAAAGGATAAACACGGAATCTCTATACACATAAATGTTATGTCCTATAATAAAAGTGATAACAGGAAAAGAGTCTTAACATTATCCAATTACACAGTAGAGTTTGGAATACAGATATGAATCGGAGAGTGGTGGAGAGTGGTGGATCGGCAACTTGACAAGGGTGGTGGGACCTCATCACCTAAAACCTTGAACAAACTAGTAACAGCGGCTATGCCTCGCCAAATTGTTAGCCCAACAAAACATAAAAACCCTACAAACTTGCAACTATGATTTGAAGAAAATATGAATACCAATGTTCACTACTTTATTAAGGATTTACTAAGTTAGTGGCATCCCCATTAGAGAGAGGAACAGTTCTTCAAATGGTAGGGGATAAGAAATTGATACTTCACTCAGTAGGGATTCAATCTCATTTGGAGGGAATTTACTGTATCATCCTAGTTAGTAAGAAACGGCAGATAAGATTCATTGTTATTCAAGCAGTCTAAATTGTATCACATATATTCACATCTAAATCGAGCCAACTCGGACATCTTAGCTATAAAACAAGTGTTTTGGTTGGTTGTAAAAGATTGCATCAAAGTAGCAAAAACCCACCCAACACTACTTTTCTCACCTTACTAAAGTTTAGCGAGGGTCAGCATAAGTAAAATCTTTCGCTAAACCTACACAAAAGAGTTAAGAGTTCTGAAACCGGTAAATTATGATACTTCAACTATGGAAAATAAAAGACAGGGGCTATACTTTAAAACAAATAATAATAATAATAATGAAAAAAAGAATGCGGCGACAAACGAAGATGCGTAATATATTTACGCGATGAAAAAGAATACTTAAAACGTAAATTAACATGTCGAACAACAAGAAGATAAAAAGAAAATCTGACAGATAAAGAGTACTAAGACTAGTAGCCTAATCCAGAGACAAACCATCAAGTTCCACCAAATTAGAACTCGAGGCTGTTAATTGTTCTTGTATCTCCTTAATCTAACAAGCTATAAGTGGCTAGATGAGATAACATGCTGATCTTGTTAACACAGACAGCAAACAAGAAAAATGTTAAACTTACTAATTGAAGGATAGAAAGACAAATACAAAACCAGTTTTAGATGATTCCAACCCGATCTTTAATTAGTCATATGAAAACCTGAATTAGTGCTCACAAATATCAATAACTGTAAAAAAAACTAAAAAGCAGTGGCTAGTTCCAATAGAGTTCAGTTTCCTAACATCCTAGTGAATTTCACAAGATATCGCATTATTCCTTCTAAATTACTATCCTTTACAAATTACTATCCTTTACCAACATTCCTTATAAATTACTATCCATTACCAACATTCTGATTCCATGTCGAGGAAAAGACTAACACCAAGAGTTCAAGTCCAGGTTTCAAGGAATGACACAGGAGAATCACAATAATAACAACTCAACAATAACCGAAAATCACCGAGTGTCAAAACTTCTTGATATAACCAGTTTTAAGGACCGAACTTTCAACGATCTAAAAATCAACTTAATCACTTTAGAAGTTTAGCTTAATCACGCTGACTACTGTTAAAAGGGTAGCATAAGATAAATGGCTGCAAGTATCTCACAGTAAGGAAAACCAAAGGATTGAAATACTGCATAAATCTATTTCATTTCATGAAAGATTCACGGGAAGCCCCAATTATTCCAAAGATCGATGCTTTCTCCTAGGGTATAAATTTGTAATGTTTACCCCAATCTGGTTCTAGTAATGCCAAATAGAGAAGGTGTCCATATGATTTCTAAATCTCATAAGCTCTCAATACCTATGAGAATACTTAGTCTACATTGACAGAGAAGTATCAATAATGAAACAAAACAGAACATCCCCAACATGCCACCAGATTCAGACCAAGGGGAAAACAAAGCAGCAAGCTGGAAACTTTAAAAAGAGAAATCTTTACATCAAACACTATCTTACCACAGCAAAAATATGACTGGATAAACCTGTTAGACCCGTCCCTATCAAAACCTTTCCATTGAACTTTCAGCAGGTCTGTCATCTGCATCTCCGAAAAAGGACAGCTGAATTGAAAGATCTATTTAACCCAATTTTCACCCAAAAAAAAGAAAACAAAGGATAAAACACCAAAACAATCCGAGTAAATATTGACCATTAAACTTTTTTACACTATGATGTAACCATGCATCAAACCTGAACACTAGAAAGAAAATTAGCAGTCGTAACAAGATTAAAGATAGTTTCTTGGTCACAAGCTAAAAGAGAGAAAAGCTAGAAGTCAGGACTATTCACAAAATCATGACAGGTTTTTGTGACAGATATACCTAGCAAATGAGAAAAAAGAGTGTCTCCAGTTAGAGGTCGGTCAGTAGCATCAACTGCTACTTCCTAATAAAAAACCTGTGGTACCGACTCTTATTCAGATCATAGAATTTCCTCTACGTAGTAATGTGACTAGTCAAAGCTACTAAGATGTTGTGTGATACCAGTACTTGTCATAATCCAATACTGTCATTACCTACCTCTCCCTAGTGAAACTAGCTTCTTAGCAGGCCATAATATCTTGTTCCACTATTTCATGTTCTCTAAAAGTATCATGAAACAATTATATAACAATCAAAATGAATCAGCTTTTTATCAGACAAACTGTTCACTACTTTCATTCATTATGTCAGTTGTCAAATTAAGAAGTTGCTTCTTTTGGACAGATTTTTCTATGAATCAATACAGAAAGATTTGAGTTGGTTGGAAGTGCTAGAAATGTCTAATATGTTCCTTAAGTTAGAAGCCGTCCACTGTCAATAAATGTATCCTTGGAAAAGTACAACTCCCCCGTTAGTGGTAATTAAAAAGACTTATGTTGCACACTTGGCAAACAAAATATAGATCTAAAAGATATGTTTTCATGAAAGGAGACTGGCCCATGAGAGCACCGATATTTACATGAAAACCACGATAGGAAAGTTCAATAAGGAATATAGAAACCTCTGAATGGTCGACATAGAGTCCTGGATACATTTTTCTGAAGCATATGTCCTTAATTAAATTGCACTTTCCACTGCTTAAACCTCTAGTCAGAAACATAAACATAGAGTTAAAACTGCTAAAACATGAAAAGATGGTAGACTATTATAAAGATGGATGGTTAACAACAAAAAATCTCTAGCACTGAAAAGGGAATGGATTGTAACAGGTAAATAAAGTGTGGTTTTTGGGATGTGAGGAAACACATGGTTTTGCCTAAGAAAGAGAACCAAATAAATCATATTTAAGAATGTAACAACTTCATTCAAGGACCATAGAACATATCAGGAAATCTTTACAAAACAAAACTTAGAGCACGAACGGACAAGTTATATGGTGTGGTGTGGTGTGGTGTGGTTTCAGCGAAAAAAGAAAATTTTGCAAGCATTAATATATAGGTAATAAGCAGGCATCATTATCAACTTCATACACAACCTCTTTAAAGGATTAAACGATGCCATTAACACATTTCTACATATACAACAACAAAGAGTACCATGAAATGATGGCACAAGACCACTTTTTAACTAGAAAATGTCTGTCAACATGTAACTATCATATGGCCAAATGAAAAAAAAACATGTAACCATCAAAGTGCCAAAATAAATAGTCCAAATTCAAAAGCAACAAACTTAACTGCCAATGAACTTCATTTTCAAAACATCTTCATTAAGATGGCAGCAACCTGAAATGACAAAACTAGCATAAACCACAGTGACGAAATAGGCATAGTAGGAGCGAATCGCGTGTATGACTAAATGCAACAGTACCAATAAAACAAATTGATCCAAATCACATGGAGCCTCTTAGATACATGCCGCTGCAGAAAATCATTACTCATTCCTTTTTCCCATGGCCCTCAATATCAACATCCTTCGACTTACTTGGATCTTCTAGCGATGAATCATCATTGGATGTTCTGCACAAGGAAGTAAACAGAAGTATAAAGAAGGTTTTCAAAACCTGCAATTAGCAGAAGTTCGAAAAACAAGCAGACTCGTGGAATGACTCCTAGATAACTTACAATTTTGGTTTCTTCGCATTCTGCTTGATGCTTTGTACAATATCCATGGCGATCTTTTGGTGCTCCCTTGTTTGTGAATGTAGGTCCAGTTCTTCAACCGTTTCACAATCAACTTTACAAATTCTACACCATCCCATGCTAGCTGACTTCCTCTTTCTTGAGTTATCAAAAGACTCTCTGTCTCCCTGAATAATTCAACCAATCAGAGCCAAACTGAGGAAAATAGATAGCAAGCCCTGTGACCAAATAATCCCTAACAACTTGCAATTCATTTGCCAAGCTTAAAAGGAAATATTGTTGACAGATTAAGATGAACTTAAGTTTATCGCAACTAAAGGAAATTAGGCTGGGTGAAAGTTATAAAAGAGAGAATGAATTTAAAAAATGGAGACTCAACTGTATAAACTCTCCCACCATCTGGAAATCCCCGAAGAGAAAAACTGCTCCTGAATCCAGGCTCCCCAAGTCGTGGATGACTTGACCTATTTTCTCCGCCAAACTGGTCAATGCTTCCAAGCCCAGCTAGTTCTCCCACCCGACCATGGCTAGTGTGTGCACCATAACCAGCTCGCTCTCCAATATGCAAACGACCAGGCAAGTTCCGAGGACCAAAATTCCTATCCTGACCAATGAAATCACCATTCCTCATATGTTCACCCATCCTCCAATTACCAGGACCCTCAAAATCAGTCCTGTGCAAATTTCTTGGAAAACTAGAAAACCTACTTTCTTGAAAAGGATTTATTGGTGGATCCCCAAATCGATGGAAGCCCCTGCCTTCGTGCTGACCATATCCAGGATGCTCCCCAAACCTTCGTGCTGCATTTTCATGATAGTTGTGGGGACTTCTAGTACCAAAACCATCCATACGATGTTGACCATATCCAGGACCCAGTCCTAGAAAATCTGGATTAGTATGAACAGGCCCTGACCTTCCAGCAGCATCATCACGAAAACCAAGAGGTCTCTCAACATCATCTGGATGAAATGGACCACCCATTCGATGGGGACCAAAGATCCTAGAGGATGCATATCCACTAAAGGAATCAGGATTTAAACCAGTATCATATGTTGGCCCACGGACTCCCCTATCAAGTGAGCTCAAAGAATAACTGCCCACTTTTGGAATAGGCTCAGCCTCCATTAGTGGAGGCCTAGGGAATTTCTTGAGATTATCTTCAAACTTGCCTCGATTGCTAGGGTGGTGAGCTGGGTCTGCTGGGAAGGGATTCAATCGGTCATCCCTCAACCCAAATGCCAAAGAAGGGTCAGGCCCTTGGGCCCCATTAATTTTCATTGTGTTTGTCTGAACACCAGAAACATGCGGTGGACCAGGCCGCTGATGTGGAAACATTTCAGCTTCCCTTGGATGAATTGGGCGTTGCAGAGCAGTATGACCTTCATGTGGCATTCCTGTAACAATCATCTGACTGAGTGAATCAAAGGTCCCTGGAGGGGCTGTAGCAACCCCAACCGGATCGCCTTGAGACATTTTGGAAACACCATGGGAAATGGGTGCTTGACCTTGACCATGAGATCCTAGAGCTGGTAATTGTTGTCCAAAACCTTGCGGAGGAGGACCATAGTGACCTGGCCCCCTCCCAAATGATGCAGAAGAACCGGGCTCGGGCATACCACCAAATGGATGAAGAGGCTGTCCAGGATGAGCTACAGGTCCTGAAGCCGGTGGCTTAAATTGCAGCAGGGGATTACCTGGTGCTTGTGCATGATGCAATGATCCAATAGGAGGTCCTTGTAAGGTTGAAGGTCCAATTGGCCCTTGTTGAAGTGTTGAAGGTCCATTGTAATGTGGTGGTGGCCAATGAGAATGCTGCACAAACCCACTGGAATCAGAACCATCCTGACTTAGCAATTTTCTACTGGCATCATGAGGACTACCAAGGATGGAGCCCGGAGTAGTAGAAAAAACTTGTGAGCCATCATCAGAACCACTGGGAGGCAGCAGAATCCCAACCAAATCCTTCTGCAACTCTTTGCTTTGATCTTCACTAAGTTCAGTGCCTTGACGTTGTGCATTTTTAGGTAAGGAGCCATCTTGAATTTCCTTATTTTCATTTCTCAACTGCTCCATTTGCTTGGGTTCAACACTAGAAAGGTCTCTTTCATCCTCAGCTTTGACTTCTCCCAACTTACTGCCATTTGAAGTCTCCAAAGTACTTTCTGCTGCCTCTTCCTTTACCCCTATTTGCTGGGTTAAAGGCTTCCCATTTTCACCTGCATTCAAGTTGAGTCTATAACCACCATTCAAGCATATTAAGAAATATCATTAGAAGATATAAGTTTTACCTCCAGCAGTGGAGTTATTTTTATCATCTAAGGGAGGATCATCTTCAATTTTCAGAATATTTATCACAACACTATCAGCCCTGATGCCTGAAACTGCATCCAAATGGCTTTCAACTTTCTTACTAGCTTTCTGAGAGGATGACTCACTAGATTGTTGTTCTGGATTCACTACCCTATTGTTGATCAACAATGAGTTCCCCTGATTCGCAGGTGGTTGATTTGCACCATGATGCACAGTCCTAACCTGATCTCCTTCTCTAGATTGTGGATAGGGATGTGATTGTGCTCCATGATTTGGAATCATATGCTTTCCTACTGAATTTTTAGGCTGATTTTGTTGGATGCTTGCAATATTCTGCTGCTGCATGTGTGGATGGCCATTAGTATGTTGTGGGAATGAACCAGAAGGTCCCTGTGAGTGTAACTGAGACGGAATAGGCAGCTGCTGGTGCAAAAATTGACCTTGCTGTCCAAAAGAATGTTGCTGCTGCCCATACTGCTGCAGTGAAGGACGCTGAACTTCCTGCATAACAGGTTGTTGATTGACATGATGTGCAGGCTGTGGGGCACGAGCGGGCGCGGATCGCTGTTGTATAGCACTTGCATTTTTAGCTACACCTGCTGAATTCAACAAGGGTGGCTGTTGTTGACTTGAATATGTAGCATGTGATAAAGGTGGCCGACTCATAGGTAATTGTTGTGGTGGCAACTGACCCTGCAATTGGATGGGATTTTGTGAAGCTCCTAAATGTGCTTGTTTGTGGGCTTGCGAATGGGGATAGGAATGATGGTCGGTAAACCCATGGGCTGGTGGATTCTGCATCGGAGGGTGGACATTGGAATTTAGCAGCTGGTTGTGCTGTGGGATGAGGGTATGGGGATGATAATGGGCCTGTGCTTGAGAATGAGCTTGGGGTTGAGCAGCAGGAGGTTGATGAACATGGAACTGAGAATTGCCCTGTTGTTGAATCTGGGAAGGTGGATGCTGCATCTGAGGGTGAGGCTGCTGATATTGAGTCATTGGTACAGGTTGTTGATGGGGCTGAGCTTGTGGATAAGCATGAGGCTGAGGATTAGGGTGAATATGAGCTGCTGGGTGAGGCTGTGACTGCATCTGGGAAGGTACCGGCTGCATAGCGGGATAAAGTTGCTGAGGTGCATTGACTAATCCCTGGTTCTGAGGTTGAGCAGCCACAGGAGTCTGAATGTGTGTAAGTGCCTGAGAATGTACAGGGGGCTGATGCAGTGGCTGTGACTGAGGCTGCAACTGTGTTTGGGATTGGGCTTGGGGCTGAGATTGAGGTTGAGATTGGAGCTGAGGTTGCACATATGCCTGAGGTTGAACCTGTGGATTCTGAGGCTGCTGGTATTGCGGACCAGCTGGCTGTTGATAGGGGTAGTATTGCTGGTAATTCTGTTGCTGAAGATCGTATCCAGGATACTGCTGGTAGTACTGTTGATATTGTTGTTGCTGCTGTTGATACCATTGTTCTGGAGTAGGTACAGCAGCTTGACCCTGTGAACTTGAACCAACTTGCTGTTTAGGATCCGGTGTAGAAGAAACAGGTTGAGAAGTCTGAGCCTGAGAAGTTGTTGCTCCGGCAGACTGGCTCTGATCAGCAGCTGCTGCCATGGCTGTGGCGGAATTTCCCTGAGCACCCTCCACATGCTGGGCTTGAGGCTGCACACCCTGTTATGAAAAAGAGAAGTAAGATTCAACATATGAGAGTAAATGAGATTTCTCATCATGCAATTTGAACCTATCCACTTACTGGACAGGTTTGTGCATGTTCTTGTACTTGACGATGCACAATTTGAATCCCACATCTGTTGCATACAACAGGAGAATTGCCAAAGGCGCATCCAGAACAATGTCCAACACACTCAGATAAAGGTCCTTGCCATATGCAACCACTCCTATGATACAGGCAATGAACTGCTACTTTTCCAATGGTTTCAGCAAGGGTTTTATTTGATTCAATAAGCGGCTACACAATGAAAAGCGATATCATAAGCACCTCAAATATATTGCAGAACGTTAGTGATAAAGGAAAAAAAAGATAGTGGTGTAAGAACCTTAGAATCCGCTTCTGTAACCAAGTAACCATCATAAGGGCAAGCCCTGGTAGTGTTCACAACGTATGTTAGGCAGGGCTTGCAGTATAAATGAGTGCACTGTGACTGCAATGCTTCATTTGGGTAAACAAGCAAACGACAAACTGGACAAAAGTACTTCCCTGCAAGAGATTGAATGTTCAATATGCATTCATTATCAAATCCCATACTGAATCCCTGTCGATCAACTCAGCTTCAACTCCCACCATATCAATTCCTGCTGAGCTACATTCGCCACAAGCATTCAAAAGATCAGCATTTTACAAGAAAATAGGGTATGCATAGAGAATTAGAAGCATATCTAAGTGACAAAAACGACGGATAGAGAAGGAGAGAAGTGAGGAGTGAACCCAGTACTAATTATGGGAATTAAAAACCCTAGCCCTCCCATTCCGAAGCAGAATAAAATTCGCGGATCCCGCGATAAAATTTTCCAGAGTGATGTTTGAAATGATGATTTCAGCAAAGAAGTTGAGGAAAGATGAGTGATGTTTACCCATTCATTTTGTACCACTTCAATCCACAACACCATATCTGATCTTGTTGGATAAGGTGCAAGGAAACGCAAGATAAAATTCAGAACGGAATAACGGAGAGGACGATCAGCGCTGGTTGGTGTGGGCGAATGGCGAAGTAGGGCTTCGTTTCCTCTCTTGAGTTTCTGTCGTAAACAAATGAGAGTATGTGTGGTTCATTAGGGAAGGAAAGAAAGGAGAGGTAACGGAACTTGGATGGGTTTTGAGCCCGTTTGGCAGTGCTTAATTAAAATCAGTTTACAAGTGATACAATTTATAGGTGCAAAGGTTTTTTTTTTTTAAATATATTTATAAATTAAAGTTAATTATAATATTCAATTTTAATAAGTATTAGTTTGATATTTATGATAATAAATAGGAAATTTATTTATTTTTTAAAATTAAAATTATTACGTAGTTTTTATTTTAAATACTCAAAAATTATTTGATTTATGAAAATAATCGGAGCAAGCTGTTTATAAGTACTCTAAAATTCAAATTATAAGAGAAAAATAAGAAATATATTAATAAATAAATATTTCTTATTTTATTCTTTTTTATATACCCATATAAATAAATATATTCATCAGCTGTTAGAAGTGTGATGATGATAGCTATACAAATGATGAGGATTATCACTTAAATACTTTTAGATTATTAATTTTCAATTATCTAAAAGGTTATTTAGTATTTTCTGGATAATTTAACAATTACTTAAATACCCTTAGATTATTAATTTTCAATTATCTAAAAGGGTATTTAGTATTTTCTGGATAATTTAACAATTACTTAAATACCCTTAGATTATTAATTTTCAATTATGTCAGAACTCCAAAACATTAAATTTAGTAAATCAAATTTGTACAATTTTGTCCTTATGATCATACTATTGACAAAATAACCACTTTATTGATGCAATTTGATTTTGTAATATCCGACCCAATACGACATGATTTGATTCATAAGTTCAGAAAAATAAATATTCATTTATAAAATAGTTTTTAATTAATCTAAATTAAATTTTTTACCCTACTTTTTTCGTTTCTAAAATATTTTCCCAAACAATTTTTCAAACTTCAAATACTATAAATTTTTGGCCAACTACCACCACTAACCACTATTGGGAAAAGCCAATTAGAAGTGAATCTGATTTCTCCTAAAAAGATCGATTGAACCTATTTAATTTCTTTGTAAGAAAGAGAATGACATGATCTGATTCTTCTCAAGGAGCAGGATTGAATTGATCCAATTCTTCCTCATGAAGAACCGATTCGATCTCTAATTCTTCCTTACAAAGATAAAGAGCCGAACTGATCTCTGGTTCTTCTTCGCTAGAGGAAGAACAATCTGGTTCTTCATCTTAAAGATTCATGTCAAATTATATTTGATTCTTTAGCCTCCAGGAAATTACAGAATTAGATGAGAAATAAAAATAAAAATGAAAAAAAAATGAAAATGAAAAGACAAATTCCATCTTTAACCCATCATGTTCATCTTCGCAAAAAGGCTTTTAGATTGGTCACTGCCATCAAAAAACCATATTTACCAAATGAAAGATTTGATTTAGAAACTTATGATTCCTTAGTAAATCAACAAATTGAAAAATGGAGTAGAAGGCATTATTGTAGGCCAACAAGAACTAGTCCTGGTTCTTCTTTGAGCATGGAAGAACTAGATCATTCTTCCTCGTGTGTGAAGAAGTATCAAAGATTGATCCAATTCTTCATATTCACGATGAAGAATCATAGATTTTTCATGAGGAAAAATTAAATTGATCTAATTCCTTGTTAAGAATCAGATTGTGTCATTCATTTTCTCACAAAAAAATTGGATCAGTTCGATTATTCTTTTTAAGAATTCAAATCGAGTTTTGAGTTTCTTTTTTTACAAGAAATTAGATCTATTTTTTTGGAGGTGGTTAACAGCGGGCTAGAAACTAATGGTGATCAGTCTATTTGTTTATGCACTTTTTTATTTTCATCCATTGACTTTCGATTAACTTAATTGAGTCATTTAACTTTCATTTGTATCATATTTTATTCTCTTAAACATAAAATAGAAACACAAAATTAAATTATTTTAAAAATCTCCCCTTACTTTTAATTAAATAAAATGCTACCACTTCTTCTTCCCATAGTTTTTATTTTCATCCTTTCACTATTATAGTCATTGTCGCTCCACCTCCAATGTCGTTTGTCTCTCTAACTCTATTGCCATCGTCGCCCACCTTCGTCATTGTCATTGCCCCGACTTTGTTGTCTCCATCACTACCTCTGCCACCATCGTCCCATCTTTGTCGTTGCCGCCGCTACCTCCCCACTTTGCCATTGTTGTCAATACTTTACCTCTGTCTTTGCCTTCGCTCCACTCATTGATGTGCTGCCGCAAACTTCGTGATGATGTAACCTCTTGGAATCAACCTCTCGTTGATTCGCGATAGGGATCTCAGAACTCTCTTCCGAATTGTTTTGGAATCTCTCCAAAATAAGGATGAATTAACTTCAAAAAAATTCTCTGCTCTTTATTTCCTTTGAATGTAGCTAAATAGCATTATAAAGCAAGCTGCTTCCAAACAACTAATAAAATGAAATCTAAACAAACTAATAGACTATCAAAAGAAATCTACGAGATTTTACTAATCTTAACAGACCTGAACTAGTCTGACTATTCATAATTGAAACTAATGACAAAATTACCCGTGCAACAAATATGCATACCAGCACGTACTTAATCACGTACGCTACCCCTTGACCCATTTGGATCAACTTCCGCACCCTTGGAAGAACTTGCCTCCCGCAAGTGTCGGCCAATGTAGTCATCAAATTCTGTCGGGGCTAAACGCCGTGCCTCCGCTGCCTGCACCCACACCGAATCAGATAGCGGCTTGTTTTTCCAGTGTATAAGAAATTTGTAGTAACCCCCACGACGTGTTGAGACAAACTGATGAGCGGTGAAGGAAGCACCTTCATCGCGTGGACCAGGAACTGTTGGAACTCGAATGGGCGTGTCGTCCTGTGACGTAGGAGTAGTGTCACCCCGAAATTCAGTCAAGTCTGCTATATTGAAAATCGAGCTAATTTGGTAGTCGCGTGGTAACTCAATCACATACGCATTGGGCCCCACCCGTTTTAATATTTTGAAAGGACCAACCCGGCGAGCATGTAACTTAGTGTAACTGCCAGGAGAAAACTGCTCCGACCGTAGACGAATGAGCACCTCGTCCCCCACATTAAATTGCTTGTCCCTCTTCGTCCGGTTGACTCGAGCAGCATATCCATCATTCTTGATGGCAATTCTTTGTCTAACTTCACAGTGCATATCGGGCATGTATTTGGAGAAATCCAACGCTGCTTCACTGATGTGTGTGTGAGAAGGTAATGAACTGACATCCAGTGGCATCCACGGTTGGAAACCATGAACGACTTCAAATGGAGTATAACCTGAGCTCCGATTTACCGAGTTGTTGAAAGCAAATTCTGCTTGAGGTAGAATCAGATCCCAACTTGCAATATGGTCCTGCACAAGACAACGAAGTAAGTTACCTAAACTGCGGTTAGTTACTTCGGTTTGCCCATCGGTTTGCGGATGAAAAGCACTTGAAAACAGCAATTTCGTGCCCATCTTGGCCCACAACGTTTTCCAAAAATAACTCGTAAGTTTAACATCACGATCCGACACGATCGTAAAAAGTTAGCCGTGTAGGCGTACAACCTCTTTTAAAAAGAGAGTCGCAACACAGGAAGCATCCATTGTTTGATGACAAGGCAAAAAATGAGCCATCTTCGAAAAACGATCGACAACAACCATAACAGAGTCATTACTGCGAATAGCCCCAAGAGAAAATCCATGCTTAAATCGGTCCATGGACGCGTGGGAATTGGAAGCGGCGAATATAATCCGGTATTCTGCTTTACCCCTTTATTAACCTGACATGTGTGACACCGATCAATACTGGCAGCGACATATTTCTGCAATCGTGGCCAATAGAAGCGGTCACTAACTAGAGCAAACGTTTTGTCGTAACCGAAATGCCCCGCGAGGCCCAGGTTAGGAATCCGTCTAATCTCTCAAGTTTTTTCTTGATTTTTTGGCAAATGATTGGATTCAATCAGTCTGCAACTCTGATTACAAATAGCGGGTGGTTTTTATCTTCATTGCTTTTTATGCCTCTGGAATAGGGTCTTGCTGGTAGTCTGATTTTGTTCCTCCCTTGCTTCCTCCTTTGATTTCACTAGGTTGGAGACCCGGCTCTGTATTTAAGTTTGTTGGGATTGTTTGTTAACGAATTAGCAGGTGTGTATTCACTGTTCTGGTCACATTGTAATACTTCTATATGATTTCCATTTGTTAACTCCTCAGCAGTTTGAAGTCTTTGTTGTCTATCGTTTATCACAATCTGAGCCTGACATTTGGGCTCCCCACCTTAATTAATGTTCCATGCAGATATGCAGTTCTCTTTATTCCTTTTCTGTGGTTATGTTGGGGTCTCCCTTCTCAGCCCTGTGATGCATAATCTATGGATATGGAGGGTATGCCTTTTTTCCTTCTCTCTCTCTCTCTCTCTCTCAAGCAGGTTGACCGGTAAAATAAATGGAACTTATATCTTTGGGATTGAAACACTTATTTGACAAAACTCTCAGGGCACTGGTAGTGCAAATTTCTATTTTGCAACGGCTACGGCTTATGCTTGCTTGCAGGTTTGTTCTTTCATTTCTTATCTCGATTGATTGAATGAATTTCTCAAACTTAATCTGCTTTATGTTGATCTTCAGTCTGCAGATTATACTGGTGGTGGAGAGTGTAAGCGCCATGCTCAATCATGATAGGAAACTTAGGAAGCTATTTGGCACAAAAGTTGAAGATGGAAATCGTAAGCATTTCCTGACAAATATTTCTTTGCGTCAACCATTATGAAGGAAGATGCCGATCCGCTACATGGGGCACCCAATAACTTGGAACTTGAGAGTAAAAAATGATATATGAAAAATGAACGAATTGCTGTGAATCGATTCCAATCTCCAAGTTGAAAAAAGAATCGAATATTCATTGATCAAATAATTCACTCCATCATAGTCTGGTAGATCTTTTGAAGAACTAATTAATCAGATGAAAATTGAATAAAGATAGAGTCCCATTTTACATGAAAAATTGGATCATGAAATTACGAAACATAATTTTTTATGAATTGGATCAATATTTCCAATTGAACGAATAAAGAATCCATGGATAAAGATAGAAAGGTGTAGTTCTAATCGTAACTAAATCTTCCAATTTTGATTTGATAAATGAATCCATCACTTTCTACTCGAGCTCCATCATGTACTGTACTATTTAATCAACCCCCCCTAAAAAAGAGGGTTCTAGTGGAACAAAACAAACGATGTCGAGCCAAGAGCATCTTCATTCCTATAGAAAATGGTGGATATAAGAATCCACAGTTGATCATGTCCTTCAAGTCGCACGTTGCTTTCTACCACATCGTTTTAAACGAAGTTTTACCATAACCTCTAGTTTCTTGACACTGGTATGTAATTGATTCAATTATGGAATCATGAATAGAATCCTCTCTCTTATGATTGGTCAGCTTCTTGAGCTTCATGGAACCAACTATTCGTGTTGGTGTTATAATTGCCGATTTTAGAACTGTTTTGTGTGTTTCAACTTGTCTCTGAAACTGAAAGAAGGTATTGAGATTTTTCCGAACACGAACGATATATGGACTGGACCGGTCATCATTTTGTAATATGCTTGTATGATTTTTCTGTGAGCTCATATGGATTAGTTCTATAATCCGTAAGACTTGTCTCAACTCTAGCTCTGCTCACAAGACGACCTAATAATCATTTCCACACATCTGCTTCGAAGAGACCACTAATCCAATATATTCAGACGTTATATAACAAACAACCTTCAATAGTATTTATACTTTTTAGCAACCTATAGTCTAAATACTACCCCTCGTGTTTCACAAGCAGATTAAACTGGTATGATCCAACACTACACTGTACGCTATTGATCTTGTCAAATTCATCTAAATTTTCAAAGTCTGATCTTCTTCTCTGGTCTCTCTGACTCCTTTCTGCGTCTATACTTTTCAATCCTGTCATCAGCTTCTGACGCAATCCTTAAATTCTTCGAATGCCCATGTTTAGTCTTATCCTTATGAACATGGTGAAGCTGGTAATAATAGTCACTGTCCCTTTGAGGTTGAGAATGCCTATGCTTATGTTTATCATGTCCGCTTCGTCGTTTGTACTGAGCTCCATGTTTATGGTGGTGCCTTCTTGCTTCCAGCCCATGATGATGCTTGTTAACATGATGGATCCGAGCCCGGTCTGTCTCAACTCTAGGTCGCCGAGTATCCCGTGAGCTATAATCATCAGCCCTAAAGTGATCTTCCCACCAGTCATACAGTGGATCAAATACACCTTTTGCTTGTAACAGCCATAACACCACAATAACTGCAAATCAGAAATACAGGTAAATTGAGTTAACTTGATTTCTCAGAACCGGCCACTAAAAAAGTTTATTACTCGAGGAGATTCACCTGTTGGTAAAATTGCTAAAAGTAGACCAACTATTACGACCCAGCTCAGACATATATATTGTATGTGGCATCTAAAGTCAAAAAATTTAGAGCATTGCTTCCTGCTCACAAAAACTCAAAAGTATTAAAACAATGAGAGATATGGAAATATAACATTAGCCACATTACACTAAAGTTCTCTATTCGGGCAGAGAAGGCAGGAGGAAAGCATCTTTAGAAATAAAAACCAAAAAATTTCAGCTGTATTAAACAAAAATGTTTTCCTTCCACTTCCAGCACAACTACCTGCAAGTTTTTCCAGAGATGAAGTCTGCTACACTTGCCCACAATTGTTTCCAAGTGGTTTCAATCGACTTGAAGAAACCCTCCATACTGTTCTTTGGTAATTGAAACGGAGTACCCTGTAACGAACAGACTATTCTAAGATATCCGGGGCGTCCAGGCAAGGTCAATTTGCCAGACCAAAAATAATAAAAATAAAACAAAGTCCCTTTTACAACCAAAAAGTGAATAGTATCTTTTTTGTAAGACTGCAAGGAATTGAGAGGTATGGGGTTGATCATAATCTTGAAGCTACAAACAGACCTGTGTACCATTGTCTAGGACGGTAGCTGTTGTAGCAAATTGGCATTCGGCTCTATCAACTTCATTAAAATCAGCATCCTTTAGTATGGCTACATCAAGGCAAAATAATTTTGGCTATGATCAATAATTTTCTGTCTCCTAATTAATATACATAACAAAAAAGCGGAAACCATGGCGAATAATATATAATCAGGTTCAATCTTACCAGCACATACATACTTTGCAGCTTGATCAGTTGTTGGATAGAGTTTGAACGATTGATTTGTAATTTCATTTTCCTTCATTATAAAAAATTGCTCCTGCCACCCTAATAACTTTCAATACCAATACTCACAAATACCAAATGAACCTCAAAAAGCTATCAACAAAAATGGGTACCTCCATGAGGCTGACATCTTTTGAGCAATTAAACTGCAAGATGAAAGAAGTCATCATTCATGATGAAATCACATATCAGAAAAGACCAATGGAAACAATATTTGAATACTGAAACACAGAATTCTTAGTTTTCCTTTCTCTTGCGGAACAATTCGAGCTCATTCAATCAATCTAAACAAACCAGCATTCAGAGAAGACAACAAGCTGGCTGACGGCTTAGTCCATATAGCTACTAATGTGATGTACTGTAAAAGGAATTAAATTAATACCGTTAGGCTATAAGATGCTTCCACTTCACCAGTATTCTCGGTTGAGATTGTAGCAACTCCAAATTGAGTAAGGGCTTCAAATGTTGGAATGCTCACGTTTAATATCTTTCCAGGGCTCCTGGAGAAGAAGGAAATAAAACAAACAAGTATGAAGCATATAAAACACAAGGAATAGAACTAGAATACAAAGTTTCTGACTCCGATGCCCAAATAATTACTATCCTAGATAGTTGAGCAAGAATCCAGTGAGATAATTGTACATCAGTTCTCTTCCTTAACTTCATCATTTTCTTAGGGCTCCATTTTAATTCATCACTAATATGCAGGTAACTTAACTTGAAATTTGATTCCAAAAGTAGTTAACCTTTTCCTTGGCTAGGTTACTAACCTTTGAAAAACATATTCGACGTCATCCGCACTTAATTCTAGTACAAGATTTGTATTAAGAACTTCAGTGACTCCTATGGAAAATGAATGGATTCCTGCATTCTGCATCCAAATCAAAATGTTAAAGTAGAACCATATAATTATTTTCCAAATGAATATGATTGTACAACTATTGATGTATTACTGGGTGCTGATTTATCCTTTCAAACCTTCCTTCCACACCGTATAGAGGCACCTGATTCCGATTAATTCGATTCTGATCAGCCTGTAAGAAGCCAAGAACTTTCTTCATATTAAGATTTTAGCCAAAAATGTCCACCAAATACTCTCAATGAAAAAACTATGAAACTGTAGTTGTATAAAGAGATTTCCACATTTATACAACAGCAGTTCTTTAAGCTCACCTCCCGGAAATTCCACAATTGATTATGCAAGCAACTCCAAAATGGCGATGAACAGAAATTTGGTTGCCCATTAAAAGCCTCATACCCAACGCCAATTTTGTTACATTCAAGTCCATCTAAAGTAAATCTCACTCTCTCAAGCAGCATCCACATAGAAAAATTCTTCCCCAAATCCTGTGGTTGACCAGGTCCATCCTGCCTTGGAATAACAAGGTAGAAGTCCTCAAATGATGGCATGTTTGTATATCCAGCAAGATCACCAATAAGATTAACCCGCAAGAAATTATCCGTGGATATTACTGTCCTATTTTCTGGACCCAAAACCACCTCCTGCATTCCAAGGAGAGAGTCCAAAGCTCATGTCGAAGTTACAATGTTTTTAACAAGTCACAGCAGAAAGAAATAGTACAATGGTGTTGAATAACAACATACCAACACTTTAGATCCTGTCTTCACTTGAATTCGAACACTGAATCCCAGTGACCGCTGTCCAATTCCAAAAACATGGAACCTAGACAGACAGAAAGTAAGAGTCATGGCACAGTAATTACATTTCAGAAGCTGTCTTGGAAAGACAACTGGTGGGCGATGATTATGATGAAATGAGCATTTTAATTAAAAAACTTGGAACAGAAGGGTGTAGAAAGCGTGATTTTAAACAGCTTCCTCCAACAGAAATCTGGCATGTGATGACTGATGAAATAGATTAATGAAGATATGTATAAGATAAAAATTTACACGTAAGCCATACCAATCACCTGGAAAACGGAGACAATGAGCAGTATTGGCTTTTCCCTTCATCATCTTGTCAACTAATCAAGAGAAATTATTTAAATTTACTACCAGAGATACAGATTTTATTTTATTTTATTATTATCATTTATTTAAATATAAATATGATTAACAGAACTTACAAAAGTTCCCACAGGATGAAGGCATCCTCCGCTGGGGCCCACAAGGACAACATATGGGCTGGGCAGAAAGCACGGAAACCAGAGAATAATCAAACACAAAAATGGTGTGTACAATAATAGAAGAGGAGAGCCGTGAAGACTATAAATCTATGAATTGCATCAAATGTTTAATCGGAACTCGTAGAACTTATAATTGCAAAAGAGCGTGAAGGGGATGATGGATTCAACTCCTACGTATAGTTTGTTGTGAATGATTAAACTTTCATGAAAAACCTATCCAAGCATCTAAATGACAAATGCAGCTGTTTGCAACGAATAAAAAACTCACCGCTTCTACAAAGTGATAATACAAATGGTTGACAATATTACAGTCTATAGACACAGAAACATATAAAGAAACTGAAATCAAAGGAGAAATTTCCACCTGGGTATGCTCGATTATATGCCCCTGTTCATCTCTTAACCTACAAAATATATTTTAATGCTGTAATTATACTCATATTCATTGAATATATTGAAATCTAAAAATTTTAAGACTCATAAGCGTGCTTGCCTCTCGCAGATTTCCACAACATTGGCGCTTGCATCTGGCTCACATTTGCGAGTCTTAACATAGTACTCTTGGGGTTTATAAGGAACATCCTTGAGAAAAATAAAACAAGCTTAAGCTGTTATATTGTAATTAATTTGACCTATTAATATTTCTTATACAAATGCATAGTCTCTAGTGCAACACTGAGAATTTACTTACTCTAATGTATGTCAGCCCGTACAAAGCATAAGCAGCCGATTTGTTTATTGTGAGCACAGGTGGAATTCTTATAGTTTGCATCTTGTTGGTTGAGTTCTCCTCGACTTCTACTAATTCTGCTATAATGGAGCCTTCACCACCACTCTGTAATATATCACAAACCAATTTCAAGTCACATTAAAATAAAGCGCAAATACCATTGAATGGAATGCCGATTAAAACAAGGTGTATACTGAGCCACTGGGAACAGCAATGTTTAAGACGATCTTCTTCGTGCAATTGAGTTTCGTGGATTCTTCAGAATTCTTCTCGCACTTCTCAAGCTTTGATTTAGAGAGGATTTGAACCCCATCAGCATTTCGGGGAGCAAGAAGGGTAAAGAGGAAGCAGAGTAAAATCACATGTTCCATTTTTCGCATGATCTCCGAAACTATAGCAAGTTGAAAATATTAGGGCTTAGTAACTAATCTGCAAAAAGCAAAAAAAAGAAAGAAAGAAAGAAAAAAGTAGAATAATTATGGCGGTCAGAGTTTCTTGTAGAATCATCATGCATTTTTCAGTACTCTATCAATAGCTCCTCACCAATATGGTTCCTGAAACCGATTCAGGGTAGAAGAAGCATTGTAATAGAAGAGATAATCTGATTAATCCAGAAGGGGGCGACTCGAACTATGAAGAGAAAATGATGAATGAGGGAGGTGACTCCGCGATTTGAAACAGAAGCGGAAGAGAGAAGGGATGGATACAGTAGTACCTGCAATTTCTAAGCCTTTGAGTGGTGGACTCCGGCGGTGACAAGGCGGCAGACAAGGCTTGGTTCAACTGCTTCGAGGGGAAGAGAAGTCTGAACTCCGGAGAATCAATTTCTGAATAACGGTATTTCTTTTTCCCTAGGGAGGGTACTGTTGTTTGAATAACGGTTTCGGCCTTAGAGGCAGAGCAGAAGGCCGGGTGGCCCGGGTCCCTATTCTGGGCTTTTTTGATTAATTGGCCCAGTGGAAATTAGAAGGGGGAATCGTATTAAGCTTAGCGCAAAGTTTATCCGAACGTAGCACACACCCCATAGAAGACGACACGTCGTTTAAATGGAATGGTTATACCGACGGAGTAAAATCGAGAGCTTACCTTTTGGCGCAGGAGCCTGAAAATGTCTTCAGGTAGGTAGTTCAATAATATTTCTCTGGTTCGCCACATTTTCGCACCGCACCCATTTTTCATCTCAGACAAACATCGACGACGGAGAAGAAAGGCATGTCGGTGCAGGAGTATCTGGACAAGCACCTGCTCTCCCGGAAAATTGAAGATGCCGTCAATGCGGCCGTCAGGGCTAAGACGCCCGATCCAGTTCTCTTTATCGTAATATTTTCTCTGTCTCTCTCCATTTCTGTTTGGTTCCGTAGAACATTTCTGAAAAAGGAAATGAAAAACTATTTTGTTTTTCCAATCATTTAACCATGATGATGGTAAGCACTTCTAGTAACAGCTGAAGTACATTTGTACTTTGAATCAGTTTTTTCTTTCCCGTGGAAATTCTGGACAACTAACCGAATTGTTCCTTCTACTGATTGCTATCTATCTTTCGTTGTTTGTCTTCTCGTGTGTGAATTGCAGTCTAATCATATGAGGAAAGCGACTGCTTCTGTGATCACGAAGGTCAAAGCTAGGCAGATCCTTGATAGCAGGGGAATTCCTACTGTTGAAGTGGATTTATATACAAACAAGGGAATGTTTCGCGCTTCATCTCCCAGCGGCGATCCTACTGGAATGTAAGGCTCAGCTGTTGTCTTTGCTTTAGAGACTTTTGGTAAAAGAACAGAATACTAGGATTTGTCAGATCAAAATTTCAATGGCTCTCTTCGGTTGATTTGATTTGTTGAGCGTGTTTCAGTCACCTTTGTCCCATTGTGTCCTACGAAAATTCCTACGTCTTTTGCAAATTCATTGAATTGAAGTACGATTCTATTTCAACAAGTTTTGAATCCTAGAATCTAATTGTGTATCCCAGGTATGAAGCTGTTGAATTGCGTGATGGGGACAAGGGGACATATCTAGGAAATAGTGTGACCAAAGCTGTTAAGAATATCAATGACAAGATTTCTGGAGCATTGATTGGTATGGACCCAACACTTCAGTATCAGATTGATCAGGCAATGATAGACCTGGATAAAACAGACAAGAAGGTAATGCTTTTTACCCCATAAAGTATGTTTAGGTGATTGGTTGATTATGCAGTCCCTCATACAGACTGAGGTTTTAATATTTATTTGTATATTTGTAGCTCAGTCTTATGAGATTTCACTTGCTATGGTTGTTCTGGTATAGTGACTAGGATTTGACACTTCTTTTCTGTCCAAATATCTTTCTCTTTTTGCTGCGATCTTAGTTTGGATGCCCATAGAAACTTTGTTTGGACCCAAACTTCCATTTGGGCCTCCAAAACAGCAAAATGACAGCCCTGAGAGTTCAAACTTCAGTTTTGCTTCTTAATATTAGCAAACTTTTAATTTAACCAACTCTAGTGCCAACCAAACTCTAGTTTGCAAACTTCAATCGAGCGATGACTTATTCTCCTACGTAAATAGAAACATAGGCAGTTCAAAATCTCTTCAAATTTTGAGGGATATTACTGGAAAAGGGAAAGGAACCCCTTTGGATAATTTAAACATTGAAAAGATTGTCATTGCGAAGCAGTTAAGTTTATTTAAGCTCTCCATATATTTCAATGAAGTGTCTTTCTTACTTTAGTCATCTTACAGGGTGAACTTGGAGCAAATGCTATATTAGCTGTATCAATTGCTGCATGCAAGGCCGGTGCTGCAGAAAAAGAGGCATGGATTTTCATTGATAATGTTAAATTTCTAATACCTTTAACATGATTCTAACAAAAAATTGACCATCAGGTTCCCCTTTACAAACACATTTGTGATCTTTCGGGTAAAACAAACCTGACTCTTCCTGTTCCTGCCTTCACTGTCATAAGTGGAGGAAAACATGCTGCCAATAACCTGGCCATTCAGGTATGTTTTGGTAATGTTTAGCATTTACATATTTGCAATTGTGGTTGTTCTTATTTATTGGTGCATTAGTTATGATATCTCTCTCTTGTTGGGGGCGGGTCAATATCAATGAAGTGTTCGATTTCTGTAAATGTATCTACGAATTTTCAACTTAGCTCTAATAAATCCCTGTTCCAAATTAATTGGATGGGCTACTTAGATCTATATTATGTCTGCTATTGTTGCATGTATATAATGAATACATGCTAGTAATTTCTAGGACTTCTACTTTTTTTGTAAGATTTAACTTAATTATGATTTGGCTTGAACTACTATCAGGAAATCACAATTCTTCCAATTGGAGCGAGCAAATTTGAGGAGGCATTGCAAATGGGCTCTGAAACATTTCATCACTTAAAGGTGATTTCATTCACCCCAAACTATCTAAAGTTGGAGATCCTCCTTGAATTTAATGGATACTGTTAGCATATTTTTGTCAGAACCATTGGGTATATTATTCAAATGGAAAGTTATTAACTTTTGAGCTTTTTTCTTATTATTAAAAAAATTTGGTCCCACAGGAGTGGATCTTTGAAGGATGTTTCAATTAATTCCACTCAGGAATGTGAGCTTAATTCTACACAATATTTATCATGTTCACTGTCTCTTCACATCCTTCAGTTGCTATAAAAAGTGATCTCCAAAGATCCTTATTTTCTTCTTTGACACAGCACTTTCTAGGCATGATTTTTTATATTGCCATTCTTAATTTTTTAGATATAGATCACATGGATTAATAGTTTGCAATTTACTATTCACTTCAACCTGAATGTTGTGATATGACATTTTGCATTATGTACTGGGGGCTAGGAGTTATTCTTGTGAGTTAAGCTCATTTCTGCCATACATATTGATGGATAATGAGGAATCAGGATTCAATCAGAGTTATCAGAACAAACAGAGATTTAGAGATCACGTATCTCTGTGTTATAGTATTAAGGATCACTGCAGTGATTCATTCATTAATTGCAATCTATTAATTAAAAGAGCAGGCTGTTGTCCGAGAAAAATGTGGTGCCCATGGATGTAATGTTTGTGAAGATGGTGGCCTCGCACCGAATTTATCCAGGCAAGTTACACAGACCAATTTTTTCTTCCCCCCCCCCCCCCCCCCTCTCTTAGGAAAAGACATTTAACATACAGAAAGATAATTGGAAACAACCTTAATGCAAGCAGATAAGGAAATATACCTTTGACCCTTCCCAGACCCCACAGTTGCAGAATCTGGTTAGGTTTAGCCCTGCATTTTCTAAGACTAGAGTTCTGCATTAATTTTTACATCTTTGTATAAGGGTTAGGTCTCTTCAAATCAGGCGATGTTATTTATTCAAGTCTATTCTATATCTTTTGGCAGCCTTAATGAAGCTCTGGATCTTGTAAAAGAGGCTATTAGCAGAACTGGGTATGGGGATAGAATAAAGATAGCAATCGATGCGGCTGCTTCTAACTTTTGCATAGGTGATGACTACTTCCCTGAAAAATGATCATACTGGAAGAATAACGTATGAAAGAACAAGAACAATTGCTTTGGTAAATTATTAGTTGAGCCTGCAGTATATGTTGATGGGACTTTGTCTGTACAAATATATATCCATGTGTAGCATCGTATTTATATTGATTTCTTTCATAACGAAACCCTTTTTCTCTTTGTGGATGTTTCCTTTCAAATTTCCTGCATGCATGTGTGTGCCACAGTTCTACATTATTGCTTATCTATGAATGAAGTTAATTACTTCTCTCCTACCTAATATAGGAACAAAATATGACCTGGACTTCAAAGCACCGAATAAATCAGGTCAAAACTTAAAGTCAGGAGAAGATATGATTGAGATGTACAGAGAACTGTGTGCTGGTATATTACCATTTCTTGTCAATAAGTTTGGTGGCATTGGTGCTATATACTTTATACTCTTCATTTTTCTTTCTTGGTGTTTTAGAGTACCCAATTGTATCAATTGAAGATCCATTTGACAAGGAGGATTGGGAGCACATCAAGTATCTTTCCAGCCTTGGAATTTGTCAGGTCATAGTTTTAGTGTGCAAATTATTTGCATGCATCTCTAGTGAAATGTTATGTTTTAATGCAAAGTATGGTAGTTTTACGTTCTATGTTGGGAGGGTGAGACTAACCCAGGATGGGCCATATTTACTACAATTTCATGACCCTTTTTAGTTTTAAAAGATTCTATTTTGCGAATTTTCTACAGCTCAAATGATTTTTCTCAGGGTAATTTTATTGGATTGTCTATCTGTTGCTCTTAGGACTCTTTCTAGATCCGATCAGTGGCTACGTATTTTTTCTGGTCTTCATGCTTCATCCGGACAAGCTTCCTGATACTATGGGGTGGTTTTGCAGGTTGTAGGAGATGACTTGCTGATGTCAAATGAAAAACGGATTGAAAAAGCAATCCATGAATCTACGTGCAATGCACTTCTCCTCAAGGTATGTAGCCCAGGAACAATATTTTCTGTCATCAGTTTGGTAAAGAATTTTTAACATTTTGGTGTTTTGGAGGTGGAAAATTTCGACCCCAAATGAAATTTCAAATGTTTACTCACAAGGCCTAAACTTTAGATGAAATTCTGAGGTTACTTGATTAATTACCATTCCGCTACTTAATGCTTGAAAATTATTTGAAGCTCTCTTTGTCATGTAAGAACTTAAAAAGAACCTCCTTGCTATTAATAATGCCAACCACATTTCTCTAAAGGCTGTAAACTTGTTTTTCCCAATGACAGTTTAGTTTGCTAAGGACAATACAGCAATACAAATTTGGTTTTCCAAATCACTATTGCGTTTTCAAGTTTGATAAACTCTTGAAATGTAGGTAAATCAAATTGGGTCAGTGACAGAGGCCATTGAAGTGGTGAAGCTTGCCAAAGACGCCCACTGGGGAGTGATCGCATCTCACAGAAGTGGGGAAACTGAAGAAAGTTTTATAGCTGACTTATCGGTTGGGCTTTCTTTGGGTCAAATTAAGGCAGGGGCTCCTTGCAGAGGAGAGAGGCTAGCAAAGTACAATCAGGTCCGATTTCATAAACTATGTTAGATGTATAAAGTGCCTCCAGATGGTAATTTTTCTGCAATGCCCCAGCTCACAACCTAGTTAATGAGAGACTTTAGTCTCGTTGATAAGCAAAAATATACCCGATACATGTTGTCGGAATAGTAATGCCAACTTTGGTCAAAACTCAAAGACATGTCACTAAAAATTTCAATACTTTGATGCAGTTGCTCAGAATCGAGGAAGAACTTGGCGACCAGGCTGTTTATACTGGTGAAGATTGGAGAGCATCGCCCTAATTGTCTTGGGCTTATTAGAGCCCCTCCCTCCCTGCCCCTTCTTCTTCCTGTTCCATTACCTTCAAAAGTCTCTTGTAAGTGTCTGTTGCCTAGAAAGAGAAGGACAATATTGACGAATGTGCGGTTAAAAAGTTTTCATTAAAGGCGTCTCTGAAATTTTCAAATCGTGACAATTATTCATGTTTCATATTAAAGATTACCTCCCCTTTATCATTTTTGGGCGAAACTCAAGCTATCTATCTAAAACAGCGTGTGTTCCGTTGCATCATTTGGGGTTCCTAGTTTCATGTTCTCTAATTGGAATCCAAGTAGAATCTAGTGAAGCGGCAATTCTAAGTTTTATTATCAAGACAACTTTTTGTCAGGTTAGGAAATCCAACCATCAGAGTACCCATTGGCCTCCACGTTTTCTACTCAAATATTATTGAAGATGAAATAAATTGAAAGAAAACTACACTACGGTGAACAGGTTGATTAGATGATTAAGAACTTTCTAGATATCAAATTGTAATACTGAGCTTTTAGTATCACCCGACCTTTATAGCCCTGACAGCACATGTAAAAAGCATTCTGATCCCCATTGACTGCATAAAATTTTCATACCTCAACTCCTAGAAACCAGAAAAACTCTGGCCTTGATGACTGATCCATTCCCAAGCTTAAACCCTAGACACACCGGAAACCCAACAACCTGACCGGCGGGAATCCCACCACCTGAAAACTTCACTACACTTTCCATATATTGTGAGTGAAACTCAGCCCCTCTACTAGCCTCAAACAAACTCGGAGTTGGGTCCAATGAGAATGCCAACAAATGAAGCAGCCAGATAGCCTTGGCCAGCCCCAAAAACCTGCAGTAGAACTCGCTCCTTGGGTGGGTCCCAGCAAGGACCTGGCGGCGATGGTCCAAGTCTCTGATCAGAGACTCCTCCATTTTTGGGTGTACAATTGCCAAGTACTTGTTGGAGCAGAATTTACCAAAATGACATGTAGGTAAGATTCCAAGTAGCTCAGTGGGTTCCATAGCCTTCATATCCCAGAACTGGTTGAAACAGTCACGCCGGAACTGGTCGGGGTTGAGTAGTGAAGAGAGGCTTCCGTCCATGTAAAAGGTCTCGTGGTCAAAGCCTTGGAAAATCTTAGTGCAAAGGTAAGATTCCATAGCATACTTGGCATGGTGAATGGAATTGATAGAGGTAGTAGTAGTGGTAGTGTTGTAATGAGAGGAGGCAGCTTCTATGGAACGGACTAAGGCGGATATATCCAAGCGAGCAGAGCGCATGAGAGAGAGGATGTGTGATGTAAAGGACTTGGTTGCTTCTCTGACTTGCGCCATTGTTGCCTCAAATAGCTCTGGTGCTGGGCTTACTGGGGATACTAAAATTTAGCCAAGGCAGAATATTTTCAGATTTCTAGTTGTAAATTTTACATAATTGACCAACAAAGCAAGAATTTGATCTAGCATGTAATTTCTTTCCAAAAGAGAAAGAATGCGATTGAAAAGTGCTTCACTATTCAAAAGCAACCTAACAAAAAGGCTGGCAGAGAATTCAACTAATGATTTGAATGAAAAAGATTTCTTTTGCAGACATCAAAGCATGAAAATCAAGGACTTCTAGAATCAAGGCTAAAGTAAAGGAGGCTATAGTTGTAATTTCTCATACCTTGAGCAAGGGTGAAGCTGCCTTTATGCTTTGACCGAGACCTTCCTTTCTTGCCATTGCCGCAGTCGCTAGCGACAACCTTCAGCTTCTCCTTGAGATTCGCAATCTCCACTTCTCTGGCCTTCATCGCCGACTTCAGCTCCTCAACCACCGCCTCGTACGGCGCCACCACCTCCCTCACCGTTCCAACTTCAACGACTTTACCTCTCGTTTTCCTCCCGCCACCGTAATCATTAGTACTAATCGAATTCTGCCTGAACCTCTCTCGCAGAACGCCGAGTCGCCTCAGTTCCGCCACCATAGCGACATCAGCTACTCTCATTTTGGCTGGGTCCCACGGGGAATGTGCCTCCTGTAGAGTCACGTAGGCTCTCTTCATCGCCGAGACGGCATCGAACACTTGGCTCATTAGTGTTTGCATCTCCATCACCTTCTCCATTCCGACCTGTTTCTCTCTACCCTCCCAAGCTCCGCTCCCTCCACCATTCCTTTCGCCTTGTGCTTCTTCCGATTCCGTTTCTTCTTCTTCTTCGAGCTCATCGGAATCGTACGCTTCTTCAGAGCGATTCCTGCCAGCAATGTCGGCGAGTGGATGCAGAAAGCAAGAAGCAGTGACTCTTTGGATCAGATCGGAGAAATTTGACACGGTTCTCGCCATTCCCCCTTCCTTCTTCTCTCCGATCCTCTTACACCTTCAAGTATTACTGAAAGAGGAGCAGAGCGGTACCTGCTTACTGATAAGTTGCTGAGTTAATTTAAAAAAAAAAAAAAAAACATGCTTCGTCATGTACAATCAACATGCCAAAGTGTTCGGCCCACTTTTTATTCTATATTTTGTCAAAGTTTGACTTTTAATCTATATCGATAAATTTGTAATACATTAGTATGAATATTATGATAATACATATTTAATATAAATATTTTTAATAATATCCCTAGAACTAAAAATATAAAAATATAAGTTTGAGCCAAGTTTACTTTACTCTTTATAATTTTATTCTAAAAATTTATATATTTATTATTTTCTCTCATTATTTTTTCTTTTTTTTTCAACTACAATCCTCTATCTAATGAGATTAAGCCCAAATATGAGCTCGACTATCTATAAAGGTTTAGAGAATGTTTTTAAAGTACTCAGTCATTCTGAAAGTGGTTAATCTAGAATTATAATAAAAATAGTGATGAAAATAGTAAGTTTTTGTACCTTTTTCATGGATTTTGAAAGCATCTAACAGAGAGTTTCAGTTTATGAGAAAAGTTATTGATTTTAATATGATATTTTTTAAGTCCAAATATAAAGACATGCTTTTAATCGTAATCGCAATGGATGGTAATAGGCAAGTTTATCCAATAACATGATGTAATAGACTTGGAAAACATAATGTCATGGACTTGGTTTTTGACTAGGCTATGGAAAATGATCCCCGATACCCTCTATTTGGTGTTTGTATCAGACATTGAGCATTGAAAATGCAGTACGTAATGTTTATACTAATGCAAAACACGGTGCATACATGTGGCGCCTTAGGAATACTATAAAAAAGAATTTCAAGTGTGGTGGACTTATTCCGGTATTCAACATCCAGCCACAACATATAAGGTTAAAAAATTCAACATATACTTCCATGATATCAGAACCCAGGATCCCAGTGTGGTAAGTTACTTGGAGAGGAAAATTGGTTAAGATCTCATTTCAAGGGTTATAGATTTAACATCATGACAAATAACATTTTCGAGTCGCAAAATATTGCATTGAAGAATGCATGTGAATATCCAATTATTTTCTGATTCGATAGTATTAGGAAGATGATGATGACTTAGTTCTAAAAAGAGGCAGCTAATCAATATAACAAGCAATGTACTCTTGAGGAAAAGGAAATGCTAAGATTAAGATTTAATGAAACCTCTAGCATGTAGGTTGAGAGAGTGAATAATGATACCTTTAAAGTGCCAGTAATAACACTATTGCTTTGATCAATTTAAGGACGAGGAGTTATGCATGTAGAGTGTTTGACTTGGATAGTATATCGTGCGTTCATGCCATTACAACTATGATAAAACACCTTATGTGTATCTATATGTTGTGTGAGGTAGTGTACCTTACTTGGTATTGCTACTACCTATGCAAAATCAATATATCCAACAGTATCGACCAATGAGTGGGGAATGCGATGATGGGCTCTAATAACTTGTTATTCTACCACCTAACATGTGTTGACCAAGTGGGAGACCTATGAACAAACATATACCTTCGACCGGCAAACAAACACGTAGGAGAAGAAAATTTGGAAACTGTGGTAGACTTTGACACAATAAGAATACTTGTTGAACCTGATTCCACTACCACCCGTCGAAAATATGTTGTAATTTGGATATTGTGTAATCACTTTTTATTATTTGTTCCTTATATCATAATCACGTTGATGAACTTGTCCATATTGGATAAGTACTCAATAAATAAGTTACTTATTTTTTTTTTGTTGATATAAAATTCTATTTTTCTATTTATGAACTAAATTTGTAAATGGAAAAAAAATCTCAAATTAATTTCTCAACGGATCAAAAACAACCGACTTATTAAGATCAACGAGTCATAAACAACTGGCACGTTGAGATCAATTGATCAGGTATTTCAAACTCGTTGATCTCCATGGATCCATTTTTTCTGCGCTGTTGATCTTAACAGGTTAAAAACAATGGGCTCATTGAGATCAACATGTCAGTAACAATTGAACTCATCAGTTCCTAATTAGCTGACTTGTTGATATCAATGAGTTAATATTTTATGACTCTTAGAGTTTAAATAGTCAATATCTTCTAACCCACTGAGCCCAAATGGTCAATTGTCGGATCGTTGATCTCAAAGGGCTAGGAAATATTGACTCCAACCCTCATACCACAAACCGTGAAGCCACACATCCACGTGGTCACTGGTCTTGAAGGTCTTTTTTGTTTCCCCCACATTTGGTAGTCGTGGCTTGATTCTCCTTAAGGGGACCTCCCCTACGACTGATATTGTTTTGAGAATGGATACACTTCGGTAGTAATCTCGTAATTGACTATAGTATCTCTAGCTTAATCTATGGATGGATTGCAACCTGGTGGCGGCTGTAGTGCAATGATGAGCACTGGGTGTAGAATTTTGGAAGTTCCACATCCTTCATGGATAATCTCGATGTGGTCTCCCA
The DNA here is from genome assembly GCA_027186245.1 of Coriaria nepalensis. Lineage (NCBI taxonomy): Eukaryota > Viridiplantae > Streptophyta > Magnoliopsida > Cucurbitales > Coriariaceae > Coriaria > Coriaria nepalensis. The sequence goes on along the minus strand of CP114484.1, from coordinate 8,960,916 downwards.
TGCGTAAGTTACCAATCCTTTTCATTTTGGCCGAATGTTCGCAAATGAAGAAAATAGAATTGCGAAAAAAATGGTTAACAGAAACTGCCATATTTATATAGGATCAGAAATAGTTGAGATTCTTAGGACTATGCACCTTATTTTATGTTGGTAATTTTCAAGAGGCACCTCGAGCCCATAAACCATACTATTACATGCCATCATAAGTACTACGTGGTTTAATTTAAGCGTTGTTCGAGGGGACTTGTGTAACCCTGTTATATCAATGAGTTAGAAATAACTAATCTATTGAGATTAATGGGCCATAAATAATAGACCCTTTTAAATCAACGGCTCATAAATGCCTAACACGTTAATCTTAATAACAGGCTAAGGTCGCGCGAGTTGATGGAAGAAGAGTGACAATAAATGAGAGAATGCGGTGTCAGTCAAAGGAGAAAAGTGCAAAGAAGAAGGGTGCGAACAAGAATAATGTCTCCAAAAAATAACTTCAAAATGTAAAGTGATTTTCTCAATGAACCATTAACATGTTATTAGAAAAAGAGTGATGTTAATATGTTAACAGATATAAATTATATTTGAGATTTTGTTATATTTTTTCAAATTTTCTAACTTAAGATTATTTAAACTTTTTCAATTTAATTTAATTCTATTTTTTAAAAACATTTAATAAAAAAAATATTCAACTGAGACTTTCTATAAAATAACATGCCAAACATGTCCTTCCTCAAATTTTCTCTCCTCCTAGATCGTGAGATATTTAAAGGGTCACAAACTTGTCCGTACACGTCTTGTCCCATCCCAATATAATATCAACAGGCAGCCAAAGAAGAAGAATCAGAGCGAGAGAGAGAGAGTAATGGAGTGTGAAAGAAGGCCAAACAGGAGCGACGTTCACTTGTCGGAGGAGGAAGAAACGGAGCTGGAGGCAAAGACAAGAGACTACTTCGACGGCATCACTCCTAAAAGACACTCTAAGCCTCAACGAAGCGAGCATTCTTCTCACTACACCGACACTAACTCCACCACGCGTTCCATTCCCGAATTTTCCCAGTTCCAGCGTCTAGAAAACCATCCTGGTCATCATCACTCTCAGGTTTACCTTTCTCTTTCTCTTGTCGGTTTGTTTTTGCTGGGTTTTTAATTAGTTTCTACATTTTCTTTTTCAAACCAGAAAATAGTTTACAGTGGGAGTCAAGCTGCCGAGGAGTTTGTGGAGACTGATTACTATGACGATCTTAATGGCATTGACCAACAACACCACACGGTATATCATTTTTGTCACAGAAATGCAAAATTGATTGATTTGATGTTATATATGGTTTCAGACAGGAACTGGGTTTATACAGTTCGAAAACGAAGGTGAGAAGAATTCTTTCAAACTTGCGCCAGATTCTGAAAATGATAGCAGCCACCACGTTTCTTCCACGTGTAACCCAGCAACCAATGATTGGATTCCAGCTTCCATTGATCATGATGTTGTTCGTCATTTTGATCAATATAGCTGTCCTGATATGTTCTCTTGTGTTTTTTGTTTTTTCATTGGTGGGTTTATGGATGGAAATGGTCATTGAGCTCTACTTATTTTGACTTGCGTTTCAGGAAACTCTTAGATCGGACAAGCCAGACAGGAGTGACAATTAGTTCTAATAAAGGCCAGGTCTAGATACTGTCTGCATTGTATTGTTATGTTCTAATGTAATTTAGATACACATGTTGGATATACTGTTACGTGTGTTTCAAACTTCCGCCATTGCACAATTATGTATTAAACCGTGTAAAATGTGATGTTGTTTAGCGGCTGCACAAATACTCAACTAATTCTTCAACTAAATATATATATATATATATTCTTTTTCTTTTGCAAAAGCTAATAAAAACTTTGAAACAGTTTATCCTATTTTTCATGAAAAGTTACAAGATTCAAAGGCACCCAAAGGGAATTTGAGCATGTAATAATGAGGCGAAAAGATAAAATAGTAGAATACGTGAAGATAAGAGTTATACGGTCTAATCTGAGACCATTGGAGAGAATGCAAGGATGAGGGGCAATTCAGAGGCCTGTAACATACAAGCTGGCTGCAAAGACGATGTCGCGTTTTATAGCGTTGGAAGCAGTTTCCATTTTTCTATGGAGAGCAGAATCGCCCATGATAGCAGCTGCATTCTTAAATTCCCGGCAAGTCTCATCCAGTCTAACTATGGTCCTTACTATCAGACCTTCCGGAACATCTGTTAGTTCACAGATCTCTGCAAACGGAGTGCCCTGCCATAACCAAACAAATGGGGACAAAGGGAACCATTTCAGGTATAAAACAAAAAAAGAAAAGAAAGAGAAGACGTGTGTTATTGAAGAAAATTAGAGACCTTAGCCCATTCATAAACCACTTCAACAAGACCAAATTTGAGATTGTCTCGGGCATATTCCACAGGGTCGATCTGAAGTTTGAAGTGGGCTTGTAGGTCCCCAAGTCTTAATGCAGTCTCCAACAATCTGGAATTAACAAATATCTCAGATACAAACTCGCCGTGCAATTGAGCATGAATGAGATATAAATAAATACCTCTGTTTGGCCTGCACGAGCTTTGGAGTAAGGGAAGGTTCAGAAGTATTCTTTTGTTGAAAAACAAAAGCAGACATTATAGCAACCGCTTCTTCTGGTTCAAGGTCATCCAATTGGTTCTCAAATAAACACTCGGTGCATATCAACTCTTCTCCTGAGTTCATCTCACAAGCAACACGGCCTTTTATTTGAACTACTAGGTCAGAATCTAAGCAGCCAACTTCCTTGAGTACATCGATCTGCAAAACATAAGGGTGAGTTGCTTCATGAAACAAGGAACAGGAACAGTTAAGGAAACAAAATTGCAAAATAATGAAATATATTACCCGGCCCTGAAAATCCGGCATCTGTTGAAGAGCCTCGTCTGACATTTGGAATTGAAGTGTATTTACTTCCTCTTTGTGCCTCATTATTTCGGCTGCTAACTTCATGTGTTCTTCCAATTTTATACACCCATGGCACTTGTTAGCAGACATGGCTTGCAGTAAGCCTGTCCAGTGCTTGTATTGCTCAACAAGATCCATATCTTTCAACTTCAGATCTGGAAAAGAGTACCCACTTTTTATGTGAATAAGAGGAGTTATTAATATGTTTTGAAGACAGTCCATGAAAGTTTATAGTTACACTTTTACTATCTTAAATTAAATAGTAGTGTACCAACAAATCTGCAAATAATTCAGTGAGTAAATTTCAGATATTCGATGACATTGTATATTCACCAGAAACTTAAAAAATAAAGACAAAAGATAAATCAACCTTTCACTGGATCCAAAGCTGGAGGATACTCATTTCCATTAGATTTTGTACCCAGCAGTAGTTGAACTGTCTGCGAATAAGCAACACTGCTTACCTCTTCCAGAAGCCGTACTTGATCAATCCTTATTTTTTTGTCACATATGCATAGAAAATTTTCGCTATCCACTTTTCTAACCTCATAACATACCCCGGCAGCAGTACCATGGTGTGGTAATTCTATGTTGATACGACCTGATCCTTTACGTGAACAGACAGATGTACAATACTCATCTTCATTCCCACGTTTTGCTTTTGGTGCAATAAAATAACCTTGTTGGAGATCCAGGCTTTTTTTGTCCACTGACTTACCACTAGCCAAGGAATTGGGCACAGGTGGCGAATCTGGTTTCAACACAAGAACAATGCATGACTCCTTAACAGCAGAAGGCGGTGATTTAATAGGAGGAGGCGGTGGTTTCACAACAACTCCAAGATAATGATCTTTGACCTGTCAATCATGAATGGTTCTGCTCAGTACTCAGAATTAGTTAACTGGCGTACCATAAAACCGAAGCCAGAAAATGGAAGCATTTGCAGTTTGGTGAGTCATGACAGAAGTTAGAGAGAGGAACAAATTCTGATTTTACTACTATGCATTAGCATGTGGCATATGATAAGAAATACGAACATAAGGACTCACATATTCTGATTTTACAACTACCACTCTTCCAGGAGTAAGGAACTTTTGTGCATTAGAGGTTTGAATGACTGCCTCTGATATCAGTTTGCCATCCTTCTCAGCTTCTGAATACATTTCATAGTATTCCTCAATGGATGGTTCACCTTTTATACATCTACATGCAAGCAACAATATTATATGAACCATCTATAGATTATTGTTCTATGATGTTTGCTTTCTCTTATTTTTCCCTTATTTATCTTATCCTTTTCAAAAAAGAGCGTACAATACTTTTGTTTTCTTCAATATGTAAACCCTAGATTTCCACAGCATATTGATAAAAGCAGATAAATTCAAAGGTGTAGCACATTAACGAATCTGAACTTATCCCTGATTTCATTATAACAAGAATCTTTCCAGCAATAAAGGATAGTTAATATCTTTGTTTCTGCATTTAACATACTCAAAGGTTTTTGTAGGTTGAGCCATCTTTCGCATAAGAAGTTGCTGCTGCTCTGGAAGCTTCTTCTGTGCATGAAACTCAGCAAAGCTTCTCTTAAGCATGTCCTCTACCTGCAGACATTGTCCACAACGAAAATACTCAGATGGGAGTAATGCCGCAATACGCTAATATGTTATTTTCTTCTTTTTCTAAAAAGTTCACTATATGAAGCATGGCCCTGATAAGTGAAGAAATAGCACCCCTCCCATAACACAACCCAAATACCTTCAGCTCTTCTACCCGAAGGAGATGTAGGATCATAATATAGGTCAGTCGGAACTGAGATTTCAGCTTTGTTGCACTTCCAATCATAACATCTTTTAGACCCTTCTCTTCTAGGATTTCATCACGGCACATTACGACAACTGTACCAATTTTATCAAGTCCTCTTCGACCAGCACGGCCTGCCATTTGTGTGTATTCTCCAGGTAACAATTGCCTAAAGTCCTTCCCATCAAATTTCCTCAGAGAATCAAAGACAACCTGAAATTTGCAACCAAATAAGAAACTAAAGCATGATAACCTGAATGAACAGTGAAAAGACGATCGTTAGCCGAAATTGCCAAACATGTAGTTTTTGAAACCTCCTGCAACCATTTTTTCAGATACGCAATGTTTTCTGCAGATAAAACATGCTGAAAACAGAATCATAGAATACTCGATAGAAGTTGTCATGAAAAACATCAATCAGAAAATGTCACTCCCAAACATTTAATAGCTACTCATATTGAATTTTTCTTTTTTAAATAATGAACTTCAAAAGAATTTGAAGTTCAATAAATGAAAAGCATCAATCAGTAATCCTTCCAATATCGTCAATAATGCAAATAGTACTCACCGTTCTAGCTGGGGCATTAACCCCCATTGCAAAGGTCTCTGTTGAAAACAAAACCTGCCAGAGGAAGATGGGTATAAGCCTCTGCTTTGGTCAAACTTTTACTCTAAGGCAACAAAAAGAAAAATTTTACAGCAACTGATAAAAATATAACCATTAAATTCTCTGAAGCTCTTAAGATCACATAATAAGTCAACATCATCTCTAAAAACTTAGAGTAAATGTTATACAGCATATAGGCAATTGAGCAGGAAACTTTACCTTGATCACACCCCGGCAAAAGAGCATTTCAACAACTTCCTTAACGATAGGAAGAAGCCCTGCATGATGCACACCAATCCCTCTATGTAAAAGGCGTTGAACTCTGACAACCTGTAAACATAAATCCTTCAGTGTCTTTGCAGCAAACGTAAACTGTAGAATTAACTACTTAATAACCAAGATACTCAACCTGAGGTAAAATTCTGTCTGATCCCTTCAGCCGAGAAAATGCTTTGTCACAGAATACACGAATTTCACTTTTCTCAGAACTACTAGTCAGGTCAATCCCAGGAATATTATCAGCTGACTTATCACAGCGATTCTTTGAGAAGCAAAATATAACTACCTACACATGCATAGCAGCTCAAATTGCTCAGATAGGAATATATAAAATACAGAAGTCAGATATTTAATGGCGTGCACAGAAAAGCAAGTTGCTGTTGCAACTGTAAGAACAAAAATGGTTGTCCCAAAGCTGAAAACTTGCTGGAGATATATTACTCTCATATAGAGTGAATACAACAGTTAGAGAACTTTTACACTGGTTAGCGATTGCAAAGGTGTCTTCGATAGTTCTAACCCCATCATTCCTTCATAGTATTCACATATTTTATTGTATGGTTTCATCTTTATAAGAGACAAAGATAAACTATCAAACAGTGAATTATCTAAGCTTCAGCAAGATTAACATACAGGTAATAGTGACTTCTTAGAGAGCTTATTAATAAGCAATAACCACAAAGAAGCTTCTGATCTCCATGATCCCCAACTGTTCTGGTTACTGCCATTTTTCTGATTCCCTCCACTAGATCCAGAGAAGTTCCCTACGTTCTGTGAACCAGAGTGCTTATTTTGTTTGCCTCGATTATAGATTTCGCGTTTATTCGTCCGAGACGCATCATTGGTAACTGGAGAATGAGAGTGGCCACTGCTTCCACCAGTAGCAGTTAACTTCTTTTTGTTGAATGCATCTTTAGCGGCTTTAAATCCTTGAGGCAAAAAAGTCTCATTTTCACAAATGTTATATAGCTCCCCAGAGTAAAATAGGCAGTGCTCTAATGGTACCGGTCTCCTTGTAGTCCTGATAACATCAATATCCAATAACAATCAAGTAAGAATGGGTAATTTGATAACAATATACATGAACTCCATATGAGCCATTAGGTGTCTTAACAGAGCGCCTTGGGAGGCGAGGGGTCATTCGTACCCAGTAACACGAATTTGTTTTTGCTTTGTTCGACCAATCCAGTCAGCAAACTCAACAGTGTTTGGTACCTAGAATTGATAAATATCTGGGCAATAAATCATAAGCTCTAGCAAGACATTTTCAGTTAATATACATAGATCTTCAAATCACCCAGTCCTATGACCCATAAGTATAACTTAATGTTATTTTCACTAGTTCAGGATGTTTGCTCCATGAATCAGCAGCAAAATACTTCAGATGCTTAAAGCAGTTTATATTAATTAGTAAAAATCAGCATTCTACCAGCAGGCAAGGTCGCTTATTCACAGAGTTTACATGTCTGGAATATAAAGCAGTATGTACCGTGGCTGAAAGGAGGACTATATTGATATGTCTTGGAAGCATGATGATAACTTCTTCCCAAACAACCCCTCTTTCAACATCATTGACATAATGTACCTCATCAAATATAACCTATTAAAGATAGATGAAGCATAAAAAGTATCAGCATTTTACCCTGAAAAGAAAATAGAAAAATAAATCTATAATATTTGAATCTCTGGAAAGAGTGGAAATTACGGTTCAAAAATTTATCACACATAGCAAGCCCCTTTACCCATTCAATATCACGTATAATATCGGCACCGCGGTATAGCATCGACCTTAATATTTCAGTGGTCATGATGAGACAAGATGCCTCTGGTCTCAAGCTAACATCACCAGTGAGAAGTCCAACATCAAATTTCCCACAGAAGTCTCTATACTTTTGATTGCTGATGGTTTTGATCGGAGCAGTATACACAGCTCTAGTGCAATGCTGTATCACATTAGGTTAAAAAATAAGACCTCACCATTACAGAAAGATTATAAGGTCATCCTGGAAGTATATACTTCAGAAGAACTGGAATTAAAAGAGGCGCTTTATGGACTAGATTGACATGTTAGATTTAACTATTTTGTAGTTTGTCCACATCCACGACAACAATAAAAAAAACTTTGGAAGCCAGATTGTACTTTTGTGGCCAAGGCAAATGCGTATTCAGCAACAACCGTCTTTCCAGCTGATGTATGGGCAGCAACAAAAACAGAGTCCCCCTTTTCAAGATAATAGATGGCCTGTTATTACAACAAGTGGTGGACATGTGTTATTTATGCTTCAACAAGCAAACAATGTTTTATTCACTTTTTTTAAACAATGATCCAATTTTTGGATAAATCCAATAGCAGTCAGCATGGAGTCATTTTTTATTGTTCTCCGTTGAGGATCAAACTTCACGAGGGCCATTGTGATACTACCTCCCCTATACCATTCCTTCTCTCCTGTCAACTTTTATTAATATGTTCTATCTTCATTCCAGCCAGCTATAAATCAACACATAACAGAATAAAATTTGTATCAATCAATACCTCCTTCTGGAAAGCATCCAGTTCAAAAGGAAAATCAAGGGCCATGTCAGGAATGAGGTCATAAAAGTGCTTAACAATCTCTTCATTACCACCAGTCACAGCCCAGGCCTGTCAGTAAGTAAGAGACTGGGGCATTACCACAAACACTGACTGAAGTAGACTGAAAAGAAAGTAATATGATCTGGACACATGAGAATTATCAATGTAAATTGCTTTCTAAAAAATGATTACCTCCTTTGGTCGATCCCCACCACTCTCACTAGTGCCATCCAATCTTATGGATGATTCTCCTGATTTGAAAGATAAAACTTTGTCTAATTCAGATACCTCATGCACAACCACTTCACCTGCTGCTTCAACCTTGTTGACTTCTAATTCTGAATTTGCAGATTCTGATTCTGATGATTGACCTTATGAAACAGATAAATATGAGAAAAAGATTAGATAAAATAAAGGAATAACCGTAACTACAGCAATAATTAAAAAAGAAAAAAAGAAAAGAAAAGAATAAACAGAAACACAGATGATTTTACAGCCCCTTTTTTTGGGGGGGGGGGGGGGGGGAGGTTTGACACAAGGATTTAATGTAGATACTACAGCCCATTTTCTAGATATAGAATAAGCTTACCTGATTTCATGACCACCAGCAGATTTCTAGACTATGGGATCGTGCTTTAAACAGAGAGATGCCAATCTAGATAATCTACAATTGCAACATATGACATACCTTCGGCCATAGACTCCACAACATCCTCTTCCCAAGCCTTCTTGAATAAGTCATCAAACTGTACTGAAAACTCGTTCTGCAAAGAGTATCAACACATGAATCATGATCCAGTCATCAAAACAGTAGTGTACACAAAATCAATAACATAGCACTACTCATAATTAAGTTATGTATTTCAGGAAATCTTATACATAAAAAAGTATATCACCATGTAGGCAACCCCTAATGTTAGGGTGGGCATTCTTTTCAACACTTTTTAGGACACCAAGCTTCCATTTGGACTTCAGAATTTCAAAATATCACAAATGTTATATAAAATGTTTACCAAACTCCAGCTTGGCTGAACTCCAATTAGCAAACACTAACCAACCACACACTTAAGACTTAACACAGGAATACAAAACTTGGTAATGCTAATGCGAGTTCTAATAATTTCATCCAGAAAACAGGGTACTATATGGCAACTGACCAAATTTTCAACTGGCGATCTCTCAAGTGAAGTCTGATCCTTGTAAACATTCCAAAAGCGTGGATACGCCTTCAATTTGAAAAAAGTAAGTTAACAAAGAATGGTATAAAATTTCCCAAAGATCAAGATCAACTATAGTTAGATAGGAAAGGATTAACTCCATTTATCTTTTCTGGATCATATGCATAATCACCTTGAGATCACCAAGTTCTAATCCTTGCTTTGAGCTTGGAGGAACAGTCTGAGCAGGACCACCATTTAGAATTTCACGTACCCACTCACCACTAGTAGCACCATCAGGAGGAATTCTTTCTAGTGATCGAGAATCATCCAAACCACCTGGCCTAAAAGGACGGTTGTTGATGCTTCCCCTTACAAAATCCTTTGGAGGTCCAGGCATGCGTGGCAATGAACCAGACTCTAGAGCTCCTTCTGTTAGTTCTGAGACATTAACCTAATAAATATGAAAAATCCAAACTCAGCCCCGTGAATGAAACATGGAAAAAACCAAATTTAAAAAAAAAATAAAAAAGTAAAGTACAATAAAATATTTGCTGCACCAAATGCCCCAAGTATGTCTGGGCCTGTATTCCACCATAATAGGATTTATGAATAAATTGTGGAAAAAATGTGTAATTTTTTGCAGGTAAAGCTAACCGAACTCTATTTATGGCAGAACACACACACACACATAGGGAGATCAAGCACCTGATACCTGCACAGAATCAGGCTCCCATATTCCAGATGATTCTTTCTTCTGACGTCTGAATGGCAACACCCATGTAGGCACAACAACTAACCGTGACTGTGATGGATCTAAGGGAACTTTGGCTCTGTCAAACCAATCAAAATCCCACTGCCTTCCAGCTTTTTCTGGCGAGAATTCATCAGGATCCAACCTTGGCTGGAGATACGTCTCCTCTATATACTCCTTTATTGATTCAGGAGTTTCCTTAGGAAATGCAGGGGGCTGGAATAGAATGGAAAATTACAAAGCAAAAAACCATGAGTGTGTTAAGCAAACCTCAAACAAACAAATTCACTACATTTTTTCTCTTCTGTAAATCACAAAAACAAAAACAAAAACAAAAACAAAAACAAAAACAAAAACAAAAAAGAAGAAGGTAATAGCTATAAGCTAACACAAGCAATCCACTTTGCAGCCTAGAAAGCCTAAACTAGAAATTGCAGAAAGTTAGAGACATAATTTTCAAAAATAACCCATAATACTAATAATGACGATAGTAATAAGAAAAACAACAGAACATCATAAAGTTAAAGAAAGATTGGATTTTGGAAAGTGCAAGGAACAGAGTGAAATGCACGGCCACTTACAAGGATGAAATCAGGCAGCGACTTGACAGGGTTGGAGCGCTCTTCCGTAGAGAGAGGCTCGACTCTGAGATGGCCACTGTGGCCGGAGAACCCGACCCGAAAAGAAAGTCCGTTTGTTGCTCTAATTGGATCCATTTAACATCTCAGATTCTTGAGTTTGCGAAACCTCTCTAGTCTCTAGTCTCTACTGCCGGGAAGAAATGCTTGAGTTTATTGTTCAGACCTTGGACCATTTTTTTGCGGGTTCTCAATCAGCCCATTAAGGCCCAGCCCAGGCCCACCAATTCCAATAAAAGCTCTCACTCTCTCTTATTCTCCTCCGTCTCAATCTCTTGGACCTCTCGACTTGCTCTCTGCAAGTCTGCCACAACCTCTGAACTCTAGCTCAGCCACTTTTTCTTCAGCTCTGCATTATTCTAATTTCTTGTTCTTATTTTCAAATTTATCGTGCAAAATCGCTACAACTTTTCCAATTTCTTCATTGCATAATCGATTTGAGCTACTACGCAAATTTTCTCCATATCAGATTCTGTATTTAGCGGGCACTGCGTTTATCGGGCACTGCGTTTATCGGGCACTGCGTTTATCGGATACTAGGTAAGTTCAAATTTTGCAGTTGAATATTGAGCTAGAAGCTATCCTAAGTGGTTCTTCTTTGTCATTTTCTCGATTTTGATTCTTCAACCTTTTCAAGCCTAGTTTCGGTTTGTTTCGATGATGTTGGCATGGAAACTCTGCTGCTTTCATGGCAACGCTTCGAAATGAGTAACTTTTCGGGAAACCTTAATTTTATAAGATTTATATACTCACAGGTGGTGTCTTTGATTGTCCGGTAGCTATGTTCCGTTATAAGGCTTCAAGACTTCCAATTCGGGTGGTGAAAGAACTGTTCAGAGGTATTCTTATTTCTTTTGGATTATCTTGTTTGATTTATATACTCTGATGTTTAGAGGTACTCTATTATAGAGTGCACATAAGATGTATGATGAAATGCTTGATTATTTTACAGCATCATCATTATGTACCTCGTATAACTGTTACCTATGGATTTTCTGTGGGAATCTATATTTTTCCGGGAAATATCTTTTGGTAGAGTCAGTTATACGTGGCACGGTTTCATATGTTAGACTACGATAATAGTGCAAGAGTCATATTCATGCAAGAAATTCTAATATTTTTCCTACTCAAACATAGATTCAGATGACGCTTTTCTGACTTTCTTTTTTGTAAAGAAGAATAGCCCATTATTCTAGCCTATATATTATTGCTGAAAAATTTTTGATTTTTTTTAACATGAGAACGTTACAATTCGCATTGAAGAACAGAATGCTCAGAATGCTTTAAACAGCCATGATGTAGCTCTTACTGTTCTAATTGATCCTTAATCCATTTGCAGACCAATGTCCATCTATAACTAATCTAGGACACATCCAAAGGGCACGTGGCCAATTTTTTCAACCTCTGGTCAGTAATCTTTCTTCTAGTTTCATTTACAGATTTTATTTCCCCTCATTCTATCTGTATATAGAATAATTGGAGGCTAGTTCATTTATTTGTTAATGAAGACATGAAAAAAAAAAAAGGATCAAGTTATTTAATTTAAGCCTCTGAAACCTTTACCTTATAAAGGCAGTTTTGTAGATTTACACAATGTTCAGATTCCTGGAAATTATCCTTGGATGTGTTGTGCTTGTCCACATGTATTTCTTGATAAAATCTGCTTATTGATGCCGAAAATGCTTCTAAAAATTGAAGAATAAAGCAGCAGTTCATCAATATAAATTAAATCAAGCTATCTAGAGTTCGATTTTAATTGTACTAGAGTATGTGTTAAACTGTTAATAAGCTAGGATGGAGACTGACAGTAAATCAATTGAAAGAGTCGGTTGTTGCGTGCCCTGTTTAAAGCTGCTTGATGAAGGAGATTGTTCGTATCTTTGGTCTGTTTTCATGATGACATGTATCCTCTCTTTTATCGTTCTTACATTTCTATCTTATTTGTAGAAACAGAAAAAATGTGAGGGATTCCATGGTGTCACATGGCAGAAGCATCGTCCTTTTTCTTCCTCAATTGCTGAGGTAGAAGGGAGTGAGCAAAATGATACGTAAGTCCCTCTCTTGTTCTGAAATGAATCCAACTATCTTTCTTTTTTTTTTTTTTCCTTCTATCCTTTCTAAAGAGGTAAGGTGGGGAGGGATGAGTACGAAAAAACTTGAGGGGAGGATGGGGTCCTGAAGGTTCTAGGTCATTGTGGTAGTATGTACCTCAACATTTCTAGTCTGTATTATTATTTTTGTGAATGTGTCCAAATTAGTGGCATGATCCATCTGTTACATAGTTTCTAATGGACAGCAGATGTTACGGTAAAGAAGGGATTATGAAAAGAAGAGAGAGGGGGGGGGGGGGGGAGAAGAGTTGGGGTGAGAGTGGAGGTGAACTGTAGAGGTTTATTTATATAAAATACTATAAGATCATGTTCATTGCATCAACATTATTGAATTCATTCTTCCCTCCCAGATGTTTTAATTTGCAGAATATCTGTCACATTTGTTCTTAAGGATGGAGAAGAACAGCAAATTAGAGTTCCCATAGGAACGACTATGTTAGAAGCTGCTCATTTAAATGACATAGAACTTGAAGGCAAGAACTCTGATACTCTTTTGATTCATCTTTGACTGTTTTCCCTGAAAATCCATGCCTACACCCTACTTTCTAACAGTTGGGGGCATTGTGCTAATGAGGGGTTTGCTAGAATTTGTATCACAGAATTTTTCTGGCTCACTATTTCGAGATTCTTTCTATTATTTTTTTCCATTTGGCCAAAGACTATTGTATTCTCTTGAATTCTTTTTTGCATTTCTGTTCATAAAGGAGAATAAAAGGATGGATGAACCACATATTTGCCGTTAGTTTATTAGTTTGAAGTATATACTATTTAATGCTCTACTTCTGTTCTTACCTTCAGGAGCTTGTGAAGGCTCTCTTGCTTGTTCGACGTGTCATGTTATTGTGATGGTACGTGATATATCAAAAGTACTTGGTTATTAAACAGCCTAGTAAGATAAACAGTGAGCTAAATTTTTAGACAATGATATAGGATATGGAATACTACAATAAATTAGAAGAACCAGTTGACGAGGAAAATGACATGTTGGATTTGGCTTTTGGGCTTACAGAAACGTGAGTTTTTCTTTTTGTCCATGAATCTGCAACTATTCCCTCTGATTGTATGAGGTTCTTGACAAACTGAATTCCTTTACAGGTCTCGCCTGGGGTGTCAAGTAATTGCAAAACCTGAACTTGATGGTATCCGTCTAGCTATTCCCACTGCCACTCGTAACTTTGCTGTTGATGGCTATGTTCCAAAACCACACTAGTGTTGGTATGCCCGTTCTCTTTGCTATTGTGTTCAAAAATCATATTTAATATTAGGAGGATTGGTTCCTCCCCCTCCCCCCCCCCTCCTCTATTGGAGAGTTTCTCCCCGAGTTTAAGCGGATATATTTACCCCTCGTTTTTTTTTTTTTCATTTACATTCTATTTTATTTTTGGCATAAATGAGCTTCTGATTGGTTGTTAATACTTCCGAGTCAAACCTTATGACCTTTTTAGCTTATATGAACTACATGAAGTTAAATGAAAGATTCTTGATAGACCAGTCCTGCTAAATGATGGGGGAATCTTTTCTTGTCTACTTGGATTAGTGGGGATACAGTACATCGTAGGTACTATTGTTGAGCTGGTTGGGAATTGATATTATAAATTGGTTGGTAATAAGATTTAGTCTTGATTCAACAAGACTGTGAGAACCCTGTTAAAAAAAAAAAAAAAGGGAGCGTAGTTGAAAAGTCAAAGAACAAAAAAATAATATTCGGAAGGTTATGGGGTCAATTTATAGATTTCTAAACTCAAAACTCCTTTTCCCTTTCTTAAACTGTGCGGCAGTAGTAGCAGTAGTAGCAGTACTAAGAACAGAGGCAAACAGAAAGAAAAAAAACAAAATAGTCTTCTTCTCTCGCTTTCTCTCCCTACCTTCTCGAATTTTGATTTCGTGGTTAAAATCTTCAAATTATGGTGGCTTCTTCAAATTCTATTCGTATTTAGCTCGATTCCCTCCTTAATTTTGGAAAATTGGATCATTCCTCTCCAATTTGCTAAGTCAAAGTTTGTTGAGGACCCCTCCGGCCGAATCTGCTTGAATCATTTCTTTTTACAATTTGGATGTATCTCACTATAAGTAAATATTACTTGATTACGTCAAAGTATTTTGAATCTTAGATGATGATTGGCTTTATTGAATTTATGTGATTGGATTTGGTTGGCTAAGATTTGTTTAAATAATATATATTGTACTTGATTTTCTTGATTGTTATTTATTGCATGAAAAACTTGGTTTAGAGGGTTAATTGAAAGGAATGCATTAAGCGGGACAATGTATAAGAAACTAAGTTACATGTTAATTGTAAATTACATTTGTATTTTAAAGTGTATACATGGACTCTTAATAAAGGTATGAATGAATCATAAGGTTGATGATGGATATGTTTGTGCTTATGAAAACGAATATGATATGAAGGTGTGTATTGTTTGATTGTTTGAAAGTTGTTATAATAACTGTTGTTATCAGTAGTATTGATAGTTCTGGTGCACCTCGATCTATTATATGAATATGACGTGTGCGGAGCTCCGCATGAATATTGGCATGATATTTTATATAACTGTATAAGGCATGTTATTATCATTATAGTCAAATATAATAGGATAATTTATATCTTGATGATTTGTGTTATACATATATGGTATGAGTGGTCGAAATATTGCTCAATAATTTGTTAGTTTACAAATATGGATATTCTCTAAAAATGTTATTATACAATGGTAGGAAACTATTAAGCATTCGTTTCATGGTTATATATATTTTAATAAGAAGACTCGTCCTGTATATGTAATTATATAATATTTATTTAGTGAGCTTTTGACTCATTCTTTTATTTAAAATTTTTTCCTTCCAGATAACTAATCATATTCGGTCAAGCACATCAGATGCAAGTAAATGAGTGAATATTTATTTTGACCATTCTTATTTAAATTGTCTGAATTTTTGATATTTTGTGATCTACCTTGACATTTTATATAAGACTCGAGTGGGTTATTAGAATTGCTCCGCTGGATATAGTTAGCCTGTCTAGAGATCTTAATGTAAATAATAAAAATATTTTATATGATAGTATTCCAATTAATTTCATAATATATATATATATATATGCATTATCATATTTTATAGATATTTATATATATTATCATGTTTTACAAAAATATCATTATGAAAGCTTGTTTGATCTTATAGATTTAATTTAATGATAGGGTCATGCTACTCTCCAACATTTCATCTTTGTAAGAAGCATATTATTTGGTGATGGGATATAAATCCTAAGAAGTGATAAGATTTACTATATCATCGTATCGATCGAGTTAGTCAAGAGTATAATTCTAAGATTCGCATAAACATAGTTTGAACTTGGAAGAAATATGATAAGAGGTTTGTATGTAATCGGATCATTATCTTTCTCTATATCCATTTTCCAAGTGAATTTTTCTCGTGTAAACATAAAATCAATGTCTCTAAAATTTCGCATGCAATCTATATATATAGAGTTTTGGAAGACAAGTGTAAGAGTGTAAGATCATAATTTTGAGAAATTTTTAAGTTCGCTTCTTTTCAGATATTATAAATATAAATTTTATATATTATATTAAATATGATTATAATTATAATTAATTTAAGCATGTGATTAAATTTTTAAATTTTGAGTAAATGAGTCTATCCATTAATTTTTAAATTAAATAATGATCAAATCATTAAATTTAATTAAAATTTAAATAAAGTGGTTAAGTCTTATCGTTTTTCATGCTACCCCTCATCCAACACGTGTGTGGTGAAATGACGAGTTTATACCTCCCTCGCTCTCCTCCATGCACTTTGGCGGGTCAATGCCGACCCTAATTTTGTAATTTTTCGAAAATGATTCTGTAATTTTTTTTTAAATGACAGTGATTTTAAATTCAGATAAATTTATATAATTATTTATTAACTTATTTGAATTTAATAAATATTTATATCATAATTTATTAATTTATTAATTTATTAATCACATAATTAATATAAATATTTATTTTAAATTATGTATAAATTTGAATAAATTTTTTTTTTAGTAAGAGAAAAAATTGTCCAAGTTCCTTACGAGATGGCACGTGGCCACGACGCGAACCGTAAATGCGTCTCAAGGGATAAGAACCGGACCGGGAAAAATTCAACCGTAATTTAATACCGCTTGGCGTCCGATCCTCTAGAAGCTTCTCTCTGGTTCACCCATATATAAATCGATTCCTTCCCCTTTGCCACCTTCATTTCAGAATCTTTCCTTCCCCGTTGAGGCATTGCTGTGTGCTTGATTCGACTCTGCATACGGAATTGGAACGAGGCAGAGGAGTTGGGAGCTATCCAATAATCAACGAGGTTCTTCTTCTTCCTTTATTATCTTGAGCTTTCTATTTCGTTTGCCTCCTGTGCTTTTTTTTTTCCCTGTCTTGGACTATCGTACGGAACCGATATAACCGGATGCATATCAGCCTGAAAATTGCTTGTAGAACTTTTTGCGGTACAGGAAGAACTTACGTGTTAAATATATTTTAGTTTTGGTTTTTATTGTTTTCTTCTCTTCGATTGCTGCAAGTAATTTTGTGCTTTAGATTCAAGAAATATGTTAATACCTGGCTCTAACTAAAGGCATAAGATTATGGTGTTGTAGTTTGGAATCCTAAATAATCACGCTTCTTCGCGTTTTGAGTTAAATATGTGTTTGAAAAGATGGCGAATCGACATTAGTTCAGATTAAAATAAAATTTTGAAAGTCTGTCAATTTTGATAAGATTCATCAATTTTTAGTTGTAGCTTATGAAAAACAAAATTCTACGTTTTCCCTTTTACTCTACTTCTTCATGGGCGACATCTTTGTAAGGTTAAATGAGTTCTTTTTTGGATTGTTGTTGTCATTTTTGGCCATAAGACTACTGGTCCGATTTAAGGCTTAATAGATTTTGGTGCTGACGGTTTTTGCAAACTTGTAATAATTTCTTGCCAATCTTGATCAGCTTTTTGAAAAATGAAGGGGTTTAGTTTTGGCTGCTCACGTGATCAACTTTTTACGGAACGATATTAAATATGAGCTCTTTCATTCCTTGGATCTTGCAGATGTCGTACTCTAAAAGGTCAAGGTATTCACGTTCCCCCTCTTACAGACGATACAGTCGCTCTCTTTCGAGGTCTCTATCATGTTCAAGAAGCAGGTCCAGGTATTGTTCAAGTACTGTCTCAAGGTGTTCAGGTCTGATATCTGTGAATGTAATTTTTGGCCACTCATTTCTTTTTACCTCCTTTATTTACTTCATAGGAGCCCTTCAAGAGACGTGGACAATCCTGGTAACAATCTATATGTGACTGGTTTGTCACCACGGATAACAAAGAGGGAACTTGAAAAGCATTTTGCTACTGAGGGGAAGGTAATAATATCCATTCGGTTTTTCTGAGCTCAAATCTTTTTAGCTTCCTTGGATGGCCCTACACATATGGATACTGATTATTGAGTTGAATCTCTTAGGTGGTTGACGTCCATCTGGTGGTTGATCCATGGACAAGAGAATCCCGTGGTTTTGGATTTGTTACAATGTCTAATGTAGAGGAGGCCAGGTGCTGCCTTAAGTATTTGAATCAGTCTGTGCTTGAAGGCCGTGTTATTACTGTTGAGAAGGTACAAGGTTTATTCCATATGTTCTTTGAGGGCAAGCTAGATTGATAAGAAAATAAAATAAAATAATAAAATAATCCTTGTTCATTTACACTGTTGTCAACTTGAATCGATATTCTAGATGGTTTGCTATTACTAGTTCCTCGACTTCGTAAAAACTCTACTTCTTCCCACCTGAAGTTTTTGTGGCAGCAGGTTAGCTGTGTGTAGCAGCTCTTCACCAAATTCAAACTACACAAAACAAACAAATCAAACTCCTCAAGTTTCAGGCCTATGGGGTTGTATGCCCTGCATTTCCCTCCTCTTCATGTGATTGATTACTTTTATTGTTTCAGCTACTAACTGTTGAATTATTGAATTTCTCTATGTTCTTTTATCATGTATCCTAGCCTTCGTCTCAAGTATCTTCTTTGCGTCCATATTAATATAGCAATCTCATCTCATACTCTAGCTATCATATCGCTTGCAGGCTCGGCGGCGGAGAGGAAGAACTCCTACTCCAGGAAGGTATCTTGGATTGAGAACAGTTCATGGTAAGAGTTCTATAGGATGTGGATACCTTGTACCTACTTAGATACCTTGTATCTCTCTTGGATACCTTGTATCTCTCTCTCTCTCTCTCTCTCTCTCTCAGATATAGTACTCCTATATTTTATATGCAGTGCGTCGAAGGTCTCCTAGTTACTCCCCTCATCGGTCTCCTAGCTATTCTTCATTCCGGGGGAGCAGGAGCAGGAGCAGGTCTAGGTCACCTGGCTATTCATCCGAACGTAGTAGATCTTACTCACCATACTCCAGAAGCCGCAGATCATATCCCCCCCACCAGTACCATCGGGGCAGAAGATATGGCTCGCCCGATTATTACAATCGTCGGAGATCCTACTCTCGATCTCAATCTCCATATAGAAGATCACCACTTGTCACCCGACAGGATAGGTCTTACTCACCTTATGATCAGTACTATGCAAGGAGGATCTCTAGGAGGAGTCACTCACGCAGTGTGTCTCCAAGGAGGAGTGCAAGGAGGAGCGCAAGGAGGAGCTATTCTAGAAGTATTTCCCCTGAACCAAGGGGGGGTGCAAGGAGAGGATATGGTGGAAGAAGCCCTTCTCCTAGATCGAGGAGTTGGAAATCTAGGGGAAGGTATTCTCGGGAGAGTTATTCTTCTAGAAGCAGTTCTAGGAGTCGGAGTGTGAGTGTGAGCTCTAGATCGGTTTCAGGGTAGGTCAGTTCTAGGTCTGCTTCACCTTCGTCTTGAAGAGAATCTGAGCGGGCTACCATGGTTGATTGACAGACATGGTGTTTGAGTAGTACTATAGCCATACTATTAGTTGAGAGCGTTTGAGCAAAGAGCAGCGGTTTGTTCTCGACTTTGTTGAATGACTCAAGTCTAAATGCTGTTTACTGTCTACAAGTTGTGTACTTGTTCTATCTGAATGAAAACGAAACGGTTTTTTTATTATTTTGATTTTTCTTTCCCTTCGACTCATAAAATTTGAAGGGCATATTTGGTTCGGTTCGATTTTTAGGGGCGCATGGGAATACGAAGATGTGTAGTTGGATTTTGTAATATTTGTTACTTGATTTTTTGTAAACGAAAAGAAATGATGAAGCAGAAATCTTTAACATAGTGTAATAGATGAGCGATTACAAGTACATAAACTGCACAGTCTACCTAACAGACAAACAATGCGCATGTTAAGTGTGAAGAGGGTATATGGCCTAACTCTCAGTGTACCAGCTAGAATTGCTCCAAGTTGATAGTTTTGTGTGTCAATAAATATCATCCACAGCTTATATACATCATCAACTGAGAATGGTCTATAATCTCCTTCACCTACCTGTTTAACAACAGCAAGATACTGACAGTACTTCAGTCTAATTGAAATATTACCAGATTCTTTCATTAAGGAACAATAACTCAGCTGGCAAATCCCCAAAGGAAAGTTAAGCTCCCATGAACATTATATTCTTTAGAAAGGAGGGATGAATTTAGTGACATGAAGACCAGAGACTCACCATCCTAATCAAAATTTACTCTCTCTCCAGTTGCGGAGAGATTGTAGAAGATGGCTGCCAGAATATATAATGCTGAGGTAGTAGTAAGCAAAGAGAAACCTCTGAAAGAACCTGTACGTTCAACAAAGAAACCGGCTCCAACTGTCCCCAGAATAGCAGCCAATGTGCCTGCTGTATTAGAAATTCCTGGATCCAGAAAAATAGTGCATGTTATCATATGAAAGAAAAGTTGGTCCCAAATATCCTAGATCCTCTCTGAAAGAGGTGGCCGTTGGGTACCAAATGTGGGTTTTAGAGTAAATTCCAGTTGGCCCAGTGCCCACATAAGCAAACCTAGATTCCTATTTGGGCTCACAAAACCCCACTTCGGTTGCAGTTCACTAATACTGCCGATTTCGACTGCTTACCCAAACACATTCTAAGGAATACCTGCTTACCAAGTGCTTCGTGATTGAGTGATACAACATTTCCAATGACTAAACAAGACCAAACATAACAAAATTACAATAAAATAATAACAGTACCATGTAAAACGCCAGAGTATTGTGGGGCGATCTCCTGGTAATAGAAAGAAACAGGGGAATTGTTAGAGGAAGGAAAATGAATTTTGGCTGAACTCCTACTATTTAGGTTATTCATTAGACCAACCTGAAGATTCACAAGAAAACCACTATGGCTGAAGGATTTCAGTCCAACGGCAAGAGTAAGCCATGCAGATGCAATTGCCGGACTTCTTGCAGTAACAAGGCCAATTAGGGAAATCCCGGGACCCATTAAACCAACCGACTGAAGAGAAGGCAGAAATAGACTTAGAAAAAAGTAAAAGACATTTAAAGTGAAAAATGGAACAGATTGGACGAAGACTACAGGAATTACTACAGAATGAGAAAGTTCAGGAGAAAAAGATGTGCACAGATGGTCAAAGGAGGAAAATTCCTACAGTTTAAATGATGCTAAAGAAAGAATCTATTCAATTAATCGGGTTTGGGGGGCTCCTCGGCCTAATTTGTCAGAGGAGTTATCTGTTTAATTAGGAGTCGTTAGATCTATTTTTAAAATAGATCTAACAGTTGGGGATGAGGCGAGGTACAATATTCATTTTTATAAACTTGAAGCTCCTAAAAATAATAAATCAACCACACCTTATCTACAACCGTTATATCTATTTTAAAATAAGATCTAATCTAACAGCTCCCAATTAAGCAAATGACTCAAAGCCCCCCAATCCCTAATCTCTCAATTAATCATGACAAATCTTGAACCTCCATGATCTTGCGAGTCAATGTGACACTGGTTCCACCTTGTATTAACTTGTCCGACCAAACTCCAGCAAAGTATCCCATGACTGCCATCACAGTCCAGGGAACAGCACTAAACCATGCTGCTAGTCTGAGATCAACATGATAAACCTGCAGTACAAATAGAACTTTTTAATTCACACTTTCCATTTAATGCATGTAGTGCATGTAGTGTTGTAACAAGAAGAGGAAGTAATGAAAAACTAGAAAAAGCAAAATGAAATTAATAACATTTAGGTACGTACTAATCCTTACCGAGTTGAAGTAAATAGGCATCCACGAAAGAATAACAAAGAAGCCCTGCAGGATGATGAATCAGAAGAGAAAGTTTCTTAGAAACAGGGCCTTGATGTCAGACTTATAGCATCAACAAACAATTCCACGTATGTAGTGACATTGAATCATGAAAACCAAACAATATCCAGAGAATAAATGGAGTGAGTTGTTTATGCATTACCCAGCTATGCATGGCATTTGCAGCAATAATGGCCCATGCTGCAATTTAGAAAGCAAGCGTGTGAAAGGAGGAATAACTTTTGCTGTCCTAGGTTTGTTCTCCGCCACAGGAGATTTCTGCTTCTTGTTCAGCACATAGTCCAACTCATATTTTGATATGTGAGGACTTCAGTCAGGACTACTTGACATTGCAGATAGCCATACCAGAACCCAAAGAAAACCAGATGATCCAAATATGACAAATGGTCCAAATATGCCACCTTGTGACATAAAAATTGGAGAAAGCAAGAGTCCTATTGAGCTTCCTAGCTGAAATCCGGCCATTGCAATCCCAACAGCTCTAGCACGCTCTGTTTGAGGGAACCATCTACAGAAATGGTCAACAGAATTATATAGTTTCACTGACCTTTTAGATGACAAAATATATACACAATTGCACTTGATGAAATACCATGTGTTTTAAATTTAGTTACCCAGCTACCATGTTGTTCATGCAAGGAAGAGCCACACCTTCTGCAATGCCAAGCAAAGCCCGCATGAAAAGGAGAACCCACAAAGAATTTTGAGACGCCCAGGGAGTAAGAAAGGTTGCTAGAGACCACAAAGCCACACCCCAAGTCATAACAATCTTGCCACCATAGTAGTCAACAAGAGCCCCTCCAGCAATTGGAGAAACCAGGTAACCCCAGAGGAATGAAGACTGTAGAATGTGTTTACCCATTCAGTTAGAGACGGTTGAAACACCAGCAAATTTCTATAGTTCAAGGAACGTAATACATTATAGCCCAAGTGGTAAAGAACTTGTATTATTTCGTATATAGTAGATTTCCATGATAATTTCAAGTTTTTCTTTTCAATTTGGATGAATATCATTGTAATAATGAGCCATGTTGGGGGAGTAGGATGTCTTTCTGTGCAATTGATGGGCCAGTAATTACATACTGAGCAAGGATTCTCAGTCACCACCATATATTACAGTAATACACTTGTGTGTGAGAGTGTGTGTGATAGATGTCCGTAGATATTGGGCAATTTACTCCTCAAAAATTCTCTCTGACACTCCCCTGAATTCTATAATCCTGGTGCTTGATGCAGATTATATGCCTCATGCTATAGCCTACAAGCTGAATGAAAGAAAAAAAAATTATCTCCATTCTTTCAAATTTTATGATAGAGGAGATCCGAATTTAATTACATAGAAGCCTCAATTTTAAGTATTTAACAGCTACTTTTCCAAGTAGAAAGATATTTTACCAATTGTGTTTGTAATATGAAGTATGAACAAATCACCTTAAAAATATATGCTGATGAATGTCACTGAGAACTTAAACGCTCAGCTATTGGCATTATATACTTCAGCTAAAGAAAATGAAAAATATTGTGCATCTCACTTGGACTTCTCTAGTTTTCTTTCCCTGCTACCAAACAGAGTGTATAAGCATGACAAAGTCAACCATAACATAGTCAACGAAATCACCTGAACAATCCCAGCAAACGATCGGCTCCATCCGTTAGCGAGAGACATCGGTACAATAGCCACAGACATCACAACCCGATCAGCATTACAAAGCGAGAGAGCCAAGGCAAGCATCGCCACTACCTTAACTCTCTCCGAAGTGATAAACTCTAAGAAGCTCGGTGGCTGAGCTTCACCGCCGTCCACGTGAAATGAACCGACCCGGAGTATCATCGGAAGAAACCCTAATACGGGACGATGATCGAACTGCACGGAAACTGACGGAGTGATGTCGGAACGGAATTCTGAGCAGTAAGCTGCTCGACGAAACGTTATTGAGGAAGCTCCGCTTCACTGCGCCGGTAAAACAGAGGGGGAGATTGGATTTACTGGAATTCAGTCCGAGAAACTTATGGCTTCGGATAATTGCAGGAGAAGGAGACGGAATTTGGGCGTCGAGAGAGATTGCAGAGTTCATGGAGAGTGGAAATGGATAGAGAAAAATGTCGTAGTTAATTGAAATTGTTGATCAAAGTTGAGTTATAGATTTGCAGAAATTTCTGTGGTGATCGAGGTTGAAGCCATTTCGTGAGCTCAGAGCAGTTTTGAGGTGCAAGCGCCAACCCCCTTTTTTGTTTGTTTGTTCGTTTTCGAGTGAAAATTATGGAAGTTATGAAAACTTTCTTCCGTCGTTCAGTTTAAGTAAGGAAAAGGAGATTTTTTGATTATTTATTGATGGGTCCCACATAAAAGTCAAAAGTACTACTCGTTCAGCATCGTTCAAAGAACATGTGTTATCAGGCTCCATAAAAAAGAACGAGATTGAGATCAAAATGATCTATAGAGATTGTTATCATTGTTCACCTCAAAGATCAAAATGATCTAGAGATTACATCCATGTTGGGTTCTGGCAATTGTCAAATCTCACTATACTATGATATAATACAGAATCTATACAAGCATAACAAGACCTCAAACTTAACAACAGATTTCCATCTATAAGATTCTAAACCGAAAATCATACTATGGAAATTTAACATGAGAAGCACAACTCTTAATACGATCACACAGATCAACCAGACCAACCAGAAATAAAAGAGAAATTAAGAGGTGAAATGTTTCAGAGAAAAAGTCATAAATCCGGTGGGGCAACCTAGAGGGAGATCTTTTATTTCAATGCGTACGGATTGTCAACCGGTTTAAAAGAAGTGGATAAAAACTAAACCGGAAAAGATAAGTGGGTTGGTTACATGTTCAGCCGAAAGTAAAAGCTCAAGCTCAGTGGCGGCGGGGAAGCCAGCCAGTTGAAGCTGACTGCATTACAGCACATGCACAACATTTCATAAATCTTTACCTATATCGTCAAAGCTGGCGATGGATTGAAAGAGAAATTTTTACCTGGTTCAAACCATGAATCTTTTCTGGACTAGATTAATATTTTAGTGTCAATATTATTACTACTTACCGAAAGCATAACTATACACTTATAATATATATTATACTCAATTTTAGGAGAATCTCAGATGGGCAGTTTCAGAGACTGAGGTTGAGCGTTGTCAACTTAAGATTATAGAAATAGAGTGTTGAGGGTAGATAATATCTTAGGATGAGGTACGAAAGGTCTAAGGTGACATCAGTTCAGTTTTTCATATTTTGATGAGGCGAAAAGTCTCAAGAAAATGCTGAAGTTGAGCTAGGTATTTCCTCACTCAGTTCAGATATTGGCAATATGAGTGAACGAGTGGACAAGTGGAAAGCAACTGACACTTGAGTAGAGACTTTGTCCTTGGTATGTCAGACAAGGGTGGCACTGCTACGCATTGAGGTGCCCTGGAAGATGTCAGACTAGGGTAGCGCCTTGCTACCTAGAAGAATAGGTGAGTGGGAACAGATCCCTGCTATGTCAGATTGCAGGGCGCTGACACCCGTCATAGAGCAGAGAGTAGAGCAATGAAGGGGCGACACATGTAAAGCTGTCTGGAGCCTCCCAGCTTAAACCAAGTATAAAACCAAATGTCTTAACAGTAAGAGGTAATGAAAATTTCCTAAGAGAATTACAAATACTTTCAATATTACCCTATTATCCTTCTAGAAAACTGACTAGAGCGTCGAAATGGAGTTAGCCAACTACCACCCCAGCCGTAGTTTATTGGTTAATGTAGAATAGATCTTTGGGACATACTGTGGATTATAGAGCCCTTCGTAACAAATGAAAATCTATGTCAACAGTTTGGCACCGACTGTGGGAATGATTGTCTTCAGTTTCAAATTCCAACAAATCAAGAGCTTGATTGAAATGAGGATACAACATGGAGGATGTGGGAGGAGAGTAGATAGGTGAGAGTGAAGGGGGGGAGAGAGATAAAGGAAAAGGAGTCCTCCCGCCCTTACCTAAAGGAAGAATAACACATTCGGCAAGCATAGCTAGAAGAAGATCAACGCCTCCGCAAACCCCTCCAGTGGAAAATAGTGGAGTGGACATATTGCCGGCCATCGAAAGGATGAAGAAGGGCCTAGTGGAAAGAATGAGCCAGGTGGTGGAGCATTCTATAGAAGCAAGAATCATGGAAATAAGGGTAGGAGTGAGGTCGGAAGAAAGAGAGGAACCACAAAGGATATGCATACGCCCCCCGGTGGGATCCCAATATGAGGAGGATGATGCAGCGTCTCGCTTAAGGATGGTCGCGGCAGGGGGAGAGCGAGGTAATTTAACAGATACTGCTTGGAATCCGATCCCCTCATAAGTGTTGAAGGACACGAGACACCCTCACAAGTGCTGACAAAGCAAATGAAGGAACTGGAGGCGATAGGAAAGAGCACCATGCTGTGTATGGATGAGCGGAAAAGTCTGTTTATGGAAAGAGTCCAAAATGCACAATTACCAAATAAGTTCAGAGCTCTAACCATAATGTATGATGGGACAAAGGATCTCCGAAACCACATGAACTCATACAAAACCTACATGAGGATGAATGCTATGTCAGATGAGTTGATGTGCTAATGTTTTCATATCACATTGATTGATTCAGCTAGTGATTGGTACAGGTCTCTCGCGCCAGGCTCTATTAATTCATTCGACGAGCTGAAGAAGTTATTCATGTCAAATTTTTAGGGTGCGGCTAACACGAGACGTCCCTCATAAGTCTTTATACTATAAGGCAGAGTCCGGGAGAAAATCTATTAGACTATGTGGAAAGGTTCAATCGAGCCTCGAAGAATGTAGACCGACCTAGGGACATAGGGGTTTAACATGCCTTCTTAGGGGGCACGACAGATAAGAAGCTCATCAGCCTATCAGGAAAGAAGCATTTTGGTTCATATGTTGAGGCCTTATTAGAGGCAAAGAGGATAGGAGTAGCTGAGAAGATCCTCATAACTCAGGTAAGAAGTCAGGGAGAAAGGGGGAATAGTAGTAGAGGAATGGAAAGAAAAAGGAAAGAGAGGAGCCGAAGGGAAATGGTGAACGGAAGGAAGATAGAAAAAGGAAAGAGGATGAGAGGAGAAGCCTAGAGAAGAAAAAAAATGACACCCCTCTTCAGGGACAATTTCACACCTCTGGTAGCCGAAATAGATGCGATATACAACCGCTACATAAACCATAATATATTCAAAGCCCTAAGCAACTTAAAAGTGCACGGACTCAGCGAGACCAAAGAGTTTACTGTAGATACCATGCAGATCATGGTCATAAGATAGAGGATTGCTTACATCAGAAGAGGAAGATTGAAAGGCTGATCTAAGAGGGTCGTCTTGGGAAATATGTGAATAGTGAAAGGATGGGAAACCAAAATGGAGTAAGAAGAAAGGATATGAGAGAGGAGAGGGAAGATGATCATCGGGAAAAAAACCTCGGGCATCAGAACATGGCAGGGGAGATCCAAGTGATTGTTGGGGGACCTGAGGGGCGAGACTTGGGTTGGCAAAGAAACAAATGGCTAAGGAGCCTAACACAAGTTGAAGTGTTCTCAGTCTCGGTCACCCCTCAGGGTAAAACATCGCTAGACATTACCTTCAATCACTTAGATGAGGAGGGGGTTATATACCCCCACAATGATGCTTTAGTCATCACGGCCAACATCTTAACCACTCTAATACATCAAGTTCTGGTCGACTCGGGGAGTGCAGTGAACGTGTAGTCATTATCAACCTTCAGAAAGATGGGCATCAACAACGCGAGCCTGAAGCCTATTAATACTCCACTGACGAGTTTCCCGGGGAAGTCTCTATATTTCGAGGGAATGATAAGCTTGCCTATGACTTTCGACGAGGAGTCCCGAAGGTCTACGATCATGGTAAACTTCATGATCATCAACTTTCTATCAGGATATAACATCATTCTCGGGCGCCCCTCTATTAACTCCCTAGGGGCTATAATTTCAACAAAGCACCTGATGATGAAGTTCCCTATGAAGGAAGGAGTGGGACTTGTGAAAGGAAACCAATAAAGTTCAAGAAGGTGTTATCTGACCTCGCTCATAGAAGTTAGTGTCAGCCCAAACATGGAGGTCCATATAGTTGATAGTGTGCAACCGTTTAACGAGGACGAGTGTAAAAGGGTTGAAAGTGAAGTGAAAAGGGAGGAAGATAAGGGAAGGAAGCTGAGAGTTTGCTCAACAGAGGCCCTTCAACATGTTGAATTTTCCAATGGGAGAAAACTGAGGATAGGAACCAAGCTGACAAAGAACAATCTAGATAGTCCTTCAGACCTTAGAGCAAAACCTAGATGTGTTTTCATAGGAAACTTCTGAGCTGACGAGCATTAAAGAGGATGTCATAGTACATCAACTTGACATTACAACTAGAGCAAAGCCGGTAAGGCAAAGAATGAGGAGAGAAATAAAGCCGCAGTTGAAGAGGTAAGGAAGTTAATAGTAGTATGAGTGATTTGGGAAGTCCAATACCCGAAATGGCTCTCTAATGTGGTCTTTGTGTCCAAAGGAGGGGGAAAGTGGAGGTTATGTGTGGACTTCAAGAACCTGAATGATACTTGCCCTAAGGATAGCTACTCATTGCCCAACATAGATCTGATGGTGGATGTCATAGCAAGGTACGAGTTGATAGCTTCATGGACATTTACTCAGGGTACCACCAGGTGAAACTATGAATGAGAGATCATGAGAAGACTTATTTAATAACTGATGAAGGCACTTACTGCTACAATGTAATGCCTTTCGGACTAAAGAATGCTGGGGTGAATTTCTAGAGGCTAGTAAATGGCATGTTCTGAAAGCAACTAGGGAAGACGATGGAGGTGTATGTAGATGACATTTTAGTGAAAAGTGTAATGAAGAGGGATCATCTGAGGCATTTGGACGAGACATTTGGAGTAATGAGAGAATAAGAATATGGGATGAAGCTAAATCCTGAGAAGTGTGCATTCAGAGTCGATTCGGGCAAATTCCTAGGGTACATAGTGCACCAGAGGGGGATTGAGGCTAATCCAGAAAAGATACAGGCATCATCAGTCTGAAGGCCCTACAGACAAAAAATGAAATTCAAGCCCTAATAGGAAGAATTGCTGCATTGAGTCGATTCATCAGTCGCTCGGCTGATAAATGCCTCCCATTCTTCAAATCGCTAAAGTGCTCCAACACGAAGGGATGGAATGAAGACTGTGATATGGCCTTCAAAGAGCTGAAGAGGTATCTGACATCCATTCCCATATTAAATAAACCGGAAGTGGGAGAAGAATTGAGCCTTTATATAGCAGTAAGTAGAGTGGTGGTGAGTTCAGTACTTATGAAGGAAGAAGAGGGGGAGCATAAATCAGTGTATTACACAAGTAAAGTAATGAGTGAGGCGGAGGGGTGGTATCCACATGCTGATAAGGCTATTTTCGCGTTAGTTGTGGCTGCGAGGAAATTGAGGCTATACTTTTAGGCTCATCCTATTGTAGTGGTGACTGACCTTCCACTTAAACAGATCCTTCAAAACCCTGATACCTTAGAAAGGCTACTGAAGTGGTTTGTTGAGCTAGAAGAATTTGACATATCCTATAAGCCTTGAGCCGCGATTAAGGCTCAGACCCTAGCCGAATTCATTTTAGAGTTCTCCAATGAGGGTCTAGCAAACATAGAAAAAAGAGGGGAAGTCAGTGTTGATACTGAGAAGGAGCTTCGACCACCCTACTAGACATTGCAGGTAGATGTGGCGGTAAATAAAGAAGTTGTGAAGCTGAGTCGATCCTCATTTCTCTTGAGGGAAGAAAGATCGAATACGTGCTCAGGTTTCGCTTCAAAGCTTCAAATAATGAGGCTGAGTATGAAGCGCTCCTGGCAGGTTTGAGGCTTATAAGAGAAGTAGGAGCAGTGCGGATTAGTATATACAGTGATTCTCAAGTAGTGGTCTCGCAAGTACAGGGAGAATTTGAAGCAAAGTCCGAAAAAATGAGGGCCTACTAGAAGATTTATGAAACAGTGCTAAAGTGATTCAATAATTACGAGATAAAGTACATCCCAAGAGGTGCAAACACTGACGCTGATGCACTAGAGAAACTGACAACTTTGCCGCATGCTGATCTCCCTATCACAGCTTTGAGATGATATCTTGATGTTCCCAGTATCTCCAAAGAAATTGAAGTGATGGCACTGGAGGATGAGGGATGGATATGAGCTATAAAGAAGTATTTAATAGAGGGGGAGCTACCCTCATCTAAGAATGAGGCCAGAAGGATCAGGTCTCAAGCTTCTAGGTATGTCATGGTAGAGGACGTGCTATTTTGCAGAGGGTATTCCCAACTAATAATGAGGTGTGTCTCAGAAAATGAAAAGAAATTATTGCTGAGAGAAATTCACGAATGGGTGTGCGCAAGTCACTCATCCGGGCATGCCACAGTCTTGAAGCTAATGAGGCAGGGTTCTTCTAGCCTACCATGATGAGGGATGCCAGGTGTCACAGCAAACGATGTAGGGACTATAACATTCACGCTAGTATTCCCAGAAAACCACCTGTGGAGTTAACCTCAGTAAACAGCCATTGGCCATTTGCAAGGTAGAGAATATACCTTATTAGACCATTGGTGTAGGGGGCAAAGTAGAAGAAATATGCTATAATAGCCATTGACTACTTCACCAAGTGGATTGAGGCCGAGGCCTTGACAATGATCACCGAGGCAGTAACAACTAAGTTTTTATGGAAGAACATCATATGTAGATTTGGAATACCACAGAGCACCGTCACCGATAATGATAGGCAGTTTGACAATCAAAATTTCAAAAAATTTTGTATCGATCTGAGGATCATGCATTTCATCTCCTCCCCTTATCATCCTAAGGCAACTGGCCAAGTAGAAGCAACTAACAAGGTTATCAAAAACTTGCAAAAGAAGAGGTTGGAGGAGGGTAGAAAAAGCTGGGCAGATGAGCTTCCCTTGGTATTATAGGCCATTTGCACCACTCCTCAGACTGCGATGGGGGAAACCCTTTTCAGCCTTACCTTCAGGACTGCAGCCATAGTGCCATCAAAGACAAGTCTTCCCTCATATAGAAGGTTGTCCTTTATCAAACAAGATAATAGTATGGTCCTAATAGAGTCCTTGACTTGCTCGAGGAAACAAGGGAAGAAGCCCAGATCAGGGAGCGTCATTACAACAAGGGAGTTCGACCTCGACCGATACGTATGGGTGACTTGATCTTTAGGAAGGTTGTTAACCCCATGCATATGGGTCCTTTGAAACCAAAGTGGGAAGGACCGTATATGGTTGTCTATGAAATTAGGCTAGGAACTTACAGACTTTAGAATCAAGTAGGGAAAGAGCTCTCACATTCGTGGAACTTAGAGAACCTTTAGGTCTATCCTCAAGAAAGTGTGGATGAAGGTGAGGGCTAGCGTAAGACTTGTATTACTGACCATATAAGGTCGATCATGGGATTCTCAAACACTTAATGATGGAAAGAATGTTTGTTAGCATATATAATTAGAAAGCACAACTTGGAACGCTTATTTGGCATCCAAGGTAAAAGAGATCTGAGCACCCGATAGGGGCTTAACATCAATAACTTAGAATGTTTATTTAGCGTCCAAGGAAAAAGAGATCTGAGCACCCGATAAGAGCTCAACATCAACAACTTGGAACACTTATTTCACGTCCAAGGTAAAAGAGATCTGAGCACCCAATAGGGGCTCAGCATCAGCAACTCGAAACGCTATCGAGTGCTCAACGTCACTTGAAAAGGTTATGTGGTGATGATGAAATGAGCACAGTAGCCTAATACTTGAGTTTATTCCAATACTTGCGTTTATTTTATTTGATAATCTTAACCCTTACGTGTTCAGTTTTTAAAAAAGAGGGAAAAATAGACTAAGTATTGGAGGAGTAAAAGAAATTATAGAAAAGTATTCATTAAGGTGAAATTTGATTACAAGTTCTCATACAAATGAAACTTCAAAAAAAAAAAAAAAGAGAGAGGGAGAGAGACTAAGTCTGCGGATCAGCAATAGTAGAAGGGTGGGATGCCTCATCTTCGGGAGCCACCACTTCTGTGGTTGTAGCCACCGGAGCAACCTCAACTTCATTAGCCTCGCCCGTAGAGTCCTCATCCATAGGAAGTGCAATTTCGCCCATGTTGATGGAAGGGAACTTCAGCTCAACCACAGCGAGGCATGACAAAAGGCCTTTTTCGCTGATCTCGGACTAAAGTGCTAAGAACTCGTTAGACTCGAGATACTCAGCTATAGCGGCACTCTTGATATGTAGGACTTCAGGAGTCCCTCAAGTTCAGCTTGGCTGCTCTATAGTTGAGCATGAGCTTTCTGAAGCTTAACCGCATCAGCTTTCTTGAGGTCAACCTCCTTGTGATACCTTTTGAAAGTTAGTTTTTCTCATAAGACAACTCCTTCACTTGTTGAACCGAGGAGAGAGTGCTTTGCTTCAATTTCTCATTCTCGGATCGCAGCCGTTCAACCTCCTCCTGCTGGAAGGTTTGAACTAAGGCCCCCACAACGGGTGAGGTAATATGGCACTAAGAAGAAATAAATAAGTTAGGAAATGCAGCAAGTAAGTAAGATATAGCACAATGGTGAAAAATAAATGGCTTACCATAGCGATGCTGGCGCTCAAAATCTCTTAGACTTCCAGGAGTGGAAGAGCTACTAGCCGAAGAGCCTAGAACATCAAATACAGATTTGCTATTTCTTTCAGAAAATCTATAAGGGAACCCTCGCTGATCCAAGGCTCCAGCTGAGGCCTGACCTAGACTTTTGAGTCAAAAAGGCCAACATGGATGTGCACCAAGAAAGGGGTGATGAGGAAGAAGGCATGACCCGGGGAGGAGTAGCCACTAGGGCAACAACAGTGGTTTGAGGAAGATCGACCAAGAAGGGGGCTGAGGAGCTTAACATGTCCACCCTCACAGGTAGTGTCTCGGTGCAGTTCCTTTTTTCTGGACCCGTCGGGAGTGATAGTCCTTGTTTCTCTTAGAGGCGGCCTTGGCTTCTCACTTCTCCTTACGCTCCAAATATTTCCGGTTATTTAGAGCAGCAACCTCGGCCTGGGAGACATTTTCTGCAAAAAGATGCTAAGTGTTATAATTCAAAAAACACTTAATAAAAGCAAAGGTTAGAAAAAAGCTTAGCATGAGGGAGAGCCCTCAATTCAGATTGGGGAATGGTATATAGGAGATCGATTTCTAGAGGGAGGTCGGCACAGACTAAGACGTAGTTAGTCAGACGCTCTAATGTTATAATTACCCTAAAGTTTCTTTCCTCCTCGGGCTTGTTTATGATGGCTTCCCAAACCATCTCATCCATCTCAGAGAGAAGTAGCTATGTCTTCGGCATGCATTTTTCTTCAAACTCGATGCAAATGGAATAGTAACAAGCAGGGCACTGCCATTTCTCCGTTAGGATGAACCATTTCTCTTTCTAGAATTTGTTAGCTTGAGGGAGTCCAGATCTGGGTTTCTCTTTCTCTAACGTATTGTAATACCATCCTTGGTTACTCCGGCTCAGACTTATAAGTGAATGGAAGAAGCTGCTGCGATGGGCGTGCCCAGTCTCCTCAAAACACAAAACGAATAAACCTAGCATAGTTCTCCATGCGTTGGGAACTAGCTGACCTTGGGCCAGCCCCCATATGTATAAGAGGGAATGGATGACTGGATGTAAGGGTACCCTAAACCCCCAAGTAAACATGTCCAAATAGACAGTCCTTTCCCCGGATCCATCAGCGCCCACTGAAGATATTCGCTCGTACTCCTCAGGAACTCATATGTTGATGTAAGTTGAGACGTCATACTCCAATAGGATGTGGAAATGATCATCTTCGTTGAAGGTAGAAGTGACTTCTCTGTAGTGATCTGCCTGAGGCCGAACTGCCCCCTTTATTTTCTTCTTCGGTTTATGCTGAACCTTCCTTAGCTTATCCATCTTGGATGTACCAAACCATAAGAGGAGAATGTGTCAGCCTAAGGTCAGAGATCCGTAGTGGATGAAGATCTAGTCTAAAAAGCTGAAGTGATCCTAAGCTTAGCCAAAAAAGTGAATATATATCTAAAGTGTTGAGAGGTCTTGAGGAGCAGAATGACCGAAGGTAATCCTAATGTCAGTCAAGAGGGTGAATTTCCTAGGTATTGAGAAATGCATAGTATGGCTGAACAGGATTCTAGGGTCAGTTGGGAATTCAAAATTCATCTAAGTGTTGGATGTGTAAGGTGAAGAATAGAAGTCCTAAGCCTTAAAATAATGTAAAACACCTATGAGGTCAGTTCCAAGGTTTATTTTGATCAAAACACAACTTTCAAAAGAAAATTAAAAGCAGGAAAGAATCCAAAGCAAGAACATTCATAGAAAATGAAGAACAATTGGAGAAAATGTGGAAATTCGCAAAAATGGAGGAAAATGCAGAGAGAGGAGATAACTTACTTGCTCTGTCAGACATAGTGGATGGAGTAGTGAGTGCACATGGTGGCTCACGACGGTGGATGTAGCGGTGAAGTGCAGCAGATTTCGCAAAAGGTAGAAAGGTTGAGAGTAATGGAGAATGGAGAGTAGGAAAACTTATAAGAAAGAAGGAAATGGGGGAAAGGGAGCTTTTAATGGGAAGGGGCAAGGAGAATGGATGCGACGGTTGAGTATGTATGCTGGCCTAATCCACGTGTCAAGTTTCTAGAGATCATCACGGATAACGACGAGCACAAATCAAGGTACATTTAAGGCACCAGCGTGCATCCTTTCACATCCCTCGGTATTGATGGGGGTCGGTTGGATGAGACATGAGCTTGTTAGTCGAAATAGTGGTCAAAATGACACGCGACTCATGGAATGAGATTACGTGTCAAGGCGCTAATTGTTATACCCAATTCCGGGAGAACCTCAGCTGGGCATCCTTAGAGACTGAGGCTCAACCTCGTTAGGCTAAGATTGTAGAAATAGAGTATTGAATGTAGATAATATCTAAGGCTGAGGTACGAAAAATCTGAGGTGGCATCGGTTCGATTTTCCATATTTTGACGAGGCGAAAAGTCTCAAGAAGATGTTGAGGTTGAGCCAGATATTTCCTCGCTCAGCTTAGATGTTGGCAATATGAGTGAACAAGTGGACATGTGGAAAACAACTAACACTTGAGTGGAGACCTTGTCCTTGGTATGTCAAACAAGGGTGGCGTTGTTGTGGGTTGAGGTGCCTTGGAAGATATCAGACTGGGGTGACGCCTTACTAACCAGAAGGACAAGTGAGTGGGGAGCAGATCCCTACTATGTCAGATTGTAAGGTGCTGACACCCTTCATAGAGCAGAGTGTAGAGAAATGAGGGGGCGAAACGTATAAAACTGTCGGGAGCCTCCCAGCTTAAACCAAGTATAAAAATCAAATGTCTTGACAGTAAGAGGTAATGAAAAATTCCTAAGAGAATTATAAATATTTTCAATATTACCCTATTATCCCTTTAGAAAACTAACTAGAGCATCGGAGCGGGATTAGCCGACCACCACCTCGGCCGCAATTTGTTAGTGAGTGTAGGAGCAGATCTTTGGGACATACTGTGGATTGTAGAGCTCTTTGTAACGGACAAAAATCTACGTCAACAAAAAAAAAAAAATATATATATATATATATAATACTAATTACTGAAGACACATTTGTAAATCTGGCTTGGTAGCCCATTTCATTTCTACATAAGCAAATAATAATAAAATAATAAAGACATGTAAATCAAAAGTAAATACTATAAATAAGAAGACTTATCACATAGACGTAATTATATAATATTTATTCATTAAGCCTTTGACTCATTATTTTATTTAAAAATTTTTTCTTCTAGATAATTGATCATACTCGGTCCAACAGATCGGATATAAGTAAGGATGACCATCAGTTGATTTTTTGTGAAACCAAAACCGAAACACCGAAAAATGTGATTGAACCGATTTTTCACTGATTTGGTCGAAGGGGTACGACCCTTCGAGTAAACTTAAATATGCTAAAACAGATAAGAGAGGAATGAAGGGTCGAAGGGTTTGACCCGTTGAGTATCATGTGCAATACTACACACTATTAAAGGGGAAAAAAACCTAATGGTTTTCTTCCATCACACCTCATAAGGAGGAAGTAGAAGAGAATACGTGTTGTGGTGTTAAAATTTATGTTGCCGTCGACGATAAAGATTGTCGGAGATGGTGGGTTACAATCATAGGTAGTGGGAATTGGGCGGTGGTGGCTCGCAGAATCCCAAGTCGTGGCGTCTGATTGAGAGAGAATTTTAGTGCTGCAAGAAGAACTGAAGAAGAGAATGACGTTAGGAATTTAGGATTTTTGTTATAAAAAATATAAAATAAATATGATTTAAATTTTCGGTTGGTGCACCGAAACTGACCGAAAAATAGGAAACTGGTTTTCTTGAAACATTTTTCTGTCGGTACACCGACCGAAACTAGATTTATGGTAAATAAACTGACCAAAACCAACCAGAAAATTGGTTTCGGTCGGTGCGGTTTTTTTTTTCCTCACCCCTAGATATAAGTAAAAGAGTGGATATTTGTTTTGACCATTCTTATTCAGGTTGCTTGAAATTTTGGTATTTTGTGGTCCACCTTGATATTTTGACGTATCCCACTGTGAGTAAATATTAAATAATTACGTAAAAGTATTTTAAATTTTAGATGATGATTGAATTTATTCAATTTATATAACTATATTTGGTTGGCTAAGATTTGTTTAAATAATATATATTTTACTTGATTTCCTTTATTGATATTTATTGCATGAAAAACTTGGTTTAAAAAGTTATTTGAAAGGTATGCATTAAGCAGGACAAGCGTATAAGAAACTAAGTTGCATATTGATTGTAAATTATATTCGTATTTTATAGTATATACATGGACTCTTAATAAAAGTATGAGTGAATCATATGATTGATGACAAATATGTTTGTGCTTATAGAAACAAAGGTGATATGAAGGTATGTATTGTTAGATTATTTGAAAATCGTCAGAATAATTGTAGCTATTTGTAATGTTGATAGGCTTTGTGCACCTTGATCTGTTATATGAATATGACGTGTGCAAAGCTCCACACAGAAATATTGTTATAGTCATATATGGCAAGATATTTTATATAGCCGGATAAGACATGTTATTATCATTCTAGCCATATATGGCAGGGTAATTTATATCTTTAACGACTTATATTATGTCGTATTGGGGTGAGCTATACGCATATGGTGACGTGGTCACGATGTGAAATATTGCTCAATAATTTGTTAGTTTACAAATATGGATATTCTTTGAAAATATTATTATATGAGGGTATGAAAGTATTAATTAAGCATTCATTTCATGGTTATGTATATTTTAATAAGAAGACTTATCCCTTAAACGTAATTATATCATATTTATTTGTTGAGCTTTCGATTCATTCATTTATTTAAATTTTTTCTCTTCTAGATAACTGATCATACTCAGTCTAGCACATCAGATATAAGTAAAGGAGTGGATATTTGTTTTGACTATTTCTATTCAGGTTATCTGAAATTTTAGTATTTTGTAGTCCACCTTAATAGTTTGTATAGGACTTGAGTGAACCGTTAAGGTTGTTATGTTGAATATAATCAGCTTGCACATAAATTTTAATGTAAATAATAAAATCATTTTATATAACATTATTCAAATTAATTTCAAAATATATATATATATATATATTCATTATCATATTTTATAAAAATTCTTATAAAAATGTTGGTTATATATATATATATTTATACACATATATTTTACAAAAATATTATTATAAAACCTTACTTAATAATCCTATAAATTTAATAATAGGATCATACATCAATTACGATCGATTTTTGATCATGATAAATACCTTTTAAAATTTATAAAGACTTACTTGATCTTATAAATTTAATGATAAGATTATGCACATTAACTTTAAATTGTTAGAAACACTTGTAAATTTACTTCTGAACCATTGTTGCACCTTGCTCTCTAAATCATCTTTTATATACCCA
The DNA here is from genome assembly GCA_027186245.1 of Coriaria nepalensis. Lineage (NCBI taxonomy): Eukaryota > Viridiplantae > Streptophyta > Magnoliopsida > Cucurbitales > Coriariaceae > Coriaria > Coriaria nepalensis. Next base: position 8,922,735 of record CP114484.1, on the reverse strand, counting down.
AAAAAAAAAAACATCTTATTATATATATTATATAATTTGGAGAGATTTGTGATTAATAAAGTATTTTTCGGATTGAAAACGAAATATATAAATGGACAAAAAAATAAAAGAAAGACTGGATGGTGAACATTATATTCAAGTCAATATTTTTGTCGTTTTCGAAGGCTGGAGAAGCGTTCTATACGCAACATGTTGGCTGCCCAATATTTCTCCCTTTCACACTGCAGACTATTCAAAACTTCCCATTATCCTGACTCTACTTAGAGTGACATGGAGAAATCAACTTATTATTTATAATTACTAAATATTATTTTTATATATTTTATTTATATTAAACATATATACAAAGAAAAAGATACCTTAAAACCCATTATTTTTATTATTTATTACTTCGCATTGCATATATGATATACAAGAAATTGTAGCATGTGTCCAGGTACAGGCTTGAATGGCATACTCTATGTATTGCTCGATTCCCATTTCTCAAGCCAATACAAAAGATTCATTTGCTATTTCGTGCGCAGGGCGGCCATTTTCACAGAGGAGTAGTAGCTCTGTTCAGCGAGCTATCGCGATGAGATGATTCGCACCTGAAATCAAGGTCCGAAGACTAATTTTAATCCGACTTTTCCATTTTGAGCCTCATTCATGCATGCTTTTTCAATCCTTTGAATTCACATATCGTGTTTACTGAAAATTTCGGACATTTTTGACTCGTACGAAGAAAGAAAAAAATGGTGCTTCCCTTTCCCCCTTTTCCCTGTTTCACTTTCACACACAATCTGCTCTGTTCTGGATTGAGATCACCTTCAAATTTCAATTCAATATCTGTACTCTTTACGTTCGAATTTTGTTTGTTTTCTTATATCGCTAGATTACGTCTAAGAATTATGTAGTTTAGGATTAAGAACCGTCAGATTTAGGGATTAGACTGAATTTTAGATTTTTCATTTTTTTTCTTCTTTTGTCATCAGTATTTTCCACAGTGATAACAGAAGAAATGGAGGGTAGCTGATTCCATTCCGTGATGGATATTAAGTTTTTAATATGTTAGCTAATTAGAGATTTATGGGATAAATAAACTATAGGCATTCTTTAGTCACGCCACAACCCGCAAACATCACTTTTATTGGGTATCTACTTTCTTCGATGTGGTACCAGAATATTATACTCTGGTCCATGCTCTGTAAAGAAACACTCTTACTTTTACAATCTCTCTCTCAGTCTCACTTATCCATCTTACCGCTACTAAACAAAAACCCACAGCGGGCATGTCTTTTTCTTCCTTCTTTTTTCAAGAAAATATTTTCAAATGTATAATTAAGATCAGCTTAGAAAGTGTTCATAAACTACAATATCTGATGTTCTTTTCTTCTTGAGAATATCCAGATCCTGTGATTGTGGTTTTGAGCGACACCTGTAGCTATGTATTAATTTCTTTGTCCATATTCATTCCAGGTAATAAAAATACCGTTTTCTTAAGCTTGACTCTTAAATTTTTTAGGGCACTGTTTCCTTTTGAACTTCTGGGTTTTCTTTAATTTAATCTCTTAGATTAGGTTGAGCTGTAGAACTTTCTTATCTTATTTAAAAATATCATTTAGAGCAACACTGAGCAAGAACTGACAATTTTCTGTAAAAGATTTCATGGAGGAAGAGGACAATTACACCAAAGATGGGACAGTGGATCACAAAGGAAATCCTGCTAATATCAACAAAACTGGGACTTGGAAAGCCTGCCCTTTTATCTTAGGTGAAGTGATCTTCTTATGATAACGATAAACATGAAAATTCAAGATCTTCAAAAGCACTTACAATTAATTGCCCTCTTTTTTGCAAACAGGAAATGAATGCTGTGAAAGGTTAGCGTACTATGGGATGAGCACCAATCTCGTGCTTTACTTCAAGAAACGTCTAGGCCAGCACAGCGCTACCGCTGCTAAGAATGTCTCTGACTGGAGCGGAACATGCTATATCATGCCCTTGTTCGGAGCATTTCTAGCCGATTCCTATCTGGGACGATTTTGGACTATTGCCTGGTTCTCTATCATCTACGTTGGCGTGAGTTTTCTCCCCATAATTTTAATTTTCTTGTACAAGTACGAAGAAAATTTATATATAACTTTTCATTATGTGTATATAGGGAATGACACTTTTGACCTTATCGGCATCTGTCCCAGGCATACGGCCAAACTGTTATGGAGACAATTGTCATCCAACAAATGCTCAAAGTGCAGTGTGTTTTGTAGCACTATACTTGATAGCACTAGGTACAGGTGGGATTAAGCCTTGTGTCTCATCCTACGGAGCTGATCAATTTGATGATGCTAATGAAGGGGAGAAGAAGCACAAGAGTTCTTTCTTCAACTGGTTCTATTTTTCCATCAACATTGGCGCTTTAATTGCTTCTTCCTTGCTCGTTTGGGTACAGGACAATGTGGGTTGGGGATGGGGGTTCGGAATTCCCACCGTTATGATGGCAATTGCTGTAATTAGTTTCTTTTCGGGCACTAGGTTGTACCGGAATCAGAATCCCGGAGGCAGTCCTTTGACCCGGTTTTGTCAAGTGGTTGTTGCTTCCATAAAGAAGTACCGTGTTAAAGTACCTGACGATAAGTCTCTTCTTTATGAGACTGCAGATGATGCTGGGTCAGCTATCAAAGGAAGCCGTAAGCTTGATAACACTAAAGATTTCAGGTTAGTTTTGTAGAAACAAGTAAAGTGAATCAAATAGAATTATTACATATTACGGCTTGTAACATGATGTTTTATTTTTCTTCCTAGGTGCTTAGACAAGGCAGCTGTAGTGGAGCAACCAGATGAAATCAAAGGGCCAATTGACCCATGGAGAATCTGTACAGTTACACAAGTGGAGGAGCTAAAAGCTATCTTGAGGCTGCTTCCGATTTGGGCAACTGGGATAATCTTTTCAGCAGTATATGGTCAAATGGGGACTTTATTCGTCTTGCAAGGGGCTACGATGGATATAAGAATGGGAAAAAGCGGTTTCGAGATCCCACCTGCTTCTCTCTCTATCTTTGATACCTTGAGTGTCATATTCTGGGTCCCCATTTATGATCGAATCATAGTCCCATTAGCCCGGAAATTCACGGGCCACCCTAACGGGCTGACCCAGCTCCAGAGGATGGGAGTTGGCCTCTTCCTTTCCATCTTTGCTATGATATCGGCCGGGATTTTAGAACTGGTGAGGCTTGGGATTGTAAGAAGACACAACTACTACGAGCTAGAGCACGTGCCTATGTCTATATTCTGGCAAGTTCCTCAGTACTTCATCATAGGATGTTCTGAGGTGTTCATGTTTATAGGGCAGTTGGAATTCTTTTACGAGCAAGCTCCAGATGCTACAAGGAGTTTGTGCTCGGCCCTGTCTCTTACTACAGTGGCACTTGGGAACTACTTGAGCTCTCTGCTCGTGACCATTGTTACTAGTATAAGTACAAGGAATGGGAAGCTCGGATGGATTCCGGATAATTTGAACTATGGACATGTCCATTATTTCTTCTGGCTCTTGGCCATTTTGAGTGTGCTTAACTTCTTTGCTTATCTCTTGATTGCAAGTTGGTACAAGTATAAAAAGCCTCTAGGTACTCTACGTTGAGGAATATCATTGGACAAGCAGCTCATTATTCACATCATTGCAACTACTTTTGGAAGAACCAAAAAAATACCGTTGATCCTGGGTTTATGATGTTGATTGGTTTCTAAATACATAATAGTTTTTTATTTTTATTTTTTATTACGAAGGTACAAAGTAAAGATAGTTAATGTTGAATCAACGTAAGGGTTTGGTTTGATGGTCAAAGACGTAAGTTCTTAGTTGAGATTCAAAATCTTGAGTTCAAATTTCGTCTCTAAGTTTATGTTATATGGGGCAAAGAGGGTGTAGTAGGGTTGGCCTTTCATGACGAACTGTTTGAACTGCTGTTTGAATAAATTGTGAAGTAAACTGGTTTTAATGAAAAAATTGACTTTCTTCACAAACAATCTTACCATACAAGAAACTGATAAACAGTGGAGGCTGTTATGGGCTGTCATGCAGCCCAAACAATGATTAGATGTGATTACCTACGGCCCAAAAAATCCGTTACACGTTTACTCCGTCTGCACAAAATCACGTGGCGAGCAGAGAGGCAATGAGAGACTTTTTGAGTTAATATGATCCGGAGCTCATCTGATCAGATCAGCTTTTACCCACTAAAAAAAGGTGCACGAACCTTCTTCTCCGTTGGCCATTTGGGCAGAAGCTTCAACTCGACTACGGTTAAGGAAGAACCCAATTGATCTTCCCTCACGAGTCTGCTACCCAAATGGTTCACAAACGATATCAATACGTTAAAGCATGTAAATGCTTACAACCTTATACACATTACAAACACACCAACACTTGATTTGCTTTATTGGATTGGTTGTCAAAAGCATGCCTACAAATTGTTCGACACAATGCCTAACTGAAAACTCTCATCTTTTCACGTGGGTAAAGCAGTATTAGTGATGTACGGCCTGATCGGTGCTGCGTGGCTGTACAACGAAGCGTCGCCGCTTGGGTGGTGGACGTTGAGGCCTCGCCCAAGGAAGAGAAGGAGCTGGCTCACCTATACCTACGGATACCATTTCCGTACCCAGGCGATGAGGAAGCTATGGAGGAGTTTACAGCCAAGGGGGGAATGAGAGGGACTGCGATGAATCCGAAAGGAGTTGGATAATCTGCCGTATAATTATCCGGAGTTGCAGGACAAGAAGCTGGAACAGGAAGCTCAGAAGCTCTGGTTGAGGATGAGAAACGAGGGCATTTCGGAAGTGAGGGAGAAGGGCTACGATGTGGAGTGAGTGGTGATCTTTTTAATTTACCTGGTTTGAGTGCGATCAAAATTACATTAGCTGCTTGCTTCTTCCCATCCTTTGTTGTGAGCTGAAATGCTTTCATGAATGATATATATAGTCTACTCTTACAAATAAATCGATCCATGTGTAATAGAATCTGTTCTGTTTCTCCTGCCTGTCTTTTCCTTATACCTGTAATGAGTGTTCTCGTCTTCCACGTAATTTTTCAAAAAAAAAAAAAAAAAGAGAATATTCACAGGACAGGAACTGGGGCAATTGCATTATTGTAATTTTACTGTATTGCTTGGGTACCAGAAGGCAAATGAATAGTATTTTTTTACATTCTGTTACTATACTTGTGAAGCTTTGATGTCAATTATCCTATTTCTCTAATTGATGCTCTTATACTAGAAATTACCACCTATAAAAAAGAAGAAGAAGAAGATTTACAATACAATCATAAAGCTAGGATTTTTGAGCAGTGGCGGCATCATCATCAATCTGGTACACTATCTCAATTCACAGCCCCGAGTTTCAAGCGGGAACAATAGAACACAGATCCCAGACATAAAGATCACAATCTCGAAGAGAAGAATGGCTGCTCTTTGATGGCATCCATTAACTAATGCTACAGCCACAAGAGGGCATATCATACCTCCAACTCGTCCGACCGAGGTAGCAATTCCTACTCCAGTTGATCTCACGACAGTTGGGTAAATCTACATGATAGACAATCAGTTCTGTCATACAAATTGAAACAAGACAAAAAATGGTTCATTAGGATTCGTAGATTTATTCTTCTACCATTATTTTACCTCTGGAGCGTATATATAGATGACTGTGAAGGTTGCCGTGATGCATATACGAGCTCCAAACAGAAGACCAGTGGTTATATCATTTGGAAGGTGGAAAATGAGCGGGATTAGAAAAATGCAGCAGAGAAAGAACATTACTGCCATTGAAAACTTCCGTCCTACTTTATCTACCAGTGCAGCTGATATAAGCAGGCCAGGAAACTCTTCATGCAAAACCAAAACCCAAATGTCATTTCATGATATCAACAATTAAGGACAATTCCAGTGGAATAATAAAAATGGCCAAACTAGATCAATAACCTGCAAAGGTAGTGATGAACACATCTCTGTAGCTGGTATCTTGTGAATCCTTGGACTTTACTTCATTAGCCATACATCGACTATTCCTACTGCTCAATTCAGAAGTAAGCAAAACGAGGCCATAGTATGAGAAGGCATTACCAAAGAAAACTACCCACAAGAGCAAGGTGGACCTAATTAGCTTTGGGGAAAGAAGCATTGATATTGATGATACTCCCTTCAAATTAGAATCTTTTTCATGAGGAGATGAATCTTGGGTTTGGGTTGGTGAGAGAAGTGCATCGTCTTCCAAGGGAATATTCTTCTCATTTAGCCTGATCTGTCTGTCAGACACAAGAATGCTGGGAGGAAGTTTTGTTCCGTTCAGTCTTGCTACTTTCTCTAGGACAGAAACAGCTTGAGCCATTTGAGATTTTAGGCATAAATACCTAGGTGATTCAGGAGTTAAAGTGTAGAAAAAAAGGAGAAGTGATGCAGGTAGGGCAGAGAGAGCAAGCAGCCACCTCCAACCCAATGTTGGCATAATCATCTGTAAGGAAAACGAAATATGAATTCAGCCTATTCAGGTACAAGGCCATGCACACTATATTGCCACATGGGTACTACCAAAAGAAAAAGGAAAAAAAACTTCAAATTTAACCAGAAAGGAAATCATACCCACGCAAGTGAAGCCTCAAAAAGGGTTCCAACAGACCAAAATGCTGAAAAAACAACCATCCAAGTGCCTCTATTAGGCGCAGGAATGAACTCCAAGAACCAGGATGAGAGGACATGGCCACCTCCCACACCAACTCCAACCAAAAAGCGAAGAAAAATCAACGATCCATAGTTAGGGGCCAGTGCACTTAGAAGACCAGTTACAGAAGTAATTACTGCTGTAAAGAGGAATCCTTTCCTGGATAATTCATATGCACACACCAGTAATTAAAGAGCAAGAAGAATTGTTGAGCATAATTTGAATGCAAGGTTAGCTTCTTTCGTTAGGGTAATGCAACAATTAACTACAAAGTCTTAGAAAAAAAGAAACATAAGGAAATGAGAGTGAGCGGAACGGACCTTCTACCGTGTTTATCAGAAACTACACCTGAAAAATATGCTCCAATTAACATGCCAACAAAAACCACACTGGTAATAAGAGATTCCTCCTGGGAAGAAAGATTCCATTCGGATTGAACTGCAGGTCCCACAAAAGAGAGCAGCATCATCTCCATAGCCTCTGAAACCCAACCCATGCCGGCATAAGCAAGCACGAGGAGTTGGAATTTCCCAAACCCCATGGCAATAAGAGCTTCATCCACAGTGTAACCTTGACTCTGCTCCCCATCTTCCATCTAATCAAATTTAGCCCCTTTGGCTCTGCAAAATAGGAGTTGACCAGAAGTACATGTATAATGAAGGGACCATAAAAGACTTGAAAGTGATCCTACAATTTATCTCACTTGCATCAATATTCAGATGATGATCGAGTTTGCTACATGAGAATGAAAATCAAAAACCCATTTTCATATGAACAGTACGATGGCAAAAGAGGGTGAAAAAGGTTACAAGAGACATGCAAAATTCAAGTTCTCTGTCGAGAAGACATTGTCTCACCATTAATCAGCTCCACACTCTTTAAATTGAACAATAAAGAGAAAATGATAAATAATTTTAAAAAATAAAAATAAAAATTTAAATAAATAAATAAAAAGGCAAAAAGGAGAAGATCTGGTGACAAAAGAACTCAGAAAATGAACCTGAATTGGGAGGAGGTAAGAGAAATGAGGGTAGAATCGTCTTCCTTCTCTCTCTATTATTTTTGTTGTCGTTGTTGTTGGCCGAGTCAAATGGGTTAGGAGGAGTGAGAATTTTCCCGAGATTTATTATCACTGCAAGAGATTTTTCCCGATATGTTCGCTAGTGATAATGAAAAAGACTGATCAGAGAGAGGAACTTTTTCTTCTTCTTCTTCTTCTTCTTCTTCTCCGTCGTCCGGTCACTAAAAATTTACTGGTCTCCATGAACGAGAAGAAGAAGCAGAAGATTTGCTGCTGCATAAAGCATCTCCGGCTGGAGCTAAATTGAGTACACAGGTAATTGGCACAAATAGGACCAGGTTATGATTCAAGGGGTGGGATCGATAATATAAGTAAAATACGAGGGCTTTTCAAAAATATTTTTATAACTATTTTTCTAATATTCTTTTTCCTGAGGGGTAGAAACCATAATATATAATAATGAATAAATATTCGATACAATTCGATAATACTACGTTCAACAGGTTTAAATGAAAATTGAATGGTTAAGATTAGTTATATTTCCTTATGACAAGATCTTAACCCCACCAAACTAAATTACAAAACTAAATTATAAGGTGTTAAAAGTTAGAATTGCTCTTTCTCTCATTGATAGATCATAAATCTTCTTCACCACTTGTATTCCTGTGTCTTTAGTAACAAGTTACAACCACAATACTGATATCATTATTAATAGTAATATTACAACATCGTAAAATACAGATCACACAAATTGTGATCAGATGACAACAAATAAATTAAGGTTTGGCTTTTTCTCTGCAAGTTCATGTGAGCTCAGAGCCGATAGGAAACAACAGGCTTAAGCCAGTAAGAGTTATCTTCATCCGCAGGTATAGGGAATTGACCGGTAAAGTACACGAAACATCAGTAACGCCCTTCCTTCACTGCCACACAGCTAGGCAGCAACAAGTCCATCTATTTTTTCCGACATCTTTGGCTCTAAAAGTAACGGCCTCCCAGATATCAGAATCACCAACTTCATAATCGATACCCTTCTACCTTCTATTAAAATCAGCCGAGGTCTAAAAAGAAACAAATAGAATTACAACAAGATCATGAGGCTAGGATTTTTGCGCCACAGCATCATCAATCTGTTTACAGGTGGAGGGTACACTGTCACTCAATTCACGGCCCTTAGTTTCAAGAGGGAACAAGAGAACACAGATTCCAGATAGAAAAATCACAATCTCAAAGAGAAGAATGGCTGCTCTTTGATGGCATCCATGTACTAACCCTACAGCCACGAGAGGACATATCATACCTCCGATTCTTCCCACCGAGCTAGCAATTCCTACTCCAGTTGATCTCACTACGGTCGGATAAATCTACACAATGGGTAAATAAATCCATCATACGTATGAATTCGTCATACAAACTCGAAAAAGAGTAACAAAAGGGTGATCTAAATAATGCATCTTTAGGAATCATAGATTTATTCTTCTACAATTAATTTACCTCTGGAGCATATATATAGACAACTGTGAAGGTTGATGTGATGCATAGACGAGCTCCAAACAAAAGACCAGTAGTTATATAGCTAGGTAGGTATAAAACAAGTGGGAATAAAAAAATGCAGCAGAGGAAGAACATAGTTGACATAGTAAATTTCCGTCCCACTTTATCTACCATTGCAGCTGATACAAGCAGCCCAGGAAACTCTTCATGCAAAAATCATAAACCCAAATGTCATTTCATAATATGAGCAAATGATAAATTAAGACAATCTGGTATAATGGTCAGACTAGACTACCTGCAAAACTAGTGATGAACACATCTCTGTAGCTGGTATCATGGGAATCCTTGGACTTTAACTCATTAACCACACAACTACTATTTCTATCGCTCAATTCAGAAGTCAGCAAAACAAGGCCGTAGTATGAAAAAGCATTCCCAAAGAAAACTACCCACAGGAGCAAGGTAGACCTTCTTAGCTTTGGGGAAAGAAGCATTGATGTTGATGATATTGCCCCAAAATTAGAATCTTTTTCTGGAGGGGATGATTCTTCGGTTTCGGTTGATGAGAGAAGAAGTGCATCGTCTTCAGATGGAATATTCTTCTCTTTTAGTTCAATCTGTTTGTCAGAGACGAGAAAGCCGGGAGGAAGTTTTGTACCGTTTATTCTTGCTATATTCTCTAAAACAGTGACAGCTTGAGCCATTTGTCCTTGTAAGCATAGGTACCTCGGTGACTCGGGAGTTAAACTGTAGAAAAAAAGGAGAAGGGATGTAGGTAGGGAAGAGAGAGCAAGCAACCACCTCCAACCCAATGTTGGCATGATCATCTGTTAAGGAAAATGAAGTATGAGGAACAAGGTCAGGCACACTATATTCCCACATTGGGTACTACCAAAAGAGAGGGGAAAAAAAAAACTTCAAATTTAACCAGAAAGGAAAGCATACCCATGCAAGTGAAGCCTCAAAAATGGTTCCAACAGTCCAAAATGCTGAAAAAACAACCATCCAAGTGCCTCGATTAGGCGCAGGAATGAACTCCAAGAACCAGGATGAGAGTACATGGCCACCTCCCACGCCAATTCCAACCAAAAAACGACAGATAATCAAAGATGCATAGTTAGGGGCCAGTGCACTTAGAAGACCAGCTACAGAAGTAATTGCTGCTGTAATGAAGAATCCTTTCCTGCAAAATATATATAATATACACACACATCTAAGTATTTAAAGATGAAGAATAATCACTAAGTTTCACATCAAATCAAGTTCTACAATTTTGCATAACTTGAATGAAATATTAGCTTCTTTAGTAAGGGTAATGCAAATATCAATAATAAAGTCTGAAAAATGAAAAGAGACAGACCAGACCTTCTACCGTGTTTATCGGAAACTACACCCGAAAAATATGCTCCAACTAACATGCCGGAAAAAACCACGCTGGTAATAAAAGATTCTTCCTGGGAAGAAAGATTCCATTTAGATTGAACTGCGGGTCCCACAAAAGAGAGCAGCATCATTTCCATAGCCTCTGAAACCAAACCCATGCCAGCATATGCAAGCACGCAGATCTGGAAGTTTCCAAAGCCCATGGCAACAAGAGCTTCATCCACAGTGTACCCTTGGTTCTTCTCCCCATCTTCCATCTACTCAAATTAACCCCTGAGAAAATGCTCAGACAATTAATATCATTAGCATCAATAATCAAATTTTCAGATGATGGCTTTTGTTATATGAGAGTGAAAATCAAAAACCTATTTCATATGACAAATGCAAGGTAAGAGATCATTAAAAGAGATGCCAACTTCAAGTCTTCTGTTGAGAAGACATTGTTTCTTATAATTACACCATTTATCAGCTTCAGCTCTAGACTCTTACAATTGAGCTATAAATTTGTTCCATCTAAAACCCAACCTAAAATTACTTTCCTTTTTGTTTCGACATAAACCCAAATCTTTAGACCAAGTGAGAGAACAATGAATGTTGTTAGAAATTTAGAACAAAAAAAAAAGGTATAAATTTACTAGAAATGATAGTTTTGGGGGAAAGGGAGCGTAATCAGGAAAGAAAACTATAAATTATTACCTTGAATCTTATCCTTACACAAGAAATTAGGAATATAAATTTAAACAGAAAAAAAATAAAGATAAGAGTTTCTAAATAAAATTCAAAGAGAAGAAGATCGAGAGAATGAGAAAGAAAGAAGGAAAGGAACCTGGCGATGAGGAAAAATGAGGATGTAAAAATAAACGAGGGAATAATAGTATTCTTCTTCCCTCTTCTCTCTCTATTAGTATATTGTTTGTTGACCGTATCAAAAGGGCAAAATCATTATTTTATTACAGAAGGATCTTCACCTCCAAAGCGCGTGAGATTCGTTGATTTTAACGAAAACGACTGAATCTGAAAGATGATCTTCTTCTTCTTCTTCCTTCCCCGCTGCTCGGTCATGAAGGAGAGCAAGTAGCAAAAATGTTCCTGCTGCGCGGAGCTGTTGGAGCTTAATTACAAAAACAGGTACATTAATTAGATAATTAGGGGATGCAGGGTTTGAAAAATATTTGGATAAATTAAATTTCGCCCATAAATTTTTAATTTGTTTATTTTCATCCTTAAATTTTCAAACAATTTAAATTTCATTCTTAAAGTTTTTAAAATATTTTATTTATAAATAGATAAAATTAAAATATAAAATCTATAAATACTAAAATTAAAATATCTCATATCATTAATAACATAATAATATATACATAATAGTTAATATTTTTTTTCTTTTTATAATTAAACTCACTAATTTTAACTAAATTTTATTATTTTATCTTCATTTTTCATTTTTTACAACTTTAAATCTCAATAAAAACCATTTCAACAACCAATATAAGGATATTAATAAATTTTGTAATATGTCATGTGATAATTATTCATATAACTTTAGAAAATATTTTTATACAACAATTATAAATGAGATTTTATGATTAAAAATATAATATTTTGAAATTTTTAAGGATGAAATTAAATTATTTAAAAATTAATACATAAAAATAAATATATATTAAAAATTTAAGGACGAAAATAATAATTTAACCAAAGATATTTTATATTTATTTCTCTTTCATTCGAAAAATTTTTATATAGATTATACGTCTTATTCAAATAAATAAAACTGAATTATATATATATTTTTTTTAAATAAGTACATATTTTTATTTATTAGATTAATAAGTAGTGTCTTAATTATGATTTGTATAAGAAATTCTTAGTTATGATGTATGTAATAAATTATTTTCTTATTCCTATTAATGTGAGATCATCTGCTTGAAGTTCGGGTTGATCCCAATTTCTAGTCATGAAACCCATTACACATTGGAGTGGGCGAAGAACAGTCATAGTTACAGCGACATATATTTACTCACAATTTCAAATTACAAGGCCCTTTTGTATCTAAATGATGTTAAAGGGCAAATTATAAGTAAGCCATTGATTACTTAGTAGAGAGGCCAAAACCGATAGGAAACAACAGGTCATATGAATTATCATGCGCATTCATCGGCAGTTGATCAACCATGTTAAACCAAGTTACAGGTAATCGACCCGTAGAATCGTAGTCTCCAAATATAACATCAGTAACCCCCCCTTCACTTCCAGGCAACCAAGCAGCAACCAGACTTTCTATTTTTCCTAACATCTTCGGCCCTAAAACTAAAGGCCTTCCAGATACCAGAATCACCAATGTCGGGATCTTCTCAGATACCAATCTATCACTTGGTTTCTTGTGAAAGGGATCACAAGTTCCGAGTTGTCGCCTGAAGATTCTGCACACGGTTCCTCTCCAACAACCACTATAGCAGAGGAGATATCTTGGTCTCTTAAGGTGTCTTCAGATAGATTTTGCATGTATATAAGTTGTGTTTTCCACTTACTGTTTCTTTTATACCATCCAATATGGTTGTTCCTGAGAAAACTCTTATAGCATCCAATATGGTTGTTCCTAAGAAAATATAAATGTTTTCATTTTAGTGTACATATGTAAACAAAACACTAATTGGACATGAAAGTGTAGCATTTTTTGAGTTTCGTACCAATTGTAATCCGACCATTTCTTTCTTTTGAAGAAATAAGAATCCTTTTAGCACTTTTATCCAAAGGAAGAAAGGGTTTCTTTGGATCCTTTTCATTCTTTAACAGAATCAAGAATTTTCGAACTGCTTCACAAGCTAATCTACCTATGAAAGCTGCAAATTAGTTCAGATTGATGTTTCAGAAAATCCGGAATTTCTACCAACTTGTACTAGGAATGATCTGTCAACTACCAAAGTATCAAAAGAAACGGCCAACTCCAGATGCTCTTAAGGACTTGAAACTTCAATCCGCACTTGCTGGAAGCAAAAACTAGCCATTAGATTCTATACAAGAAGCCCCTGTTTCAAAACTAGAAAAAATAAAGCAATGCGCCTATAAATGAGGCTTCATTCGAGAATCCACTAAACCGAAACCCTTTATTCTTTTTCAGACATATCCGCACCGATCTAGGAGAGCTTTTTGCCGAGCGGTCAATATCGGAAATAGCCCTAATGGAAAAATCAACTTCTATGGAAAGCTTGCTGGAGATAAAGCAATTGAGTCACTTTCAAATACTCATCTTTGACTTGATTGCTTATCACTTCCATTCTCATCCTGAAGTGCTCAAACTTGTAACTTGGGAGAGCCTTGGTGAAAGCATCAACCTAATGTTCTTCTGAGTTGCAATGGATGAGCTTGATCTCACCATTTTTATCCTTTCTTGAATTGCATGATACTTCACAAGGATGTGCTTACTTCAACCAAAATGCAACGGATTCTCTAAGATAGTTATATCTGATTTGTTATCACAATGAATTGTTGTTGAAGTGTCTTGAGAGAACCGTAAATCATGAAGAATTTTCCTTATCCAAGATTCATGATTTGAAGCAATAGCAGCTGTTATGTACTCAACTTCTGCTGTGGATTGTGCTACAACTCATTACTTCTTGGAACTCTAGCACGAGATCCTTGACCCAAGAGTAAATCAAAAACCACTCGTACTTTTGCTATCATCCACTTATCATGCCTAATCACTATCAACATAGCCTTCTAGATTTAATTCACCTTTCTAAAATAGGATCCCAAACTTCCTTATTCCATTCAAGTACCTAAGTACCCTTTTGGCAATAGCCATCTGAACTTTAGAAGCATTATGCATAAATCTAGAGAGCATACTTACATATTGCATAATGTCTAACCTAGAGGCTATGAGATACAGTATACCTCCAATCATGCTTCTATAGAGAGTCTCATCTACTTTCTCAACTTCATCTTCATCTTCTTTACTTAACTTCTCATTGGCTGTCATAGGACTTGAAACACGATTGCTTTTTTCCATTTTAACTTCTTCAACAATCCATTTACATACTTATCCTGAGAGATGAAGACCCAATTTAACTGTTAGTTTACCCCCATTCCTCGAAAAAAAAACTCTTGAGACTAAGAGCTTTCATCTCAAACTCCAGCTGCATAATCATCTTGAACTCTTTTATTAGCTCAAGTTTTGATCTTGTAACAAGAAAATCATCTACATAAAGAGAGATGATAGGACATATTGACCTGATTGCTTGACATACAATGTTGGATCACTATTACTTTTGTTAAACCTTGCTTTGCATAGATAATCATCAATTTTGAAATATCAAGCTCTATGAACCTATTTAAGGCCATAGAGAGCTTTCTGCAATTGATAGACCCTGTTTTCTTCTCCTTTTACCACAAAGCTCTGAGGTTGCTCAAATACGACTTATTCTCCAAGTATTCCATTCAATAAAGCAGATTTGACATCCATCTGGTTATGGACAAGCTTTTCCTTGCAGCTAAAGTAATAAGCAACCTGATTGTGTCTAGCCTAGCCACAAGAGCAAAAGTATCTATATTGTCCCCCACATATTGTTGACAGAATCCCTTAATAACTAATCGAGCTTTATACTTATTGATGGTATTGTCTGGATTGAGCTTCAATGTAAAAATCTACCTCAACCTAATTATTTTTTTTTTCTTAGGTTTTTCAATCAGAATCCAAGTTTGATTATTTTTTATCACCTCAATCTCCTCCTTCATTACTTTCCTTTAAAGATGGTTACCTTCTTCTTCTTCATAGCATATGAGTTCAAGGAAGTTGTATCTCTGATATACATTTTCTAAGATTCTAAACCTCATATTCATAGGTTTTTCATTAGAGTCTTCATATATTTCTGGTTGAGGGGTTTTTTATTTCCTTATGGAATCTCTATTAGCTCTACACAAGTGACATCTTCATTCCATTTGAAGGTTACTTGCTCATCAATTCAAAACTTCTGGCCACAAAAATCTTTTAAGAGTTTGGATAATAAACCTTATATCCTTTGATGTCAGTACTATAGCCAATCATCACTTCCTTTTCGGCCTTGGCTAAGAGTTTATCTTTCTTGGCCTCCAAAATCTGTGTGAAGGAAACTGATCTAAGGACCCTAAGATGAGAGACCGATGGCTTGAGCTTTCTCTAAACTTCATAGGGAGTCTTATCTTTGATAGCCTTGGAAGGCAGCCTATTGAGCAAATAAACAGCAGTTGAAGCTGCCTCAACCCAAAATCTTCTTGGCATATTTTCCTCACTTACCATGCTTCTCACCATCTCCATAATGGTTCTAGTTTTTCCTTTTTGAAACTCCATTTTGCTGTGGAATGTAAGGAATGGTGAGCTAATATTTAGTCCCTTCTTTCTCATAGTAAACCTTTAATTCTACTAAAGTGTATTCCCCTCCATTGTCTGTCCTCAGAGTCTTCAACTTCTTTTCACTATGGACTTCTACAAACTTGTTGAACTTTATAAAGGTTTTGAACACCTCTGACTTTTCCTTGATGAAATAGATCTAACAATATCTAGATAGATCATTAATGAAAATAGTGAAATACTTACTTCCACTTAATGATGCTTCTTTAAATGACCCACATACATTTGAGTGGACTAGCTCTACCTTGATTTCAGCTCTGAAAGCCCGATTATTTTGAAATGGATTCCTCTTCAAATTCTCAAATTGATAGCTTTGACAAATCTCTTCTATGGACTGAACTAGAGGAAGTTCCTTTACCATTCCTTTTGATATTAGACTTTGAATGTCTCTATTCATTTGCTTCCAAAGACCCATTTGATTCTGTCATGGTTAGAGATTCAAGATCTTTGCTTTCTTCTATAATATCGATCTTATAATCAAACCTTGCTAGTATACTCACCAACATCTTATATGCTATCATTTGCTCGAGACATTTTCTTTCAACAACTTTATTTGGTTTGAAATTTCCATCATTCTTCCTGCATAATCTTTGATGGACTCATTGTCCTTCATCTTTAGCCTCTCAAATTCTCTTTTGAGATTTAGCAGCCTCATGCTTCTTACTCTTTTGTACCTTGGAACCTAGTTTTAAGCTTATCCCAAGCTTCTTTGGCAGTCTTGATGCCAATGATTCTAGAGAGCAATTTGTTCTCAATGGTTGATTGAATCACAGATAGGGCTCTATAGTTATTATGCTTCTCTATCTTTTGTTGTATAGTCTGCTCTAGAGTGAAGTATGTCTCTTCATCTGATGGTTCATATCCTCTTTCAACTGAATCCCATAATCTAAAAGCATTTACGTATGTGACCATTCTTGTTGACCATAACTCGTATCCTTCTCCATCAAAGACTTGTGGTAAAGCCATACTCACTCCATTAGGTGCCATGGTGAGGTCTATAAACTAGCTTTTTGATTTGTATAAGTGGGTTTAGAAGAAAGGTTTTTTTCTCTTATTGATTTCTAAGCACATTTATAAACTATGCTCTGATGCCATGTTAGAATTTCTCTTGCTTCAATGTATGAGAACCGGGGAATCAAGAATAATGGAACAAACAATTGAGGAAGTGTTATAAGAACTATGAAGTATATAAATAGTAAAATATTTAATGGCAACTCTATAACTAAAAAAGCCAACTATCCATCAACTAGCATAACTGCAACCCTTAATTAACATCACAAAGACACAATCTACCAACTTGTACTAGGAAGGATCTATCAACTCCCAAAGTACCACAAGAAACGACCAACTCCATTACATTAGTTTGTGATGCTCCTAAGGACTTGAAACATCAATCTGCACTTCCCAAAAGAAAAAACTAGCCGTTAGATTCCATATGAGAAGCCTATGTTCTAAAACTAGAAAACAATAGAGCAATGTATGTAAACAAGGCTTCATTCAAGAATCTACTAAATTAAAACACTTTATTCTTTTTTAGACATGTTCGCACCGATCTGGGAGAGCTTTTTACCGAGCGGTCAATATCAGAAATAGCCTCAACAGAAAAGTCAACTTCTATGGAAGACTTGGTGGAGAGAAGGCAATTGAGTCACCTTCAAACACATTCCTAAAAAACAATTGAAGTATAATACTTAATTTAAACAATAGCAATTTCTCACAATGAGATAATGAAAGATGTTGAGTACTATATCTCTTAATTTTGCTCAAATTTCCCATATCACAAACTTAGGTAAATATATAAACCTCGACTTCAAAGATTTAATTTTTATTTTCCCCATTATTCTCGATGTCCAAATAGAGCAGTACTAGCTATGATGAATTAATGATAGAATTTCATTTCAATGATGGTTGAAACATAAAACCAGTCTACCTAGTAGCTCTAAGGCTAATATTGTGAGGGAAAGTGGTGGTACCAAAGACGTTACTGTTGCCATGAACAATATCGAACTCATAGAAAAGGGGGATCCCGAGATGGGTCCTACAAGCAGCCCTTTGTAACCCATCAACCATGTCAGCCCCATCTAAAGACAATGCCTTCTCAAAAGGTATAATGCCATTACCACTAAGTACATTCCCTATAGTTGAGGATTAACTGGTTCTACACTCTCTCCAATTAAGAAAATATTTTTTTTTTAACAAAAGTTCTTTTTTTTTTTTCATCTTATGTAGAGGAAGGTACCCATGAAGAGGTTTGTAATGGTGTCTAAAGTGGCTATAAAGCAATCGATTTGTGTCATCTAGCCCACCTTCTCTTTTACAGTCATCCTAGAGAGGATATATCTCACTCGAGCTTCAATGGGTCCATTAGGGTTTTTGTAAGTGGAGTCTTTTTCATCAATTTTGCTTATCTTCGACTCTATAGCTAGCTCTGATCGATAGATACATCTATGAGCAATGAAACCTTATAATGGAAGTTGACAAAGGCAAAAAGAAAAGCAGTAGTTGGAACTAGAGCAGGTGAGCTTAAAATAAGTGGAGAAAGTTAGTTATGGGGTTATATACCCTTTTTTTTTCGTTATATAAATGTTAATTTTGAGCAAAGAAATCATCCACCGATTTCAATAGTAAATACTATAACTTTTATTTATTTTTAACAAAATGATCGACTTCATTACTTAAGCAAGCAATACAAACAAACTGGACCCAAATGGAAAATTATTTGAACATCACCTTCCTTTCTCCCTTCATCTATGATTTTATTTTTCAAATGAGTTCACGATCATTTAAAATATTTCCCCATGTTGTGTTAAGCCAAAAGCAATAGGAAACAAAGAATCATATGAATTATCTTCCACATTCGCTGAAAGTTGATCAACCATTTTAAACGCGTAAAGGTGCAATCTCCAAATATAACATCAATAATCCTTTTTCCTTCATTTCTAGGCAACCACGCAGTAACTAAACCTATTTTTCCCAAAATCTTTAGCTCTAAAATTAAGGGTCTTCTAGATATCAGAATCACTAAAGTCAGAATCTACTCAAATGCCAAATCTATCACTTGGTTTTCATCGAAAAGGATCACAAGTTCTAAGTTGTCGCTTGAAGATTCTGCATACGGTTTCTCTCCAATAACAATTTCAGAGTAAGAATAACAATTTCTGAACATATTCTCTCCTATTTTTTGTGTCTTACATCAAAGACTATGCTCTTATATATACAACTTTAGTATAGACAAATTATGAGATAAACCATGCTCCTAATTAGCCTAAAAATAATCCCTGTAAAGAAGGGATTTCACCTATTCTAGTTGTACAATAAGAGACAGCTATATACTTGTTGTGTAAACAATCTATATAAGGAAAAAGTTTAATTAAATGTTAATTCCTTGACATCCTCCTCAAATTGATGCTGGTAAGGAAAGAAGCATCAATTTGCTAGTAAGAAATTAATATCTAACATGAGTCATTAGCTTAGTGAAGATATCAGCTATCTGAAGACCCGAGGAGATATGTGGAAGAGTGATCACTTGGCAGCCATAAGCTTCACGGATAGAGTGACAATCCAATTCAATGTGTTTTGTCCGTTCATGAAATATCGGATTGGAAACAATTTGAATAACACTAGTATTGTCAGCATGAAGAGCAGTAGGTTGGCTTTGAGAGAAACCGAGCTTTGAAAGGAGACCTAGTAGCTATACAATTTCAGAGCAGGCAGCCGACATTATGCAATATTCAGCCTTAGTGGATGATTTCAATACCCAATCTTGTTTCTTTCATTTCCAAGAAATCAGTGCATCTCCAAGTTACATACACCATCCAGTAGTGGATTTATGTGTATCTAGAAATCTAGCCCAATCCACGTCACAGTAAGCACACAATTGAAGGGAGGAATCAAATTGAAAGAATAATCCCCTAGTGGGTGAACTAATGAGATAGTAAATGATGCGGTGTACAACTAGATGAAGATGTCCAGGGGATTTCATGAAAGTGCTGACCTTGTGAATATCATATGAAATGTCAAGCCAAGTAATCATCAAGTAGATAAGACTACCAAGTAGAGTCGCCTATAGGTGGTCTTATCGAGCAAAGGATCCCCTTCATCTTTACGGAGCTTAACATTTAATTTCATTGAGGTATTAACTGGCATAACATCCTTAAGGTCGGCCAATGTAATAAGAGTTGACTTCAAGACCCAAAAAACAAGTTAGATGACCAAGATCCTTCATTTAAAAATAATTGTTTAACATAGTCTGAACGTCACCAATCAGAACATTGTCACTACCGGTAATGACGATGTTATCCGCATAGATGAGAAGTATAACCATACCCGTAGTAGTCTGATGAATAAAAAGGGATGAATATATTGACTTTGTGTAAATTGAGAGGGAAGTAGTGTGTTGTAGAACTTCTCAAACTATGCCCGTTGAGCTTATTTCAATCCATATAAAGATCGTCTAAGTTTACATTCATTAGCGAAGAGGTTGTGGTCATACCAGATAAAAGTTTCATATTGATGTCTTCTTTAAGATCGTCATGCAAAAAAGCATTCTTTACATCCATATGATATAATGGCCAACTCTTGGAGGCAACAATGGCAAGAATTATTCTAACCATGGCCATCTTCACAATCGGAGCAAAAGTCTCATCATATTCAAGCTCAAACTCTTGCTTATTCCCAAGTGCTACTAATCAAGCTTTGTAACGATCTAAGAAGCCATTAAATTTAATTTTGACAGAAAATACCCATTTATTGCCAATGGACTTGATAGACGGCAGACACTGTACAATGTCTTAAGTGTGATTTTCTTCTAGAGCTTGAAGTTCAGCTTTCACTGCTTGTTGCCAACACTCTTGCTTCATAGCCTGCTTATAAGAGGGAATAGAAACCAAAGACAAAGTGTTAGACAATGAAATTGGGTTTTTGAAACCATAACGATCAAGAGGTTTTGATATTCGAGTGCTACGAAGAAAAGAATGTGATTCCTGGATAGTGTCAAGAGCAAGATCAACCATCAGAAATGGATTATTGGGGTTTGTGAGCGGGGCTAAATCGGATGGTCTAAATATTTTAACGTAATTTTTGCATTGTTTAATATTAATTGTGAATTTTGAATTAAATCAAATTTATATTTTTTTCACTTTAATTTTATTTTTCAATTATTGAGTGAGTTTCCTAATTTTATTAAAATATGAATACAAACCGACATCATAATGAACTTATGAGATGTTAGTCTGTGCATCTCAGACAGATATCTCATTTTAAGTTCATTATGATGTTGATATGTGCATGTTTTAATTAAATTAGGCAACTCATCCAACTCATCGACTCATCGACCCCATCAACCTCATCGACTCGTATAATCAAATTACTCTACGACCTCATCAACAAATGATGGGTCTTCCACCCCATCGACCCATCGACCCGTATAATCAAATTACTCTACGACCTCATCGACAAATGATAGGCCTTCGACCTTATCGACCCATATAGTAAACTAACAATTATGCTAGTATACTCATAATTGTTATTTTACTCTCGGGTCAAAGGCACTATCGATCCCATCGACCCGTAAAATAATTTGAGTATATGAGTCAATGAGGCTTTTGACTCTATGGGTCGATGAGGCCTTTGACTCTACGAGCATAAAGTAGCAGTTATGAAAGCCCCATCGATGGGTCGATGAGGTTGATGGGGTCGATGGGGCATTCGATTCTACATCATGTTTAAAGTTCATTATGATATATGTTCGGCTCAATTATTTGTTAAGTTATATTGATTTAAATCATTTTAAATATAATCAAATTACGGAACTTATTCAGTAATTCAAAAATTAAAATACAAAAATACAAATTTATAATTTATAAAAATCTAATTTATATTAATAATGCCGGTCTGGGCATGTTTTACATAATAATTTATATTAATAATATTAAATTATGCAACAAATTTAAGTTCATTATGATGTCGGTTTGAACATGTTTTAATAAAATTAACAAATAAAATAAAAGTAAAATAAAAAATATATAGAAATTTGATTTAATTCAAAATTCATAATTAATACATTTTTATGTTCACACAAGTTAAAAATTATGAGCGTGAATATAAATAAAATACATGTCCAATGTAATTATTATATAATATTAAAAATTAAATTTATATTAAATAACCAAACAAAAACTATATGAAAATATTTGGATCATCTGATTGAATCAGATTGTCAAAATATTTGTGCATGCCGTGAAGATAAGGGGTTGTGCAGGCACCCCAGCCGGAGGGGTGGGTGGTGACCGGTAAATGATGAATAATGAGGGGAAAGTAGAAAAATAGGTCATTCTTGAAAGCTAATTTTTTGAAAAACAAACACATATGTCCGCCTCATTTGTGCCTCTTGGAACACTATTTTTTTCATTAGAATACTCATATAATTTGTGTATGTGTCACTTACTCTAATTTTTTTTTTTAAAGTTATTTAGGGAATTAACAAAGAAAAAAAAAATATGTGAATTTACAATAGTATCATATAGGTGAATAGGAAAATGACAAATGGAATTAGAGTTTTTTTTTTTGGACAAAAATACCCCTAAATATATAGATCAAGTCCGCATAAATATTTCACTTTAACACCTCATTCATTAAATATCATATTTTAAGTGAGGTTCATGCAATTTTGATTACTTAGAAGAAAATCGTGACAGAGACAATTGGCATTTGCTTTGCTATTGTACTAGATCTAATTAATGAATAACTCGTTATTGAAACAAGTTTTGTCTAACAATACTTCACTTAACTAGAGGAGGAGGTGTTTTTGAAGTTTTAAGGACAAATCTCTGAGGCTTTAAATGTGAGTCAAGACTTATTTACCCATCAAAATACTCATCCATCGTCGTGTATAAAGGAACTAACAATTTACACTAAACAACATTATATAATAGAGGAGGAGGGATCAATCTTTTTGAATCCTGATCCCGATCAATTTGGAAAGTTAATAGAGGAGGAGGATCGCAGTGGCAACTACAGTAATGCTATCGTAGTGTCCGGAACTCAGAGTATAGGAGAAATGGAATGAATATTTTTGAATACAAAATTAAACTTAGAGATTATGGGTTTGCGAGCCTGGAATTTTGAGGTGCCGGAGAAGTGGATGAAAATATAAAAATGAAAGATGATTTTTGTTTTCTACTTTTGGGAAAGAAATATAAATAACAATAGTTACTGGGTGAAAAAGAAAAAGAAAATTAAGTCTAAGACTGAATATGATTTAATTAATTGTTTGCTGACGTGATTGGTTTGGATACGTCGGTTATAATCTTACTTACATATGAATATATTAAAAGTTGTTATGATTGTAGTTAGTTATACAAAATTTGGTCTTCTCTCAATTAGATACACTTAAATCCTTGGGGTTAAGGATGGTTAGCCGATAAATAAATAACCAATTATATCTTAAAAGTATGGGATCTCACGTCAGGTGAATCAGATTAGATTCGATATTCAGAAAAATTTAAAAATATTAAATTTATTTAAATTTATATTAATAAAATTCATATCAAAATAAATATCTGTCTATTAAATATATTCATATCGGATATCCTTTAATATTCGATTTTTTATTTTTTATTTTTTATTAATTAAAATCATTAGGTAGTACGATGCAAAGATTCAAAGCCATCTTTTATTAAGACATTAGTGGATTAAATTATTAGTTTGTAAAAAAAAAACTCTGATAAAAAGTAATTTCTATTATTATTATTATTATTATTTTAGAACTGTCATTTATATTTCATGAACACTAAAAATAAATCATAAATATTCACGAGGGGTAGCTGTTATTGTTTATGTGGATCAAACAAATCAATAAGATAACAACGATACTGGCTGATCGGAGAAGATGGATATCTACCAAAATTCCATGATGAAATCCTTCAATAATTTTTGAAAAAACAAATAACTCCTTATTCCCTCCATCCTCCATAATAGATCTAGATTCTAAGAACTAGATTCGGATTCATGAAACCCAAATCTACCATGGAGGAGAAAGAGAGAGTTAGATATAGGCATATCCCACTTATGAGTAAATTATTAATTTTGATATATTTTTGTTTGATCTGATTATATTTTAGTAATTAAGATCATATCCAATCTGATTGTGTTGCACGTACCTAAGCTTAGCAATTTTTTTTTTTTTTTTTTTTTTTTTTATGGAGGGGAGGGTCTTATTAAGGTAATAGATAATAGTTCAATAAATAGAAAGAAGAAATATCATGGCACCAATCAAAGGAATTTGATAAGAAAGTAGTAAAGATTATTCGCGATCCAAAGAAAATAAAACGCAGAATCTAATATCGATTCTAATTATGAACACTCCAAAAATTCTATAACAAAACAACTTCTTGCAATCAACAAGTAAATTCATTTATTACTACTATTCTCCTCTTCAACCTTAGGCTTAACTTCTTCAACATCAACGCTATGATCAAAGAACCTCTTCCAAAACCAGTGTTTCTTCCAAACCTTCTCTTCAATCTCATCAATATGAACTCCCTTAGTTTCCGGAAGCCATCCAATCACAAACAAACACATCACCACTAACCAGAGAGCAAAGAAGAAGAATATGTAGGCCCGCATGCGGCATAACATAGACAGAAACGCCTGAGCAATGATAAAAGTGCAGAACATGTTCATACTAACTGCAAAGAAAAACCCGGCATTTCGGGCCTCGAGCTGGAAGATCTCACTCGGAACCAACCAGCCCAATGGGCCCCACGACCACGCAAAACCGCTCACAAAGAGACATATCAAGATCACTACCGCCATGGAAAAATTCTTCGGCATTGTACTTGTAGATGTCAAATGCATTTTAAGGAATGTTCCGATTATGCACTGAAATCAATGTTAATCATCAAGCTCCTATTTATTCATGATAATCAATAACAGGTCTGGATTCAGTGCCATTCCTTTTTGGTTCAGTTAGTTTGTTTAGCCAAATCAGCAACTGGACCAAAAGGAACACTGAATCTGAACCATAACTAACATGTATATTTATCTTAAAACGTGACAAGAAAATGAGTAGTATTATTGATCTATTTACCTGGGCAATGATCATCTGAAGTGCGCCTTCAATAAGCAAAAACCTCCGTCCGAATTTATCGACGCCAAAATTAGCGACCAATGTAGAACAAACATTGACAAATCCCATGATTACTGATGATAAGAGAGACGCATCGGAACCAAATCCGATAGTCTGGAAGAGAACAGGCGCGTAAAACATTACAACATTAATCCCCGTAAACTGTTGGAAAACTTGAAAAATTGTTCCACAAAAAAGTGGTGGAATACTTTTCCGTTTAAGGAGGCTTCTGAACGAGCTTTTGGATTGTTTAGCAAAGTCCACGGCCTGAATGATTTGTTCAAACTCCATGTCCACATCATGAACGCCTCGAATTCTACGTAGAGTTCTTAGAGCTTCTTCTTTCTTGTGTCGCTCGATGAGACTAGTTGGAGTCTCTACAATGGCAAAGGATCCGAATAAGAGAATAAGAGCAGGCACTGCTGCTCCCCCTAGTGACACTCTCCAGCCATATGGGTGAAGATGTGAAGTTCCGTAATTGACCATGTTGGCAACTAAAATTCCGACTGTGACTAGTAATTGAAAACTCACATTAAGGCCTCCTCTGTACCTTGCCGGAGCTATTTCCGATATGAATAACGGCACCGCCTAAAACATATCCATAACTCAAATTAAAAATAAAAATAAAATTTTCAGATTAATATGCATTTTCCAATGTGTATACGAGTCTAGTTTTTAATTACCTGATTTCCGAATCCAACTCCAACTCCGAGTAACATTCTTCCAACTATCAACATGATCAAGTTCTGGGAAAAAGTGCCTACTATTGCTCCCGAAACAAAGAAGATAGAGGCGAGTTGAATGATCCGCTTTCGGCCAAATGTTTTGCAAAGGAAAGAGGCGACAAATGAAGCTAAAATGGCAGCAAGGTAGAGGGAAGAGGTGAAGAGCTGGAGATAGACATTATCGTACTTGCAGTAGTTGTTCTCGTGAACATGGTGTTTCCTCACGTAAACGACCGGAAAAAACTTTTCGAGGAAATCATCCATTGATGTAATTCCCGCTAAACCCAAAAAATGAAATACGAAGACAATTAATATATGGAAACTAATACATACAAAAGATCAACGAAATATGCTGTTTAAACAGTATATATTACCGGATATTCCGATATCATAACCGAACATAAGACCTCCACAGGCTGCAATGATGCTACAAACAAAGACCTGGCCGGTGAGCTTAGCCGGAAATAATGGTCCTCCCGTTTCAACGGAAAAACCTGCAGGCATATTTGCTAATTTTTGGTTTTTTCTTTCTTGCTTTCTCTGAACCACCGAGAGGAGAACAATGAAAAGTGAGAATTCATCGGTGTATATATATATATAATAATCAAATAAACTCAAAAGATTTTTCGGTTGCGATTAGAATCCATCGTTGTGATTTATATATATATATATATATATATATCAGAGATTTTTCGGTTGTGACTAAAATCCTTCTTTTATCTCCCCTTTTTTGTTGTGATTTATTTAGAGATATATGGGTAAATTAGATTTACCTTTTGAAATATTTTAAGAGCACTATAATCTTAATAATTAGAATATGGATTTTAATTTTTAGAAAAATTAGAATAAGATCCATATTTTTGTTTAAAAAATTATAATTAATCTCAAATTTTATATAAATTATGATGAATTTTTAAAATATTTAATAAGTATAATAAATATAAGAAAATAAAAATTAAATTATAATAAACATCAAATTTTTTTCATGGACTGAATCCAAATACTTACTATAACTCAATACGACTCAACTTGTAAAATTTAAAAATGAAATTTTATTTTTAAAATAATCTTTTAATTTATCTAAATTAATTGTATTTCTATTTTTATCATGTTTTTTTAAAAACAATTTTCCAAACAATCTGACTTTGTTCGGCTACCATCACCAACTACTACCGCGGAAAAAAAAAATTTTGATTTCTCAAAAAAAAAATGAAATTTGATTTAATTTCTCTCAAATAGATCAATCGAATCGATTTGGTTTCTTCGAGAAATTGATTTGGTCAGTTATTTGAGAGAAAAAAAATATTTATTGAAAAAAAATATGAAATTCAATCTAATTCTCTCTTAAATAGATTTATTGAATCGATTCAGTTTCTTCAAGAACTAAATTTGATTGGTCAATTTGAGAGAGAAAAATAAGTTAAATTTCTTGAAAAAAAAAATCGATATAATTTCTTTCAAATGCACCAATCTAATCAATTTGGTTTCTTCAAGAAATCGATTCGGTCGGTCTATTTGAGAGAACACAAAATTAATTTCTAGAAAAAAAAAATTCGATCTAATTTCTCTCAAATAGATCAATCGAATCAATTTATTTTTTTCAAGAAATCGATTCGATATGTCTATTCGACAGAAAAAAATTGATTTATTGAAAAAAAAATACACAATTCGATCTAATTTCTCTTAAATAAATTGATCAAATTGATTTGGTTTCTTCAAGAAATTGATTCGGTCATTTTATTTGAGAGAAAAATAAATTAATTTAAAAAAAAAATTGACTTATTTCTCTCAAATAGAGCGATCGAACCGATTCGGTTTCTTTAAGAATCGATTTGATTAGTCTATTTGAGAGAATTTTTTTATTTATTAAAAAAAAGAAGAAATTCTATATTATTTCTGTCAAATAGACCAATCAAATCAATTTGGTTTTTTTAAGAAATCGATTCAATTAGTCTATTTAAGAGAAAATAATTGATTTCTTGAAAAAACTCTGATCTAATTTTTCTTAAATAAACCGATCTAATCGATTCAGTTTCTTCATATGAATAGTCTATTTAAGAGAAATTAGATAGAAATCTATTTTTTTTAGAGAAATTTATTTATTTATTTTTGTTGGATAGTGGTTAGTAATGGCAGTCGAAACAAGTGATGTTGTCCTCTCGACAAAACCTGCAGGCATATTTGCTAATTTTATTTGGTTTTTTCCTTCTTGCTTTCTCTAAATAGAAAGTGAGGAACGATAAAAAGTGAGAGTATATATATATTTAACAAATGAATCTACATATTTATATATATGTAGACTAGAATCCTTCATTTATCTGTTGTGATTTATATATATGGAGGGAGAGATGGGTAAATTAGATTTTACCTTTTGAAAAATTTTAAAATTAGGATAAGGTCACTAAAATTTTAATAGTTCTAATTTGAGTTCTAATTTTTTAAAAAAATTAGAATAAAATCTCTATTTTTGTTTAAAAAATTATAATTAATATCAAAATTTTATATAAATTATGACCTTCAAAATATTAAATAAGTATAATAAATACCAAAAAATAAAAATTAAATAATAATAAACACGAATTTTTTTTTTTCATGAACCGGTTTCAAATAATTACTCTAACTCAATACGATCCAACTTAACTCATAAGATTAAAAAAATAAAATTTTTATATCCAAAATAATCTCTTAATTTATCTAAATTAATTTTATTTCTTTTTTATCATAATGTTTTTAAAAATATTTTCCCAAATATATCAATACCATCCCCAACCATCCTGCGAAAAAAAATGATTTCTAAAAAAAAAAAGAAATTTGATTTAATTTCTCTCAAATAGATAAATCAAATCGATTCATTTATATAAATAAATTGAAAAATAAATCGATCTAATTTCTCTCAAATAGGTTGATTGAATTGATTCAGTTTCTATAAGAACTTGATTTGACCGGTCTATTTAAGAGAGAAAAATAAATTGATTTCTTGAAAAAAAAACATTTAAAAAATTTCTTTCAAATACACCAACCGAATCGATTTGGTTTCTTCAAGAAATTGATTCGATCTGTCTATTTGAGAGAACATAAAATCAATTTTTTGAAAAAAAATGATATAATTTCTCTCAAATAGATCAATCAAATCGATTTAGCTTCTTCAAGAAATCGATTCACCCATCTATTCGAGAGAAAAAAAAATTGATTTCTTAAAAAAATAAAAATAGATATAATTTCTCTCAAATAAATTGATCGAATTAATTCGGTTTCTTCAATAAATCGATTCAATCATTCTATTTGAGAGAAAAATAAATTCATCCGATTCGATTTCTTTAAGTAAACGATTTGATCGGTCTATTTGAGAGAATTGTTTTATTATTGAAAAAAAAAAAATCCTATATAATTTCTCTCAAATAGAATCGAATCGAGTCAGTTTCTTCTAGAAATCGATTCGATCCATTTATTTGAGAGATAAAAATTGATTTCTTAAAAAATAAAATATTCCATGTAATTTCTCTCAAATAGATGAACGAATCGATTCGGTTTTTCATAAGAATGGTATATTTGAGAGAAATTAGATCGAATTTTAGTTTTTTAGAAAAATTAATTAACTAATTTTTGTTTGGGGGTTAGTAATGACAGACGAAAAAGTGATGTTATTTAGGAAAATTTTGGAAAAATTTAAGAAAATAAATTAATTAATTTAAGTAAATTAAGGAGTTATATTTTGAAATAAATATTTATCTTAAATTTTATAAGTTGGAACGGGTCGCATTAGGTCCTGTTAATGATTTAGAAACGGTCCACAGATAAAAAAAATGGTATTCATTATAATTAAAATTTTTCAATAGTGTTTATTATATTTATTAAATATTTTACGAATTCATCATAATTTATATGAAATTTTAAGGTTAATTATAGTCTTAAAAAAAATAGAGATCTTATTCTAATTTTTCTAAAATTTGGAAGTTGCATTTTAGTTATCAAAATTATAAAAAACTTATAATAATTTTAAAATTTTTCAATGATAAAAATATTATATGAAATAAATGTGTGATAAGGTTTTATGATAGGATTAATAATTTTGATAAGATAAGATTTAGTTGAAGTTTATATCTTCACAACTCTTGCACATTATCCTTCAATCTATTTGATCATCTTAACCGCAATCTGGTTTTCAGGATCAAGAAGAAAACAATATATGATTTACCTTTTAAAATATTTTAAACATTATGAGTTCGAATTTTATTAAATAAAGATATTAAGAATCGATTTGGTTTCTTGATCTATTTAAGAGAAATTAAATCAAATTTCATTTTTTATAAAACATTTTTTTTGCGGCTGTGGTTAGTGACTTTAGCCGAAAAAAAGTGAGGTTGTTTAGGAAAATTTTAGAAAAAAAATAAATTGGGGTAAAAAAAATAATTGAATTAATTTAATTAAATTAAGGGATTATTTTTTGAAATAAATATTTATTTTAAATTTTATGAGCTGGATCGGGTCTTATTAGGTCAGATTAATGATTTAGAACTAGTCCAAGGAAAAAATTTGATGGTCATTCTGATTAAGTTTTATTTTTTGGTATTCATTATATTTATCAAATATTTTAAGGATTAATAATAATTTATATGAAATTTTGAAGTTAATTATAGTTTCTAAAACAAAATAGAGGTCTTATTCTAATTTTTCTAAAATTTGGAGCCCGCATTTTAATTATCAAAATTATAGAAGAATTATTCTAATTTTAAAGTTTTTCAAAGGTAAAAAAATTAAAAATAAATAAATATATATATATATATATATATATATATATATATATATATCCAATTCAATATATATATCAAGAAAAACAGTGATAATCCGAATAGACTATATCACATAATTCATTTCCTAAAATATTCAGGATAGTTGTTCTCATAACTATTAATGTTAATGGAATATCAGAATGATTATGTGAATGCTTGGTAAAGATCAAGTGCACTTAACGTGACACGTAGATAATTTTCAATACTAAAAAATACTAACTATTAATGAGAATTGTCTAGTAACTACAGTACATGTAATCCTCAAATACGAGGTCGTTATTGTATCTTGTATGTAATAATCTATGTTTTGACTTCGTCTTACCTCACCCTAGTCGAGGGTTACAAAGGGTGTATCGTTGGATGTTGAATGTTGGATGTTTGATGTAGAATATTGCATATAAAGATTATGACTGGTTAAAATGGAATCCATCGTTTATGTAGTTGGAAGTAAAATCCTATAAATTATATTTTGTATGGAATAAAAGAATTTTTACAAAATAGAATGATATAAAAAGAATTATTATAAAGCCAATTTTGATGTTCATAAGATATAATATATTCATGATTCATCTATTAGGGATTAACAATCAAATAATACCTTAAAATGAATCAAGATATCAATTAGATAGAAGAATCAAACTATTCATATTGTAGTCACAAAAGGACATTAAAAAGTTAATGTTCGAAAGAGTCCAAATTATGCACCAACCCAATAATAATATTCAATACATCTACTTATAAATTTTTCCAAGTTATAGATTGTAGATTTAGATAATACAAAGCGGGTATCAAAGTTGAATATTTCTTTGAGGGGTAGGTCGATACATATATATGCTTGTACAATAATTTTCTAGACTTCTTAGTAATCAATAATTTTTCTTATCCTCGAGTAACATACGTAATATTATTTTAAGTTCTTCCAAAAGAAAAGTCAGGCATTTTTACGTACATTATTATATTTTTACCATATCACTGCCATCCTATTAAAGAAGAGTTTGTCATTTATCTATATCATCAAAGGGAACAGAATTATTAATATAATTGTTAACAGAGAAATTAGAAGTGTAACCGACGGTCATGATTTTCCTCTGCTCTTTTGATGAATACTTAAATCCTGTAATTTCTTTGAACCAACCGCTTAAAAGTCGTCATGCTATGGCTGCATGAGTCAACGCCCAAACGTATGTTCACTAAATCGTGTGTACGACACGAAACTTCCAACAGGGAACACGTGTCAAATCTTGACAAGCTAAAAACATGAGGGCTTACAATGTGCTGTCATATATACAATTATTTCCCTTTTCTCATATATTTCATTTATTATTATTATTATTATTACCCCCCACAAGCATAGAAATTACAAAAATGGATGGAAACTCGGATAACGCTCCTAAACAGGTAATTTAACCGTCAGGATCCTCCCCAACAGACTATCACCGAAATCCGACGGTCCTAATTCCAAATGAAGCCCCCTCCTTGGACTTTCTTCTACCCGGCAATGCCTCTCTCTCGCTTGCTCAAGTTTCAACCTTTGGCTTCTTCGGGCACGATTTGAGCAAATATATGTACAGTATATATAAAATGATATACAGGACAGAATTAGAAGTTTTCTGCAGATTATAGATACTGATTACATACAAATTGCGATTTGGATTTTGCCTCTCTGTCTTTATAGGTTTCGGAATGTCCACGATCGAGTCTATAATTCCTACAATCCACAGAAGATTCCACTTGGATTTGAGGTATAATCTTCGCACCTGCAATGATGGATTGCGAATCTTTCGCTCTCGATCGAATTTCGCGTCTTTTCCTTCTGTAAACCTGTGCAGGAAAGCGATTTCAAAGAATTCGGAGAACTTGAATCTATGGGGAGGTTTCGCCCGGAATTATGGGTTGAGGAAGATAAAGGTATCGGGAAACAGTCAGGACAGCGATTCGACGGCAAGTACGCCTGGAAAGAAGAGCGAAGCAAAGCCCAGCGAGGGTCAGGGAGTGAATAACTCGCCCAATTCAGGCTCTTCTCAGTCGAATGGGAAGAGAGAGAAGCAAGGGAAAGGGGGTTGGTGGTGGTTCAAAGGCGCGAAATGGCGGTGGCAGCCTATAGTTCAGGCTCAAGAGGTTGGGATTTTGCTTCTCCAGCTCGGAATTGTGATCCTCGTTATGCGATTGCTCCGGCCAGGGATTCCCTTACCTGGCTCTGAGCCGAGAACACCTACTGCGTTCGTAAGTGTTCCGTACAGCGATTTCTTGAGTAAAGTTAATAGTAACCAAGTGCAGAAGGTTGAGGTTGATGGAGTTCATGTCATGTTTAAGTTGAAGTCTGAGCCAAATGGTCTGGAAAATGAAGTGATTAGTGGGAGTAAGCTTCATGAATCTGAGTCCTTGATAAGGAGCGTAGCTCCGACTAAGAGGATTGTTTATACAACCACTAGGCCGAGTGATATTAAGACTCCTTACGATAAGATGCTTGAGAATGAGGTCGAGTTTGGCTCACCTGACAAGCGGTCAGGTGGATTTGTGAACTCTGCTTTGGTAAGTTTTTATGAAGCTGTAAACTGATCATATAGATGACATCGCATAATATCTCATTCTTAACATGGACAGACCACAAATCTTCATATTATCATTGTTCCTGACTGGTTTCTTATTGAAAAAGTTTGCCCTGTAAGGTTTGAGACATACAGTTGTAATCTTTGACTTTGCAGATAGCTTTGTTCTATGTGGTAATCCTAGCGGGAATTCTCCACAGGTTTCCTTTATCCTTTACTCAGGTACAAGCGAACCTTCTTTGTTGTTCTTATACCTTGAAACAGACCGTATGGTCCTGATTGTGTGCATGATTGTATGCAGCATACTGCTGGCCATATTAGGAACCGCAAATCTGGGAGTTCTGGTGGTGCAAAATTGAATGAACAAGGGGAGACAATCACCTTTGCTGATGTAGCGGGTGTTGATGAGGCTAAAGAGGAGCTTGAAGAAATTGTGGTTTGTATACACATGCCTTGCCCTATCTTTTTGATTCCAATAGATCATCAGAATCATTTTGGGGCTGTAAAGATTTCTTTTCTACACTCATTCAGGTAATAGTTCTTATATCCTAGTGTTTACTGGCAGGAATTTCTACGGAACCCGGACAGGTACACACGGCTTGGTGCTCGTCCCCCTCGAGGTGTTCTCTTGGTGAGTTATAACTGAATTATTGTGAAAAATGAACTCATTACCCTCAGAAGAGGGAACGAATGAACCATGGTGGTTATTTGCAATTTTATTTTATGTAATGATGGACAGCTAGCAAGTCATCTGCTGATTGAAGTTTGATGGATGACTAGCAAGTATGACCTTTTTCTTGTCTTACAGGTAGGTCTTCCTGGCACAGGAAAGACTCTTCTGGCAAAGGCTGTAGCTGGGGAAGCTGAAGTGCCCTTTATAAGTTGTTCTGCAAGTGAATTTGTGGAGCTGTATGTTGGCATGGGTGCTTCCCGTGTGAGAGACCTCTTTGCTCGGGCAAAGAAGGAGGCTCCATCTATTATCTTTATAGATGAGGTTGGAGCTTGAGAGTTTATGCCTAATGATCATGTTCAGCCTCTGAATTTTTATCTATGACACGGGAGCTTCATTTCTTCTTTGTAAAAACTTCCATGCAGATAGATGCAGTAGCGAAGAGTCGTGATGGCAAATTCCGCATTGTCAGTAATGATGAAAGAGAGCAAACCTTGAATCAGCTGCTTACTGTATGTGCCTTGCAATATGTGTCTTGAGTTTTCTATAACATATTAAGGTAGTTAAAATCCATTAAAATCGGTGTTTTGAAATTGTATTACAGGAAATGGATGGATTTGACAGTAACTCCGCTGTGATTGTTCTTGGAGCAACTAATCGGTCAGATGTCTTGGACCCTGCTCTTCGAAGACCCGGTAGATTTGATCGTGTGGTTATGGTTTGTATTACAGCTCCATTACTTTTTTAGTTGATCAGTTCTGACCTGTTCTCTCAAGAATATGGAATTGTTTTACATTTAGGTGGAAGCACCCGATAGAATTGGAAGAGAATCCATTTTGAATGTACATGTTTCGAAGAAAGAGCTTCCACTTGGGGAGGATGTTAACCTAAGGGACATTGCTTCTATGACTACAGGCTTTACTGGGTACTCATCCTACCTCTATAAATCCATATCATATTATGTCCATTATCAAGTTTTTGACTGTTACTAATCTAACTTAAAGTGCTTGAATTTATATATTATTCAGGGCAGATCTTGCCAATCTGGTAAATGAAGCTGCTCTACTGGCTGGAAGACAAAACAAAGTTGTTGTTGAGAAGGATGATTTCATTCAAGCAGTGGAGAGATCAATAGCTGTAATTCTCTCTCTCTCTCTCTCTCTCTCCCCCCCCCCCCTCCTCTCTCTTTCACACACTGTAGATGCTGTGTTCTTCTATGAGCTGTCTTCATGAGCTATACGACTTTTCCCTAATGAACATGTAGTTAATCATTTTCAATGTCCTATCAACCTCTGACCTCAGCATGTCTTCTTCCTGAATGATCTGTTTGGATCGGCGACTTCATTATAATCATTTTCCGTTACCAAGAGGATACTTTTGTCCTCTTGAAGGTGTACCGTCCAGTCACAACCTAATTGGTCTTTTATTTATTCATTTATGATTTTTTTTTTTTGTTTTTTAATGTGAAGCAAACTTTATTGTTTAGATTAACAAGCTGGGAACCTAAGATACTTTGTTGGTGTAGGGCATTGAAAAGAAGACTGCCAAGCTGAAGGGAAGTGAGAAAGCTGTTGTTGCACGACATGAGGCCGGTCATGCTGTTGTAGGCACTGCTGTTGCAAGTCTTCTCACTGGACAACCACGTGTTGAGGTAATGTGTGATTCCAACTGTAACATTTATTTCATTGAGGGGATCAATTGAAGTTAATAGACTCTTTGACTCCATAAGATATGATAAATGTATAACGATTACATTCTCTATATTTATCAGAAGTTGAGCATACTGCCAAGGTCAGGAGGGGCATTGGGCTTTACCTACATTCCTCCAACAACTGAAGATAGGTATTTGCTCTTCATTGATGAGTTGCGGGGCCGTTTGGTTACTCTTCTCGGGGGACGTGCAGCAGAAGAAGTCGTTTATTCGGGCCGAGTCTCTACAGGTGCACTTGATGATATCAGACGAGCAACTGATATGGCATACAAGGCAGTAGCTGAGTATGGTCTTAATCACACAATTGGTCCTGTCTCAGTAGCAACACTTACTGGTGGTGGGATTGATGAGTCTGGGGGAGGTGTTCCTTGGGGGAGGGACCAGGTCCTAATATTCTCCACTTTTTTTTTTTTTTTTTTTGTCTGATCTGTCTATGTGTTGTATCTTTACTAATAAAAGTTTCAACGCTACAGGGACAACTCATTGATCTTGTTCAAGCAGAGGTCAAAGCATTGCTGCAATCTGCTCTTGATGTCGCACTTATGGTTGTGCGAGCTAATCCAACTGCCCTGGAGGGGCTTGGTGCCCATTTGGAAGGTGATTTTCTCCTTGTATAACTTTTTTCTATTTTAGGTGTTGGTGCCCATTGAAATTTTCTCTATTGTCAGATAATGATTCTCTATAGACTTGTTGGTCCTAGTCTATCACTCTAAGCGATCATGTCCCTCCTACATTCATTAGTGTCTTTATGAGTCAATCACATCATGTACCCATCAGGTGGGCTATTAAGCTCCATTAGATAGTAATATTTTGATTTTGAATCTACATGTGCTCATGGTCGTCATTGGGCGGTTTCCGATTGATGTTTCTGTCTTGTTCAGAAAAAGAGAAAGTAGAAGGGGAGGAGCTACAAGAGTGGCTGAAAATGGTGGTCGCACCGGAAGAACTGGAAATCTTCTTAAGAGGGAAGCAACAATCTCTTCTTCCTCTACAGACTCTGAAATCGGCATCCTCATAATTGGCATCAGTCAAAAGCACACAATCAAATATTTGTATATCAGCAAAAAAACAAAAAGAAATGATAACATTATGGCTGATTCTTTTTCACGATCTGCTTGTTCTCTGGTTTATCCCTACTTAATAACAGGTTGAAAAGCAGAGCGAGACAAGGTTGAAGAATGAAAAGATGCCCCTTCTCAAAAAAAAAAAAGTATCTCACCATCAATGTCTGGCTGATATAGGTCCGTTGTACATTTTGGCTATTATTATGGTATAACCAATACGCCCCCCACTGCTGCTACTGCCTATAAATGTAATTTGTCATTCAATTGTATATGCATATACTCAATGTGAATGAATATATAGACTCGAGTCCTCCTTTCACACTGGTGTTTAGAAAAGTATCAAGCCTAAACTTTCTGAATAAGATTTTTTCGTGTATTGACATGGCTATGATTTAAATTAAACTCTTATGTGATTGGTATCTGACGTATGGTATGAGAGTGATGTTTATGAAGGTGAGGAAATATGATTTGGCACGCGGGCTATATAAAAATCTCTTGCTGGATTTGATTAGAACGATCCCTGTATGAATGACTCCATGAATCCTGGTGAGATTTGAAAGCTTTATCAAAACGCTTTGCTGTTAAACTGTATATATCTCCCATGTCAGAAGTGAAATGCAATTAATCCCACAATGCAATTGCCTTGATTTGCCTAAACCTAGAATTTGGCACGGGTCTAAGTCCATCCAAACCATGACCCACATATATATATTTTTAAACACTTATATATATATATATATACTAAGTCAAATTAGAATCTTTAAGATAGTATGTTTTGTATTATTTTAATGTAATTTAATGTTATGGATTATTTTAATTATTGATTTTTTATATTAAAAAAACAACTTATTGACGCAATGGGTCCTAATGAAATCTCATCCATTAACTTGGTCGGACTTTGGGCGGAGAAACCGTTTAGTTTGACCAAGTGGCCGAAATAGAACAAAAAATGAGTACATCCAATGAATTTTTTAAAGAGACTTTTAAAAGAAAAATTGTAGTTTTTTGGTATTAAAAAATATATATATATATCAAAATTTACGGCTTTTCTCTTGAAATTGCCAATTTTTAATAGCTTGCCTTTCAATTTTGGTGGGTTTTTTTTTTTGGCCAATTCAATTTTGGTGGTTAGGAATCAAATATATATCATTACCCTTCTGTAATACAAAATAAAATTTGGTGGAAAAACTATTTCTTATGACCTTCTAAAACCCATAAATATTTCCTGAAAAAAGATAGCGAAAGATCAACAATCAGAAACCCCGGATTTCAATTAAAAGCAAAGAAATAAACAAAAAAGGGAAATACAATTTTTCTTCATGAAAAACAACAATAGGAGATACATAGAAAGGAGGGGGAAGGAACGCAGCAAAAAGAGATGGAGAGTAATAGAGTCACATAGTCAACAACCATCGCATGCACTCCTACGTGATTCATGGAAAGGAGTTAATGCATTACCTTAGCTGCTCCTTTCCTTATTATTCACGTGAATATCGTGAATGTATATATTTTTCTTGTATATTGTTTTTCCTTATTTTCATCACTGTATTCTCATATACGTAAAGCTCTTCACAATCAATACAATTTGAGATTAATTTTCTATACGGTATCAGAGCCATATATAATCTAATGAGCTTCTCCGATCTTCACCCAACCCTATCATGGTCACCACCAAGAACACTACCTCTGAGCACTCTGCCACCACCGACCCACCCCCTTCCACACACACCAACCCACTAGTTGTCCCACTGGTATTAAGTTAGTAGCCAATAATGCCCATCACCAACTTCCTCTTCAACTCGACTCCTGCAACTACCACTCCTGGTGTGTCCAAGTCGAGTCACTACTCATGGGATATAATCTACTCAGTTACCTCGATGGAACCAATCCATGTCCCCCCAAAGGATCCGCCAACTACGTCCATTAGTTCTACCAAGACAAGCTCATGCTTTCAGCCTCTTCGGATCCATCTCAACCTCGGTCATGCCCATGGTCGTCTCTGCCACTACCAGCTGTAAAGTATGGAGCATGTACAGAAACCCATGGTAGATCGGTGATCATCCGAGCAGGCAGCCTAATCGGCATCAGAGAAGGCTTCTAAAGTGGTGGAGGCAGACTTGGTGATGTGAATCCCATGGGAGATCATACCTTCAGTAGCAGAGAATCTGTTTGACAACAATGATCCTCAATTAGAGAGTGTAAGAATTAAGCAACTTTATTGACAGAGAATTGAATATCGGGATGAGTGAGAGTAGCATACTGAAGAGCTCCAAAAATACTACGATAAATGGAGGGATCAGAGAAGGGATCAATAAACAGTAGAGATAGTTGTTGGCCAATAACTGCGGGTGTGGGTAATGGTTTTGCTTCAGTCAAGCCGATCCATTTGAGAAGATCAGCAATGTAGCCGGATTGAGTGAGAAGCAGTCCAACGGACGTAGAGGTAGCTTCAATGCCAAGAAAATACCGCAGAGGACTAAGATCCTTAAAGCAAAATGAGTTGTTGAGGGCAGAGATAAGGTAGGAAAGAGTAACAACATCATTACCGGTAAGAATGATGTCGTCAACCTAAACCCATATGTAACAGATAAAAGCACCATATTTGTGAGTAAAGAGAGAAGAGTCTAAGCGAGGACCGATAAAACCAAGGTCAAGAAAAAGGTGGGTGAGCCGATGAAACCATGCCCGGGGAGCCTATTTTAAGCTATAGAGGGCCTTCTTGAGACAATAGACTCAATTGGGAAATTGGCAATCGATAAAATCGGGGGGTTGAGACATATATACCTCTTCCGTTAGAGTTCCATGAAGGAGTACATTATCGACATCAATCTTCCTGATAGACTATCTATGGGAAACATCAATAGAAAGAGTTGTGCGGATAGTGGTCGGTTTAACAACCGGGCTGAAAGTATCAGAGTAGTTGATGCTAACGGCTTGATGATAGCCCTTAGCTACTAACCGAGCCTTAGAGCGAAGAATAAAGCCATCTGGATGCTTCGTGATGCAGAAGAGCCACTTGCACCTAACTAGGTTGGAGCGGTACAGAAGATCGATAAGAACCCAAGTACCATTAGAGTGGAGAGCACAAAGTTCCTCAGCCATTACTGTGCGCCAAATTGGATAGTGATTAGCCTCGGTAAAAGTGACCAGTTCAGAAAGAGGGAGAGAATCGACAGCAGCAAGAGTGAGGTAATTGGGGTGGAGTTTAAGGCAAAGAGAATTAGTTTTGGTTCGGGCAAGCATAGGGTGGAGAAAGGAGGTAGGGAATGGTGAAAGGGAGTCGGTGTTGGAATGGGGAGTTGGCCATTGTAGAGAGAGGGGGGGGGGAGGGGGGAGGAGGTAAGGAAAGAGAAGGAGATGTAGTAGTGAGGATAGTGATGGGCTGAAGGGATTGAGTGTGGGAAAAGTGGACTCAAAGGTGAAGAGGTGGGCTGAGAGGGAACAAAGGGTGTAGGAGAGGAAATGGGGTGAAGGGTGGAAGGGTGGAAGGTTGGAGTAGAGAGAAAGGGGCTGGTGGTAGTGGGTTATGAGGGGAAGATATGGGTTAGGACGGGGTAGAAAATTTGGGCTAGAAGGATGGACTGGGGGTGTGGATGGTAAACAGCTGAGGAAGAATGAGAGGGGAGGGGTGGTGTAGAATGGAAGTAGGTTGAGAGAGAGTTTGAAAAGGAAATAATGTCTCATCAAAACAAACATGACGAGAGAGATAGAATCGAAAAGAGAGGAGATCGAGACATTTATAACCCTTGTGATTAGGAGAATAATCGATGAACACACATGAAATGGATTTCAAACTAAGCTTATCAATACGAGTAAATCATAAAAGGGAAAACACTTGCAATCAAAAATGCGCAAAGATGAATAATCCGGAGGCCGATGTAATAAAATTTCAAATGGAGATTTGTGACCAAGAAGTGGAGATGGGAGAGAATTGATGAGAAACAAGGCCATGAAGAAGGCATCATACCACAAGGATTTAGGGCGTGAGATGATAAAAAGAGAGAGATTACCATTTCGGAGAGGTGGCGATTTTTACACTCGACAATGTTGTTTTGTTGGGGTGTATGCGGACACAAGATTTGATAAGTGATGCCATAAGTGGAAAGAAAGGATTAAAAGCAACCCTTAGTAAGTTCTAAAGGGCCATCACATTGAAATATTTTAATGGAGGCAGATAAATAATTTTCAACATGCTTTTTAAAGTGTTGGAAACAAGAAAGTGCATCAGACTTAGTTACAAGTGGATATAACTAAGTAAATTGACTAAAATCATCGATAAAGGAAATAAAATACTGAAATCTGGAATGAGAGATGATCGGGGAAGGGCCTTAAATGTCACAATAAATTATAAAATAAAAGAGAAGTACTATGACAAACGCTAGGAGAAAAAGGTAAATGATAACTCTTTGCTTGATGACAATTGTCACAAAAAGTGTTACATGAAAACAATCGGAAAAAACATGAGGTGTAGATGACTTAAGGAGACGGAGAACAGAGGAAGAGGGATGTCTAAGCCGATGATGGCATATGGAAGCAGAGACTCAAGACGAGAGGTGAGCAGCATGAGAGATGTGGAGAGGGAAGAGATTGCCTAATGGTTTGACATGGAGAAGAAGAACCTTAGTCGTGAGATCCTTCACACAAAAATGAGAAGATGAGAATTCAACTAAGCAAGAGTTATCATGAATAAGATGGAAGATTACGAGTAATACTAAGAACGACAATAACATTGGTAAGAATGAGGGGATGAGATAAATTAAGTAAGAGAGATTTACCGATGTGAGTGATGGGAAGGTAAGTCCCATTTCTGACAATAACGCTTTCTGATCTAGTGTAAGGTTGAATGTACTGAAGAATGTTGAGATCAAGGGTCATATGTGGCGTAGCACCACTATCAGGTAACTAATTAGAGATAAAATATGGAGAGAGACCAGAAAAATAAGAAATTTGGGCTGCTTAAACATGTTGTGGTGCAGAGATGGAATGATGGTAATTGAAATTTGGCCTTACTGCAACCTTTAGAGTGAAAATGGCCCAAAGAGGAACCATCTGACAAGAGATGCGGTGAGTGCGCTTAAGAATGTGAGAGGCCTACTGATCCATAAGGGGATACAGTTACAGGTGAATAATTGAGGCCCATATTGGCAAGAGAGCCATGGAAATTTACAGCAGGGAAGAATGAAGATTGCTGCACAATATTCGCCGTAGAGGAGGGTCGACCTGGCATGTTTTGTGATGCCATCCATGGGGAAATTCCACCATTATTTTTGGATTTAGAATAGCGGTAGCGGCACCCAGTAGCCAAGTGATTGGGCTGCTTATAGATCTGGCAAGCTTCCGAGGAGAAAGAGGCTCATCCACCGCCACGTCTGCGGCTACCACTGCAACCACCGCGACCATCGCGGCCTCCTCTATAGTTGAATTGAGAGAAGTTCTGAAGAGAAAGCATCGCCATGTTAGAGGAGAGGACAAATTGTGTGTGGAGGTTATGTTGTCGAAGTCGTTGTTCATGAATAAGAAGTTTTGATCGTAGCTTCGAAAAATATGGGGATTGGGTATGATTTTCCTTGGTTGTTATAAACTGATGATATTTTGGTGATAAGCCGTTGGGAACATGAGTCACCAAGTCAGAATCAGACACTGGATTGCCAACACTAGCAAGAGAATCATTAGTTTCTTCACAAAATAGAGATAATTCGAGATTGAAGAGGTACCTTGTTTAATCGTTTGTAGTTCGAACTTGAGTTGCAACTTTTGGGCCATACATTGATTCATTTATTGTTCAAATAAAGTAAGCTAGAGGACACGAATGGTTTCACACCCTAGAGCCAGGTGGGCGATTTTGGTTGACAAAGTTGCATTGATAACGGAACACACGAAGTGATATACTTTTCTCTATATGAGAAATTCCATGGTAGGTGCACTTAGATCTGTGAATATAGGCGGTATTATGGATTTCTCAATATACTAAATTAGATCATTTGAGATTAATATTGATTCAATTTGATTTTTCCATGTCAAGTACTTAGTTCCATCTAGACGACTCGAGATGAAACTCGTTATTTGGTGGATTGGTAGAAGACTCATAGAAGAGGCTCCAACATCAGTCACGATAGGAGCAGTTGGGGTTGTGGTGTTAGCATGTAGGTTGCTTGATCCAAGGGTTATCTCGGATTCATTGATTGACATAATGTGTTGTTGGGCGTTAACCTAGAAGAAGATCTGATACCATGTAAATTTAGAAGAGATAAATATGTTGTGTTTTATTGCTGCATATTAGGTTATACATATTACATAAATATAGAAGAGATTATGGTTACAATTGTAGTGCAATTATTATTATACCTTTTCAGGTGCCGAGTTTCACAAGATTGTCGCCCTGATCCGTACTCATGAGACCCCTCATCAATTTAAAAAGCTCTATGATGTTCTAGTCTCTCATGAGGCCTACCTTTGCCGCTTAAGTTTACAACCAGCTCTCACGCTGCCACGACAAATGCAACACAACGCCACTCCCCTCAAAACCAAAGTCGAGGTTTCCACAAAGGTAGTGGAAGTAAACCTTCATGTCCACATAATCCACATGTGGATCTAATCCCACTGGATCCAATTTTAATGGTTTTAATTTAAATGGGTTGCATTTTAAAAGCTCCTCCAACAAGCCCACTTAAATCCAAAAATGGCACAGTAATGCTTCCTCCTCATTGAAGCCATATGCCAATATATTAGGCACATCACTCTTAATTGTCGAAAACTCAAAGCCATCACCAACTCCACTCAATCTTCTTCCACCCCTCAATCAAGCGACACGAACTTCCTTTTGGACTCCAATGTCTCTCATAACATGACTACAAATCTTTCCAATTTATCTATTCATTTTGAATACCATGATACCGATGAGATAGTTATTGGATACGGTTCAAGTTCGAAAATCTCGCACATTGGGACTGCTCATCTTCCCTCCCCTTCTAAAAACTTTCATCTCTCTACTGTCTTATGTGTTCCGAATATTCACAATAACTTATTATTTATGCATCATTTTACTAAAGATAATAATATGTCAGTAGAATTTCACTCTTTTTATTTTCTTGTGGATCTAGCACGGGAGTGACACTCATGCATAGATAATATGAAAATGGGATTTATAAGCTTTGAACTTCGTCTTCCTCTCCTTTGGCATTTATAGGTGAATAGACAAATTTTCAAGGTTGGCATCAACGGTTAGGTTAACCATCCACCAAATTAATTTCTTATATTGTTAGTCAATTTTCCTTACCTATTGAAAGGGATAAGATGTTTAATCATCACATTTGTATTTTTTACAATTCTAATAAAAGCACCAAGCTTTCTTTTGGGGACATATCTCTCACTAGCACTCATCCACTACATTACATATATTTCGATATGTAGGGACTAACGTATGTGGCATCTATTCATGGTCAATATTATTACGTAATCTTCGTCGATCATTTCACTAAATACACGTGGATATAATGTAATCTATGTCAATCATTTCATTCTACCAATCTGGCCGACATTGATTTTATTCTAACCAATGTATCACTTCCAGATCATCTCAC
This sequence comes from Coriaria nepalensis, assembly GCA_027186245.1. Classification (NCBI taxonomy): domain Eukaryota; kingdom Viridiplantae; phylum Streptophyta; class Magnoliopsida; order Cucurbitales; family Coriariaceae; genus Coriaria; species Coriaria nepalensis. Next base: position 8,878,542 of record CP114484.1, on the reverse strand, counting down.
TCCACTTCATGGGTCTTCTCTAATGGGTTAATACCATGTGGAATCAAGTTCCAATAATGCTTCCTCATTCGTAAATACAGTGTTTGACATTCTCCACCTCTAGTGTATAATTTTCGTCTGAAATTACTAAATGTTGCCACCAAACATCCTATTCCTATCGAAAAAAAGCCATTGTGTCTCTCTCAGGCAGTAAAAGACTTCAGATCGTGCCAATCCATGTCAGAGGAATTCAATGCTTTTCTTCGCCATGGCATGTAGGATTTAGTTCCTACCTCACATGCCCGCAGACTTATTGATTGCAAAGGGATCTTCCATATCAAGAGCAAAATTGATGTTAGTATTGTAACGACCGGCGCTATCCGGACCGTTACACTACTAACTTTCCCTCTTCATTTAGAGTAATTTTTTTCCTAAGGACTTTAATTGCAAATGAGCTTTTAAAAACTTTCATTAAAAGAGTTTCTTGGTTAGTATCAACATCTATCATATGAAAAGTATGTTATCGCGCTACTATTAAATATGCACTTGTCGACTATGAGATCTCAAAATATTTCTAAAAGGGTTCTCAAAATATTGGTTATGTCTCAACGATGTACCAAAATATAACTATTACTATTTACAATATACAAGCGCAAGTTTACAATGTAACTATAGTCTTGGTACTACTACCGTCTCCATAATCATCGTACTCTCTCGGCAAGTTTTCAGGATAACTTGATCAATTACTTATCTTCAGTGCATACAATATGGAACGTAACACGTGAACTTTCGCTCAGGAAGCACAGACATAATCTTAAACTCATATTCTTCGTAAAAATTATTACATGCTTCTATCCTACTCTTTCTCATACTTTGTTACTTTATTTGGGCTCCGTGTCCGTACCAGTTAAGCACTCAACCAATCGAAAGACGAGGGAGTGACCCGATCCGAACTTAACCATGGTCCTTACATGCCTTGGCATGTCTTAACATGACTTATCATAATCCTCTCTTCATTGGGCCTTAGTTCGTCTTTCATTCGAGGGTCGGCACGATACATCCTACTTTACCTCATTTCTTTATATCTTCATATACCTCTTAATTTTTTAATGTGAAATATGAGGTGAACTTTGCATGATGTTCGTCAGTGCATATGTTGTTTCAATAATTTTCTATAATAATTATATCACTTATAACATTCAATCATTTTATGATGACTATTAAAGCAATATTATCATCTTAGCTGTCAATCAATTAATGATGACTCATAAAGCAACATCAACATCTTAGTAGTCAATCAATTCACTATGACTGATAAGGTAATATTAACATCTTAGCATCAATCAATTTGCAATGACTGATAAAGCAGCAATATCATCTTAGCAGTCAACTAATTCAACCACTCATTAAATTTTGGAAAACATATTCCATATTGTAGGTGAGATTTATTCTTACCTGGATTATGTGCTTTCCCTTAAAGATTGGGTACTTTACGAACACTAGATCTGTTGTTCGCCTATACAATTAAGAATTTAACTTAGCTTAATAAAAGCTTAACTATCCCTAAGCTTTTCTATTTAGTTAACTTATCTCACTATGCATTTTTCTTTTATTTTTAGGAATCTAGTTCCAAATCTTTTCTTATTATAACCTACTTGATTATCATTTTTACTTTATGATTCAAGCCATTCTAGTTAATCCTTGAAAACATAATGTCTAGGCTAACCCTTTCTTTAGTACATAATAGAGGTTTGGATCTTTGTATCTCACAAACCATATCTCCCATTGATATAGAATTTTATTCGTATTTATATATGCCTCTTATGGTGAGGTCTATAACCTTCTTTTAGCTCATATTTCAATCATTTAACACATCTTTTACTTCATTCATTCTATTTGCACAGTTTCAGTTTCCTTCATTTTATTTTCTATTTTCAATTATCTAAGTTTAGCCATGTTTCTAGAGCTCGGTGTCCTATAACATTATGAAATCTTGAAGATATTATCTACCAACATCTTATTAAGATATTGTAAAAATTGCAGCTCAAGATTCGTATATTTGCCCCTTCAAAATTCATTTGTTTTAAAACTCTTTGATATAGTACACATCAACCGGTTCACCTGTTGAGTATGTCAATCCATTGAGTACCTTGCATATTGGATGCGTCGAGCATGTCGACCCATCAAGCACGTTACATATTAGAGACGTCGAGCCTGTCGATCCCCCTTCACATATTTGAAGGCGTTGACCCCGTCGAGCCATTCGCATATTGAAGGCGTCGACTTTGTGGACCCTTTTACATATTAAAAGCATCGACCCTGTTGACCTTTTCACATACTGAAGGCATTGACCCCCTCAACTCATTCACATATTGAAGGTGTCGATCCTGTCGACCCATTCACATATTGAAAGCATCGACCCCTTCACATTAATTTTTGAATTTTCGTAACTCCTCGTTGGAATGTCTTAAAATTTCAAGTCTTACATCAATTTGAAGGTTATGTCATCTAGTTTTATTCCGTAAAGTTTCAAAATTTATCATGAACATTATCGTGGCCAAAAGCCTATCAGAGTACATATAGGTCTTTGTTCTAACTTCACACTTAACCTTCAGAGTGCAACTTAAACACATAAACTATTAATTAATCATACTCAACTTGAATATTCTAATTATTAGCTTCTTTTTTTTTTTTTATTGACCTCATAATGCTATAAAATCTCTTATCCAATTACCATAGCATATGCCATATACATGATATAATTAAATTATATCCATAACTGAAATAAGCTAGAGGTTAAATGTTTACTTACTCCTTAACTAGTTTGTCACGCTTGGCCCTTGACTATAATCTATCTTAATCACTCGGCTTCATTCTGAATGAGAGTAGGGAATAAGAAGAGAGAAAGTGTATTTTTTATTATATATTTTTATAAGAGATAAGTGTCTATAGTGATAGATTTTTTCTTACACGACCAAATATATATAGTTATTAACCATGATGTATTTAGCTTTGGAATGTGGCATTCTTATTTAACTAGATGTTTATCCAAAGCAGGAGTTGTCACTTATAAAGGCATGTGATCATTTAATGAATGTCTATACATGTATACATGTGTATGTATATACACATTTTACTTTTAATCCTTATATACTTTGAGTTTTAATGAATGTCAAATGCTTATATACTTTGAGTTTTAATTATTTAATTATTATTTTATTTCTTTTTTTTATTTACATGCTTATTTGGTTTCAATATATATCAAAATATATTCACTTTCAATAAATTTAAATATTTAATGACACTATAAACTTTCATAATTTATTGTCTAGAATTTATTCACCTACTAACTACATGTCAGAAATTTTTGAAGTTTACAAGTATTGATTGGTTTAAAGCCGCCTCATTAAAAAATGCTTTCGTCAACGTCTCGGCCTTGATTACACAAAAACTTGTAGTCCCGTGGTAAAGGCGGTCACTATTTGCATTGCTATCTCGCTTGCCACCATGAATGGTTGGTCTCTGCGACAACATGATGTCACCAACACTTTTTTTCATGGAGATTGAATGAAAAATGTCTACATGGCTCAACCACTAGGTTTCATCAACTTGGCCCATCCCACTCATGTGTGTCGACTTCACAAGTCCTTCTTATACAAGCTCAAATAGGCCCCACGTGCATGGTATCAATCTCTCATTATGGCTCTTTTATCTCTTGGCTTTACTCAAGCAAAATCGAACGCATCTCTCTTTATTCTTCGATGTGGCTCCTCCATCATTTACTTTCTCGTGTATGTCGATGATCTTTTATCGATATTGATCCATCTCTCATCACTTCGATAATTACACGACTAAATTTTGAAGGGGTTCTTCTAATTCAACACAAATGTATCTTGGTCATACTTCGATGTTATAATATGGATGGAGCAAAGCTCTCACATCTTCCTACATTATTATGTTATAACATTGGGCCACTCAATTATCACTTAATCCAGTCATGCATTCCCGTATGAAGCATATAGGCATTGATGTACATTTCGTTCGGGATCTTATTGCAAAAGGTCTTGTCCATGTCTCTCACATAAGCAGTGTTGATCAGCTTGCCCATCTCATGACCAAGCCGCTACCTCGATCACAGTTTCAAACACTTCGGAGCAAAATTGCCATCACCGATGGGACGTTGATTTTGCAAGGGCGTAATAGAGTCACATAGTCAACCACCCTCACCTGCATTCCTATGTGATTCATGTAAAGGAGTTAATGCATTACCTTAGCTGCTCTTTTCCTTATTCTGCATGCCAATATCGTCAATGTATATACTTTTCTTGTATATTGTTTTTCTTTATTTTCATCACTATATTCTCCTATATGTAAAGTTATTCACACTCAATACAATTTAAGATTCATTTTCTATAGAGAGAAACCACTGCACATTTGGATAACTTATAAGAATGAGAAAAAAAAAAATTGCTCCCATCCCAACACAGGTAGTCGCCGAGCTAGGATGGGGTTAGCTTCACCACTAACTCAATGGAAGGGGGAAAATTCTTCGTCTAATTACATTTGAATGGCTGGCTCACGGTTTCAATCAAACCTCGACCCACCCAAATTTTGCACACTCCTACCGAAAGTTCACTTGAAGTAAATTAGAAAAGAGTCCTCATGGAATGTTATTGTGCACACATATATTCTTCTCCGACCCGTACACACTACACATTGCACACCCACCTTCGTTTTTTTTTTTTCCCCTTTGGAAAATTAGGTTATTTCTCTGCTTCATCGATCTTTTGTGCTTTTCCTCGAACCGTCTTCTTTCTTTCCATTCTATATCTTTCTACGTACTTGGCAGGTTACTTTAGAAAAAAAAAAAAGGTCGGAATAAATAAATGCATAAAAGTAGCATATCTTACGTTTATTGCACTATAAAACCCTCTCCTTTCATTTATCTGTTCACATTGTTCCCTGTGGTGTAGGGTCACGTGATTCGGATTCCATTTCTCCCCCACCATTATTTAGTCAGTAATGAATGTCTTATTTGATTTCCCTATTTCTTTCGACTCAAAACATGTTACAAAATAATAGAGGATCAGTTTTCAAAGACCTACAAAACTATTTCGAAAGCTGCATCTATTAAGGATACCTGCTACATGGACATGGTTAGGCAGATACTTACTATTCTAGAATGTTGGAATTGTCGGAGAGATATTTGGTTGAGTTATTATTAAAAAGTCCACTCTTTTCTTATACAGTCTTTTAAAGGAAGAAATAATAGAGAGCACACGTTTTCGTCTCATGAAACATATATATATATATAGAAGCAACTCGTCTTCATTCAAGTGCGTTGTAAATTGAGTGGATCCTGGAGTTGGATCGGTATATGTAATACGTATTATATAATGACATGTCACAAAAACATGGGAAATTGCAAAGAGGATCATACGCGCAAGTATTTCCTACCATGCAATGATACCCTTTTCTTAGCTGTGTTAATTATCAATATTCGAATAAGGTAGGTTTGCTTAGTTAAGAAAGGAAGTTAAATGGGCAAATCATAGGGTAAAAAGTAGTAGGAATGACCATGTCTAATGTTGTCAAAAGGTTGGATATGCGATCGACTGACTTATGTACGAAGCGATAATTTTCTTGGATTGTACTCTTCTCTTTGTTAATTACGGCCTCATTCAAATTAAAGACATGAGAGAGAGTATACAGTAGGATAAACTAGTAAATTGAGCAATTGTTTTCTCCAAAAACTATGACCCTTCTTTTCGGTAGAGCCTGTCTTTTTCTCACCATCTCCAACCTCACACTCTTTTGGCACATCTTCTTGGCTTTGGTATGTAATATTCTGTATCTCTGTATATAAATCAGCTCAACTAATAACTAAGGTATGTCATATTATCATTACTGAGATGAGCCGCAGAAGAGGTCTGAATTACAGCAAGTTTGATAAACAGAATTCAACCAAAAAGTTCGGAGCAAGTGATCGTAATGGGTCGGAATTTACACCCATCAGAATTATAAGGCATATTGCTGACAAAGTGATGAGGAGGGCTCTAAATTTGGTGTGTGCGAGGAAAGAAGGATCATCGCTCTCAGGATATTACTACAAGGAGTCTTTGTCTACCGGTACAAAAACCGCCGTGCAAGTGTGCCCCGATCACGGTGATTGCTATAGAAATGAAGTTGTTGAAGATTGTATCAAGTTTATCAAATCTTCTTCTTCTTTAACAAGATCATATTCGGTTCCTAACACGTATTCTTGCGAGCTAGCTGTGAGTAATTCGTGCCATTCAATACGTATGCGATCTGTCGAATGTTGATTATGAAATATGACTTCGCTCAATTTGTTTGCTTCTCTTTTCTTTTTCTTTTTCTTTTTCTTTTTCTTTTTCTTTTTCTTTTCCTTTTTCTTTGTTGTGAAAATGCGTCAATGCATCTTGTAAGAATTCGAGCTTGAAACAAGGATTGAGAGAGTAGTAAAAAAAAAAAAAACACTGATTTAATAACACTTGTAGGAAACTTGATTTTTATTGAGAAGGTAAATAATTAAATATAAGATGATAAATAATATAAGTACATAAATAACAAATTAATTAATGCACTCTTATAATCTTTAAGATTAAATCTAAGTTTCTAACACTTTTTTTTCACTTACATCACACACTAACAAGACAAGCACAAGAACCAGAAAATGTGAAAAAATACAACCGCTAAAGCAAATGGAACTCCAACTAGTTATTTTGAACTCCACGCCTCCAATGCTTTTGGAATCAACTTCTAGACAACATATACTTCATGTAAAATTTGTTGACATGATCAGATCAATTGTAAAATTCAAAATTGACTGCTGACTTGTTATGCAAATAAACTAGAAGAAACTAAACTACAGCCGTCGACCCGTCGACTCGTAGAGCCATCGACCCATCAACCATGTCGACTCCATTGAGCCATCGAGTTCTTGAGGCATCGAATGTCGACCCATCGAACCGTTGACCCATTCTCAAACTAATTGAATTCTAAACAACTACAAACTCCAAAAAAATTTCATCTAACTACTGGTATGAGAGTCAACGTCAATTCAATCGGCATTCAAAAAGTCAACCCTCAACACTTCATACCTCATTAGCTAAAATTTCATGAACTTCAAACATATCTTGCTGTCCATATGTTTACTGTATCTATAGACTATAGTCATGTACATGTGTGGAACCAGAAGGTTAAGTATGCGAGGAGGAGACACATGCTTGCATTGTAAGAAGTAAAAGCTTCCTACAGTTTCCTTTTGGTTCAGAAATGGGTAATGAGATAGGATACATTACAAAGCCAGTATGGACCCTCACACCGCACCTATGTCGGAACCTCAGAACCTAAGTTCTATAATCTTCCTCATCTGAAGACAGAAGACTCTAGAGCAAATCGGACTTTAATAAGAGCTTATCGAGAGAGTCGAAGCCCAAACTTGACAAGCAATGGTACCGAACTCTTGGATGATTACTTATGTCCATGAGTTTTTTTGTTCTTTTTTTTTTTTTTTTTGGTGCTAATGTGTACTCTCAAATATCCAAGGCATGGAATCAGTTGAATCAATATTCAATTCTTAGTTAATTCTTGTCCTTATATCGGCTAAAGCAACCATCATCACCACTTACCTTTCACAGGAGGACAACGAGAGCCTCAGTTGGCAGGCATTACAGAAACCAATTGATTTTGGAAGACAGAGAACTAAGTTTATGAACTCCAATCTCTAATTAACTTCATGTTAAGCTAACAATATTGAAAAATTGACCACTTTAATGAAAACAGGCGATTGAGGTAGCGAATATTATTTCAATCGGTTTCGGCTACATTAATTGAAAGTTTTGACTAAACGAGATAGTTTAACGAAAAATAAGTTTAAATCTGATAATGAAATCAAAACTAACTAGAGTTGGACTCTTGACGACCAATCTGAAACAAGTTTAAGGTTCTTTCATGTTCTTGTGATCTTCAGATTCAAATCTAAGATTTTGGCTAGACAGCTGTTAGTTGTCACTTGTCACGTGAATTTCAGTTAAAGCTAGTGTAATTTGATGTGTAATTGCTTGCTTGAAACTAGTAAGGATTTGACTTTTATTTATAATAAAAATTGACAGGATTATATAGTTGCAACGTAAACTGAAATTACAGCAATGTTAACATCATTAATCTACCTACTACAATTAGGAAGTAAAACGGCCTTTTAGCCACTAAACTAGAAAAAAGCATAGCTGCATTTTGACATCTTCATGCTGAAAAGCAAAAAGGAAGATCGAACTTTGATGCCATCGACTTTGTGCTTCTAAACTAACTTGTAAACTTCTAAAACTTCATTTTGAGCTTGATGGCTAGTTGAGACTGCAATTGAATTTTTAATTTGACCATTGCCTTGTTCATGAAGAAAAACAGCCTAGTGATGAAACTATAAGATTGTTACCTGCATAACTTTCACGCTACTGATTTTGTTTCCCAATCGGACTTGGTCTAGGCCCAAATTGACTACTAAGAGTTGGTGGGTCCTACCGGGCATCAATTTAAAAAATTTGTTGGAAATTTATCTCAGTGAGAATATAAATTAGTCCTACGATTCCGTTTTGGACCTGAGACGACGATTATAAGTTTTCCGAATTTATCACTCATAATGATGTACCTCATTAAAGTGCACTATATAAAGACACTTAAATAAGAAACCCTACCAAGCATTCCCTACCCTGGCCACACCTAAGGGGAAAAGAGAGGAGTGTTCCTCTTGTTTCTTCCCTTAAACCCAAATCCATTGATTCAAGAGTTGAATATTGGGATAAAAAATCTAACCATGGATTCGTAGTCCGTGTGTACACATTAAAGGCCGAGCATTTGTGAGGCTTCACCTTCTGTGGAAATTCACCACCTCCTCTTGATTATGGTACTTAGAGATTTTAGAGCCACCTTGATTTGCATGCGGCTTGCCTGGTTTAGGAAGTGCTTTCTATACTTCTTCCTTTACTTTTATATTTTGGATCTGAAGTTTACTTGAACTATCTGACTTTCCTGATCCCATTAAGTGTTTATAAGCCAGTGCATTAACGAGATCTTGATTTTTCGAAAAATCAGATGGTCTGATCTTCGAAAAAGTTTTGAATTACATTTCCGCTATGCAGTAATTGGGTCAAAGAACTCAAAGGGAGAAATGTTGTGAAGGAGCGATGTGGAAATATAGCTAACTAGATTTGCCTAAGGGTCATAGGATAAAATCGTTAAGACATAACTCAGCATACAAAACACTCTATGTGAAGATAAGAAAACTTATGGGAGTCACAAGGAATGAACCGATAATAATGGGAGATACAAGGAACGTAATTATCTTCACATGATTATTGGAGACATCACTAGTGATAAGTGTGATCTAAATTCAACTCAATCAAGGTAAATAATCATTCAAGGAGATATGCACGAATCACATGATATCCGGTAAATTGACTCATGGAATTAATTCACGTTGAATATTCCATATCAAGGCAAGAGGAATTTCAGCTAGCCTACTTAATGAAAACGCATGAAAAGCTGTAATCGTGGAATTGACTTATGGTTATAGCAACACACCAGTTGTAATAGACCCAAAGCACTCTATGAATTTACCAAACATTCCTTATTAAATAGCTTTATCGTCTCTTTTACAAATCAGTTTTGTACTCACGTTTGTTTTACTTAATAAAAGAATATATTGTTCCATATTGTATTTTTCTTCTTGGTATCAGAGCAGGTGTAGGTACAAGCTCCATATCTTCCATGGCTTCTTCTTCTCTCAACATCGGCAATTTCATCACTCTAAAACTCACTTCCACCAACTACTTACTCTCTTTGAAGAGAACAAGATATCGCTTTAGCTGAAAGCCAAAGCTTGGTCTACCACCTAACAGACCCAACACCTCAACAATTCATTCCATCCACAAGTCTCATTCCATTGAGATAGATGCAACCTCGTATCAACCACAACCAAATTCTGCCTTCACTAGTTGGCCGAAGTCTGATTGTTTTCTTTGGTGATGGCTCATTAGCACACTCTCTAAGGAGACGCTAGGACTCGTCATTGGGTTGGGTACATCTCGCTTTGTGTGGGATGCTCACAAAATATGCACAAAACTCTCAAGAACGAGAGTTCACATTACGCCAACAAATAGCGTACCTAAGAAAGGATGAAATAACCGCAACGGTCAATCATGTTCGATCATTTAAATCCATCGGGAAACCTGTCCCAGACAGTGAAAATATATTTTACTTACTAGTCTCAGACTCATTTATAAAGATTTTATGACCAGTATGTTGAAGCCTCAATGTCCTTCATACGAGAGACACTTTGTTTGATGGTTTTTCATCCAAACCAATTGAGCAATCCACTCGGTACGCCTTTTATGGTCACACACAAAGTTTGGCCACTCACAACCCTAATGGTGGTCATCATGGATTAAAATTCAAATCTATGGGTCGTGGCTTCCGTTCTCATCTCATCACAATGATGATGAAGGCAACCAAAAAATCTATAAGAATCAATATAACAATACTATTTCGACCAAGGGATCATCCAACAACACGAGTAGTCCACGACGGCCACCTCCTCCTAGTAAAAAACGCATGACACCTGCAAAGCGTGATCTCTATAGAAATGATGTTTGTCAGTTTTGTAACCGCACCAGTCACATAGAAAAAACATGTTGGTATTTCGAGCTTGAACTAAGGATTGAGAGAATAGTAAAAAAAAAAAGAACATTGATTTGATAATACTTGCGGGAAAAATTTAACTTCATTGAGAAAGTAATAGACTATTCAAATGTGTAGTTCATATTTTCAGCTGGAGTTATGTATCCTCCTTTTACTGAATCTCACAACTCAAAAACAAGTAGATAGGTGATCATTCTTGCTGATTAAAACTAGTATAATTCCCCTTTGAATATCTGAGGTAGAAGCAAATTTACACTATTGGATGTCATGATGAATCTATGAGCTTTTGGTTAAGTATTTTGGGAAAACTCTAAGTCCTTTTGATTTTTTTAAACTCTCTTCTAACTTATGCTCTGATATTATGTAATAGATTAAATGCAAGATGAAATACAATACAAGTACATGAATAGCAAACTAATTAATGCACCATCATAATCCTCAAGGTCAAATCTGAGTTGTTATCACCATACTTTACTTACATCATATAAAACCATGACAAGTAACCTTTTCTAGAAAATCTAGAAAAGTATAACTATTAAAGCAAATGAAGCTCCAACTTATGATTTTGAGCTTCACGCTATTAAAGCAAATGAAGCTCCAATGCTCCTGGAATTAGCTTATAGGCAACATATATTTCATGTCACACTTGTTGGCATGATCAGATTTATTGTAGGATTTAAAATTGGCTTTTGACTTGTTATGCAAGTAAACTAGAAGAAACTAAAACTACAGCCGTCAACCAATAGATTCATCGACCTTGTCGACCCTATCGACCCTGTTGACCCTATCGACTCCATCGAGCTATTGAGTCCTCGAGCCATCGAGCATTGAGCCGTCGACTTGTAGACTCATTGAGCCATCGACCTGTAGACACATTGAACCATCGATATGTAGACCTATTGAGTCATCGACCCCATCGACCCATTCTTAAACTAATTGAATTCTAACAACTACAAACTCCAAAAAAATTTCTCTAACTAGTGAGTACATAAAATATTCAGCCAAAGTCGCTCTGGTATAAGGGGCAATATATTGTAGTGTAGCTGGAGAATCCGCCATTTCGGCTATCACAATAGTGTATTACATTACTCCCCTTTCTTATAAAGTAGTCACTACTTGAGCCATATAAGATGTTTTATGACCAATAGCCACATAAACATATATTACATTTTGCCATTGTTGATTGAGAATCGTATATGTGGCTACTACTGTTTTACAGATCTATCTGTCTTCAATAATTAATTCTCGATGACCTCTTCCTATAGGAATCATCGAATCAATAGCAATAAGTCCTATTTGAAGAGGCTCATATATGGAACATCTCGAAATAATACTAGGAGTGGGGATTCAATTAATCGAGATTCAAAAGCTGAAATTTCCCCTCGACCATTAATAAGCTTAGCCAAGGCATTTACAATACAGCCTAAATAAGCCTCGCTTACTGGTTTCAAGCAATTCTTCCTATTGCTTTTATAAAACTTCTCTCTTGTATCAGCAAACCATCACCCATTAATACAACACTAAAATTATTTGATACTAAATTCAAAGCAACACTTATACTACCCTCTTTAAATTCTACTAATTCCCCTATCATTACTTCATCAAGCCCATAAATACGAGCAACGCCAATTCAATCAACATTAAAAAAATTAACCCTCAATACTTCATACCTAATTAGCTAAGGCTTCATGAACTTAAAATACTCCTCCTTGAAGCCATTGTTAATGATCTTCAGACTTGCAATAAAGAAGCTTGATTTCTCCATTTTTTCTTTTCCTATAACTTCAAACCCTTCAGATTGGCTCACATACATATCTTATGTTAGAACTCTATTAAGAAAAGTAGACTTTACATCGAGTTGGTGGATCAACCAACCTCTTCTAGCTGCCAGTGCAATAAGTAACTTGACGGTGTCTAGCCTTGCTACTGGAGCAAAGGTCTCTGCTTAGTCTACACCATACCGTTGTGCATATCCTTTCACTGTAAATCTTACTTTGAATTTGTTGACAAAGTTGTTTGGATTAAGCTTCAGCTTGTGAATCCACTTCAACCCTATAATCTTTTTTTTTTCTGGTTTGTCAACCAATGACCAAGTCTTGAACCAATGACCAAGTCTTGTTCTTGTTGATCATGTCAAGTTCTTCGACCATAGCCTTCTTCCACTTCCTGTTGCTTTCTACTTCTTTATAGCATCTAGCCTCAGACATGGCAGCATTGCATCTCTGATAAACTTCTTTTAGAGTTCTGAACCTTGGATTGATAGGTTCAACATCCATGTCTTCATCAAAATCCACTTGAGAAGTTTCATTCAGATCTCCATCATCTATTTCCAATAATTCTTCTTCAACAACTTCTTCTTCCTATTTGTATATTGCCTCCTCATCAAAGACAATATCTATGCATACTAAGATCTTCTTGGTTGTTGGATTGACGATTTTGTAGGCTTTAGACTCACTGTTATAACCAATAAGAATTACTTTCTCAACCTTGATTGAGAGCTTGTCTCTTTTTGCTTCTGGAATATGAGATAAACAAATTGAGTCAAATACTCTTAAGTGAGACACAATAGGTTCAACTGCAAACCAAGCTTCGTAGGGAATCTTTCTTTCCACTACTTTGGTAGGGAGCATGTTGAGTAAGTAGACTAAGGTGTTGGCTGCTTCAACCTAAAATCGCTTGGCATTTTCTTCTCTATCATTATGTTCCTCACCATTTCTAGGATAGTTCTATTCTTCCTTTCAGAGACTTCATTCTGTTGTGGAGTGTATAGTACTCTGAGTTGAGTTGGTGATGAATCATTTCCTTCTCACAGAATGATTCGAACTCTAGAATGTATACTCTCTTCCATTATTTATTCTGAGCACCTTCAACTTTCTACCACTCTCAGTCTCAACAAAGCTTTTACACTTAAAGTAGGTATTGTGTGCTTCAGCTTTCTCCTTCAAGAAGAAAATCCAGCAGAATCTAAATATGTCATCGATGAATATGATGAAATATCTGCTTCCATTTAGTGAGACTTCCCTCTTTAGGAATGGCTTTCTCTTCTTCTTTCCAAGTTAACAGTTCTCATATATTTTCTTTTGAATTTGAATAGAGGGAAAATCTTCTATCATCCTGTTCAAGCTCAGCTTTTAGATAGCTTTGAGGTTAAAGTGGCTAGATTGCTTGTGCCATGTCCAAGACATGTCATCATTGCATACGAAGGCATGATGACTCCATTGTACTGAGAATCTATTGTTTAATACTGAAACTTTAGCTACCTCAATCTTCTTGGAATCTAATATAGTGCAATGATCTTCCTTGAACAGCAGCATATAGTTGTTTCTCATTAGTTTTCCCACACTCAAGAGATTATACTTCAAGTTAAGGACCAAAAAGACATTTGCAATCAGTCTAGGGCCTCTCTTTTTTCATAGAAACCGTGCCTTTTCCATAAGCTTTCACCGTCTCATTATTTGAAGGATCGAAGGGCATCTCATATAATTGACATAATTTGACCCTTCAGACTTTGAAAGGCATCTCACAGTTACCTACCAAATAAAAAGCTCATTTAGAAAGACCATCTAATTCTTTGGAAACATACATATATTTTTTAATTGATATAAAATCTTACATAAATATATACAATTAATATATATAGTTATATATACCTTAATTTAAGTATATATACAGTTCTGTATATAATTGAAAAATAATAATAATAAAAATTAGGTATCCAACCATATGCCCCGATCCTATGCGGATCGGAGGTACTACCTCCTATTTTGATAGGATCAGATACCCGATCCGATCAAAATTAGTGAATATCTGCATACAACAGGTCGGTTTTTACCCGTTGCACAACTCTATCTTTAGGTATCTTAAGTTATTTACATAGTATTTCTTCTTATTTTTATTTTTTATTATTTTTGATACGCCATAAAATATATCAGATACGAGAAGAATTAGGAACATACTGATTAATATAAGAAATGTGTCCAACACAGTTAGATATTTACCCCTATTAAATGAACGTACAAGTGGCGTCACAAAAATTGTGATTTACGTCTATTTTTAGAACCATTGTTTTAATTAGGGATGAACATTATATTTGTATCCGACCCTACCCGATTTGATCTGGCAGATAGGGTCGAATACGGATTAGATAACTATCTCAAAAAAATTGGTCGGATAGGGTACCCGATCCGACCAGTTTTTACGGGTATACGACATGTCGGATACCGTTATAGAGTTGGTAGAGTAACTCTAAGGATCAAAGGGCCCATCACATGTCAGTTTGTGGTCGAAAAGTCGAAGGTCTCGAAGCCTTAGATGCACAGACTGACGTCTTATATGTCGGTCTTTGGTCGAATAGACAAAAGGTCAAAGAATTGTAGATTCAAAGGGTCGAAAGATCTTAGATTCAAAGGGTCGAAGAGCATCTCAGACTAACATCTCACATAATTTGAATCCCTTAGAAAGGTCAAGAAGTCGAAAAGTATCTCATATAATTCGACACTTCGAACTTCGAAAGGCATCTCCCAGTTACCTACCAAATAAAAGGCTTGTTCAGGAAGATCATCTAATTCTCCGAAAATATACATATATATTTTAATTGATATTAAATTCTATATCAATAGATAGAATTAATAGATATAATTACATATATCTTTATTTAAATATATATAATTATGTATATAATTAAATAATAATAATAATTAAAAAAAAAATAGTGTATCCGACCATCCACCTTGATTCTATGTGGATCGGAGGTATTATCTCATATTTTGATTGGATCGAATATTCAATTCGATTAAAACCAACGGATATCTGCATGCAACGGGTCGGATACATCCAAATTTGACCCGTTGCACAAACTTAGTTTTAATTTTACTTGTTTGGGACTTAATTTTAGAAACAAATATTAATTTTTGTCTGATGCATCGGGATATATTATATTTGTTTTAATTTTTCTTCTTATTATTTTGGATAATCATAAAATGTATCGGATATGGGAAATGGATACAATAAGCCCAGTTTGGGTTCGCAATGTACCCCCTATTAAATGAACCTACAAGTGCCCCCGCCAAAATAAACCAATTTTCAACCCGACTTCATATATAAGCAAATTGACGTAGTAGGAAAAAGGAATTAAAAATAAATAAAAATTAGTGTAGTCTTCAAAATGCCCATTTTATGGCTTCTTAGCCTAGAGACTACGCGGATTCAGGTACACCCTCAGCCCATTCTTCATGAAAAGCGTAAGAGACATCTTCTGCTCCACCCTGTGACCCGGAACTAGACACAACCTGTAACGCAAAATCACAGCCGCAGCCACCGACTTCATCTGCAAATAAGCCAACTCCTTCCCTAAACACGTTCTCGGTCCAGCATTAAACGCTATAAACCGATAACCATCTTTTGGCGGTTCGAACCGGGTTCCATCAACTGATACCCAACGTTCCGGTTTGAACTCCATGCAATCCTCCCCCCATATACTCTTCATCCTTCCCGCAGAATAGATTGAATAAGTAACCGTAGAACCGGCCGGCAAAAACGTGCCGTCCGGTAAAATATCGTCGTTTACCACATACTTGAAGTCTTCAGGCACAGATGGATACAGACGCAAAGTCTCTGCCAAAGCCGCTTTGAGGTACATTAGCTTGTCGGCCTCATCGAAATCCAATGGCTCCTCGATCCACTTCCGTTTATCATTGCCACGTGTCTCATTTAGGACTGTCGATATCTCCTTGACGATCTTCTCCTCGACGTGAGGATGGTTCATGATGTTCCAGAAGAACCAGGTAAGAGCCACGGATGACGTGTCGCGTCCAGCTAGGACGAAGTTTAAGGCGATGCCTTGTAGTACATTTGTTGGAAATGGGTCGCCGTTTACATCGCGCTTCTTCATGAAACGAGACAATAAATCATCAGAAGGAGATTGTTTTTTGGCGATGGTCTCATTCATGTAATTTTCTACTATGTCAAGGCTTTTCTTTAACCTCTTTTCGGACCCAATGCTGAAAGTTTTCTCCAACCTCCATAAGAAGCCTGGATAAAGAAGGCGTTGCAGGGTCGCTTGAGTGGCTGTATCAAACGCAACGGCAAACCGATTTTCTGGTAAATCGGGAGAGAGAGTTTCCGGATCTTTGCCGAACGTAAGGCCACAAATATTATCAAACGTTAAGCGGAGCAACAAGTCCTGCAGATCGACAGAGGTGTTATAGTAAGCCGCCTTGTCCAAAATGCACCAAAGTCTAGTCCTTATGGTTCGGCTCACCCACCGAGCCATGGCTTGCCTAAGCGTCCTGGTCGTGAACTCTAATGCAGCTGTTTTCCTTTGCACGAGCCATGTTTCTCCGTCACTGTTAAAGATCCCTTGTCCTAGAAGATCGTGGAAAGCTGCCTGCCATGTGGGTCCCTTGGGGTAGTTATTGAACCGGGTTCGGAGAATGTGCTCGACATTTTTCGGATGGCATGTGACTGTGTAAAATCCTTGTTTCCGAGCCAAGAAAGGAATGGCAATGGTGCAAGTCTGGTAAGTGCACGAGCCGCCTGTTGCACGGAGGTGACTCGCAACCCAGTCGTGGAATCTGTTCCTGTTGGCGAAGAGAAATGGAAGGCTTCCGACAATTGGCCATACTTTCGGACCGGAGAGCTTCCGGGCAAGAAGGTAGAACCAGAACAGATATGCTGATGTGGCAGTGGCCAAGGTAATTAGAAGAAGGAAGGTTTCCATTTGCATGAGTTTTGAGACTACAATGTGATTTTAAGAGAGTGGGATTGGAGCTTACATTATATAAAGTGACGTATCATGGGATCAAAGATCAAGTAGGAGAGATTGTTGGGAATTTTTGCGGTGATGCAAGTATACAGTGAAAGTAAATACACGAAACCAAAAAAGCAGGTTTCGTGCATTTAAGCAAAAAGGACGAAAACATAAGCTTTTACTTGGAGCTTACTATTATGATGTTTGTTTAGTAGCTAGGTAGCTGGGTTAAGCGCTACACTTGTTTAGTAAAATAACATGAATATGGTTTAATGTCAAACGATCAAGTGAAAAGGGTGGAGTGTTTTCTTTTACCTACTATAAAGACCAGATTCTTAGACTGCTGATGACAGCATTTTTCTATTTCTGGCATTCTTTCATTGGGTTCATGAGTTGTATGGATGAAGAAAGTGGTAGTGGTGGTGGTTAGAGATGGTTTACCTGTTTTAGAAACTGAGTTTGTTTTATAAACTGCAGCAAAGAAAAGAAAAATGAATAAGAAAAAAAAATCCCTATTTTATTCGTACGAGGAACCTTCAGTTTTGGGGAAAACTAAGGATAACCCCCAGCCTCTTAGTAAGAAATAAATATACTCCAAAACTTTTGATAATAGTAAGTGAAAGAAACTAAAATTAAACCCTTTCGTACTAAAATTAAACATTTGATAAATGTACCCTTTCGTCTATACACTACCGACATCACCGACGTTCACTTTTCCTAGTGTTGAGTAAGGGTAGCAAAACGAGTATACGAGCGTGCACGGTATAATACGATAAAAATACGTTACGGGCATAGGTATTATATAGATTAGTCGTGCCGTGCTCAATTATGTAGGTACCTGGGCCGGCACAGCACGGCCTTTTTGGGCCAGAGGAATGGACTCAAAAAAAAATTTTAGGTTTAAGAATTTTTTTATTCGAAAATTATTTTGTATGTTAAAATTTTTTTTATTACAAGATTTTATTTCATTAAATAATAATTTTTACAGTTTATTTATAGTTTTGATTATTAATGATATTAATTTTTAATTTATTAAGTAATAATTATTAAGAATGCTTATTTATTTATTTTAAATGTGTAGTAACATAATTTATTTATTTTAATAGTACTAAATCATTACTTATTTTATAAACTAACAATTATGATACTCAATAGGTCGAAGACATCATCGACCTGTTGAATAACATAATTGCTACTCTACTAACTTATGTGTTTAGGATGAAATAAATAATGATTGAGTCTAATTTTTGAATATCTAATTCAAAAAAAAATATTATTAAAAAAAAAAAACTCATGAGCCATACACAACACAAGCTCACGACATGACACGATATATTTATAATCGTTATTGTATCTATACAATAACGTACTCTTATTTTTAGGTAAATATACAAATATAATAAAACATATTCTTACCGAACAGAGCATAACACAATTTGTATCATGCTCGAGTTGGATTATATCTTATCGACATGAATTGCTACCTTTAGAATTGAGCAAATTTGACTAACCCAATTTACCGAACCAACCCAATCAAATCTCGATCCGGTTGATCCCTTATATTGTTGGACATTGATTGGATATGTCCCCTCGATCAAGCCTCAATCAGATTTCTAATCGGATCGAGATATGACCTTCTTATATCTTGTGCATGCGTGTGTTATTGTTTTTTTTTTTTTTTTTACTGTATATATTTTTTGGCGAGAGAAATAAATGTAAAAATGAATAAATGTACAAAGTAATAAATGTGATTGATTTAAAAGAATGAATAACTATTAAATGTGTCATTTAAGAAATATATGCTCCTAAAAATTACCAAAATCCTTTAAAAACTGAATATCTTTAAATTATTTTCTTTTATTTGTCATTACGTCAGATTTTTTAACTTCAATTCTCAAAATTGAACAAAAAAAAAGGCGATGGATTCAAAATACGGTTGGACCGACCCGATCAACTATGCTTTCACAATGCCAATACCCAACTGAAATCCAAATGACCGTTCGGATCTTGGTCGGGTCGATCCATGTTGCTCAACCCCAACTCCTCCCAAAATCGGTTATTTTTGTTTATGAGCGCATCACAATCTACTATAAAGCGATTTGGGCATTCAACCACTCATATTGTCACTGTTCTTGTCAATTTCCTTAATTTACTTATTACCAAAATATCATCAATTTATGTACACTACTTGTTCCTTGAAAAAGACACATACGCAATGTTAGCGGAGTTTTCAGTTCCACTGCTATAGTATGTTGGGACCTCCAACTATCAAATAGAGATATAAGAACCGAACCGAGCTTAAGATCCGGTTAGCTCTCTCCGATGATAAACGTTACTATTCTACATTTTGAAAGGAATTAAAGCTTATTTCTAAAATGTATTATTTTGTTCTTACCTTTCCCTCCTCCTGTTGGGTCCCTTTATCCTGTTTTCGAAGGGGGTCCCCCTATTCCCATGCCCCTCCCTTCTTCGTCATTACGTTGTTCCATCAGTTGCCATCCACGAAGCTTCCTTTGGTTCTAGCATTAATGGGGAGGATCAGCATTCAAGTCCTTTGTTCCTCCAGCGTACACGTGTCCTATTCCTGTTTTCTTTTTCTTAACGAGCAGGAGTTCTTTCCTCAAATATCATTTTTTTTTTCTTTTCTTTATTTTAATATTTTCTTTTTCTTTCTTCTCCCTAATAATACTCTCTCTAGATTGTGCAACGGGTCAAATTCAACTCTATCCGACCCGTTGCATGCAAATATTCAATGATTTTGATTAAATTATATATCCAATTTAATTAAAATAGAAGATAATATTTTTAATTCGTATAAAATCACCAGATAGTTGGATGTCTGATTTTTTTTCTAATTATTATTATTATTTAATTAAAACAATAGTTCTAAAAATAGTGGTAAATTACAATTTTGGTGGGGCTGTAGGTTCATTTAATAGGGGTAAATATGTAACAAGTTGGACATGTGTCTTATATATCAATCAGTATGTTCTCAACTTTTCTCGTCGTATTGAAAATAAGAAAAAATACTTGGTAAATAATTTAACTGAAAGATACTTTTAATTATATTGAAGTAAAAAATTAATATTTTCTTTTTCTTTAAAATTTAAGTCCTAAAAGAAGTAAAATTAAAACAGAAATTCTAAAAATAGAGGTAAATTCTAATATTTCTAAAAAATTATATAAAATTAAATTTAAAATTTGAAGTTCAAAATAGGACTAATATTACCTCTATATTTTGAAATTTTTATTATCTCCTTCAGACCGAGCTTTATTTTCAAACTGAGTTCTCTATCTTCTTTCACGACCGATTTTTTCATTTTCCTTCCCAGACTAATAACTTTTTCTTCATTTTCAGACCGAGATCTAATATAATATAATGTCTCTCGTTTTGGGTCTGGTTCCCTATACAGACTAAGTTTTCAATCTATAAAACATAAACATGAAAATGTAGGCGATAACTTAGATAGAGTTCCCTGTATAGAATGAGTTACCGGTCCAGACCGAGTTTTTAGTCCAGACCGAGTTCTTGGCCCAAACAAAAACATGTTTGGTGACTGATATTCGATCTGTAGGCGGGAACTCAAATGAAGTTTCCTATCTAGACCGAGATCTTAGTCCATACCGAGTTCTCGGTCTACATAAAAACATGTTTGGAAACCGATATTCGATCTGTAAGTGGGAACTTAGATGAAGTTTCCTATCCATACCGAGTTTCCGATCCATACTGAGTTCTTAGTCTAGACATAAATATTTTTGGAGATCGATATTCGATCTATAGGTGAGAAATCAGATCGAGTTCTCAATCTAGATAGAAATATGTTTGGAGACTGATATTCAATATGTAGGCGGGAACTTAGATGGAGTTCTCTATCCAGACCGAGTTTTCGATCCAAATCGAGTTCTCTGTCCATATCGAGTTCTCGATTCAGATAGAAACATGTTTGGAGATCGATATTCGATCTATAGGCAGGAACTTAGATGGAGTTTCCTGTGTAGACCAAAATTTAAATATTACGGAAAAAAATTCGTGTAAATGAATAGATCATTCAATTCTATCTAAAAGACACATGTTTTAAAGGGAATAACTAATTTCTTATTATATGTGTATAAGGAATCAAGATGATTTTCCTTTTTGGTGGAAAAGAGCTAAATAGAGGAATGATAATTAATTTAATTTCATTCTTACTTAAAAAATGGAACCAATCTCCCCCTTATTTTTTTAATAACTAAATGCATTATTTGGTTAAATATTGAATCAAAATCAATCTTTATTAGTTATTTCTTATGCAACTAAATAAATACTATATTATCATTGATTCTAATTCTATTTTCATTTTCATTCATATTTTAGGAAATATAACCAGACATGCTATTAAAATATAAAGTTAATTACAATTTTAGTTGATGTACAATTCATATTTTATAAATTTATTTATATGTAATCTCATACTAATTTTTTAGTTCCTATAATCGGATTTCAATCACCAGTACTGATGCGGCACGTTGACATAATAATAAAAAATTAATATGAGAAAAAATATAAATAAAAAAGATTAAAGAAAAAATAATAATAAATATTTTTTTAATAATATGATATTATATCAGGGTGCTACGTCAATATCAATAATTAAAATTTGATCATAATAATTAAAAAATTAATAAAAACTATACAAAAAATAAAAAATTAATAAAAACTACACAAAATAATTTATAAATTACAAACTACACGTAAACTAAACCTATTGTTAACTCTAAAATATATAAAAAGAACATATCTCGGCAGAAGTATCAAAAAGTATTTCATATCATCAAACCTTAGTGGGAATTGGAAATTTGGATATTAAAGGGTTTTATGGCATATTTTATTAAATGCAAGTACTTTTATTTTACATTTCAAAATTTAAGGTCTTGAGCACTTATCAAAATATAGAGGATATTTGGTAGCTATGTGAAAGTACGGGGGTTTCTAAGCTATTAACGCATAAATAATTAAGGGAATGATGACATATGATTTTACGTTTATACCCTTTAAGATTATAATAATAATTATCCATCTCAGACGGATTCGGGCGGCTCTGTTTCTCGGTTTCGCAGTTACGAACAGTACCAAACAGACAGATCCTTTCCATTTCTTTCTGCGAGCCAAAAGGCACGGATTCTATCAACTGCTTAGAGAGTTTTCTTCGTTGCCGGAAAGTTTGGAAATCGGAGTGATGGATCTGCTTCCGGCGGAGACATCACAGATCGCTAAGAAACATGGCTTCAGGTCACTCAAGCTAGTGAACGTAGACATGGACCAATTGCTTGGAGATGAGCCTTTTGGAGTTGAGTATGGCAGGCTCGATAATGGATTGCGCTATTATGTTCGTTGCAATTCTAAGCCTAGAATGAGAGCTGCTCTTGCTCTTGCTGTCAAGACCGGGTAATCTCTTTTCCTTCATTTTCTTTTTGCTCCTTCCTTTGTGTTAGGTCTTTCTTTGCTCGTTACTTCGTTTTACACTGAGTACAACTATTTCAATTCCTTGGTTATGTTCTTGTCGAGTGTTTTTCATATCAGCTTCTTTAAATTTCTTAGCGAATTTGATTTTACGATATGCATTTCTGTTTGCAAGAGGTTTTTGAATCTTGATTCCTCTCTCCCCCCCCTCCCCCCCCTACCTGGCGGAGGTCCTTAACGCTTCACCGGCGCTTTCATAAATGTATAGTTCTATACTTTGCAATTGCCAGAGTTTGTTGCATTGCACCTTTTTATTTAGCTTTCTTTTCCCAAAATTGTATTTTAACTTTCACACGTTTGCGGAAACCAAGTAAGTTCTGTGTTTTTCGTGAGTGATTGAGAACTGGAAGCACTAGACTCTGTAATTTCAAAACCTTTAATCGTCCTTCACTGAAAGAATCGCTGCATCAGATATGTTTATACATTGATGGCCTATACCGAAAATAATTACTGTTAGCTTTGGTTTTATACATATATGCATGAGAGGCGCTGATTTTATTGGACTCCTGGCAGATCGGTTCTGGAAGAAGAGGATGAACGGGGAGTTGCTCACATAGTTGAGCATCTTGCGTTTAGTGCAACTAAAAAGTACACAAACCATGATATTGTAAAGTTTCTTGAAAGTATTGGAGCAGAATTTGGTGCCTGTCAAAATGCAGTAACATCTTCAGATGAAACTGTATACGAGCTGTTTGCTCCCGTTGATAAGCCCGGACTATTATCCCAGGCAATTTCAGTATTGGCTGAATTCAGTTCTGAGGTAATATCATTTATCTCCTTTTCTTTCTGTTCAACTTTCCTTCGGTGTAACTACCTTAACCATGCAGATACGAGTAGCAAAAGAGGATCTGGATAAAGAGAGAGGGGCAGTAATGGAGGAATATAGAGTAAACCGCAATGCTTCGGGAAGAATGCAGGATGCTCACTGGGTTCTGATGATGGAAGGTTCAAAGGTACCTTATGATTACAAATTTAAAGTTCCAATTCAATTTAAAAGCCTTGAAAAAAGAGAGAAAAAAAAATCAATTTGAAAACTTGTCTACTTGATTATTTATTTGTTTAGCATTTTTGTTGCAACTTTGACATGATACACTTATCATACACCTTAAATCTCTTCCATAGACACACTCATAACTTGGTTGTTATTACTAAATAGTTTGTATGAGGCCATTGCCAGGTAGTGAGAACAAAGGAAATTCCTGTAATTGTGAAATAACAGGCAATTAGAGTTTTTGACTTAGTACTCATGACTTTCAGGTTATCAAATATACATTATTTTGTTAAACTCTTGGTTGATTGCAGTATGCTGAACGCTTACCGATTGGATTAGAGAAGGTTATTCGAAATGTTTCTGCTGAAACTGTAAAGCGTTTTTACCAGAAGTGGTACCATTTACAGAACATGGCAGTGATAGCTGTTGGAGATTTTTCTGATACTCAGGTTTGATCATATCGGTTGGTAAACTTTTCTAGTTGAACTATTGGAGTTTGTTTCTGTTAAAAACTCTTCATGAAAATCTATATAAACTTTTCTCAGAGTGTGGTTGAGTTAATAAAGGCTCACTTCGGGCATATAGATTCAGCACCTGATCCCCCTGTTGCAACAATATATCCAGTTCCATCGCATGAGGAACCACGGTTTTCATGCTTCATCGAATCCGAAGCAGCTGGGGTTAGTTCACAAAAGTCATTATGTTGCTTTGAAAAATAATCTCACATTTGAAAAAGCTTTACATAATGTATTTTTCTCAGTGAAGTGATCGATTAACTCTTTTACATCGATTTGTCTCATGATAGTCAGCTGTGATGATCAGCTATAAGATGCCAGCAGATGAGTTAAGGACGGTGAAGGACTACAGAAACTTACTGGCAGAATCGATGTTCCTTTATGCACTAAACCAGAGGTTCTTTAAAATATCTCGTAGAAAGGATCCTCCATATTTCTCATGTTCAGCAGCTGCTGACATTCTGGTCCGTCCATTGAAGGCTTATATAATGACTTCATCTTGTAAAGAGAAAGGCACTGTCATGGCCCTTGAATCAATGCTCACTGAGGTTTGGTGTTTACTTGGATCTCTCTCTCACATCCTTCCCCCTCTGTTAGTAATTACTATTTTCATAATCACTACTGTTTTCAATATCTTATAATGGTATTTTTAGTTTAGTATCTAATAACACTGTAGGTTTCAGGTTGCTAGGGTGCGGCTGCATGGGTTTTCAGAACGTGAAATCTCTATTGTCCGTGCCTTGCTAATGTCAGAGATTGAATCTGCCTATCTGGAGCGTGATCAGATGCAATCTAATAGCTTGAGAGATGAATATTTACAGGTATATCCTCCAACAATGGGAAACAAAACAACAACAAAAATTTATGTACAACAAAATTTATAGTATTTGGAGTTATTGAGATGTGCTTATAATTGTTTCACATCCTTATTTCATTTTACTGATTGGCCATATCCTTTCAATCAATGTGACTGAAATTTCGATTTTGTTTCCTTGTGCAGCATTTTCTGCGCAATGAGCCAGTTGTTGGGATTGAGTATGAGGCACAACTCCAAAAGACCCTTCTACCTAGTTAGTGGTCTTAAATCCTCTATTATATTAGTCCATGATGACAAATTTGCCATTTTCTCATCCCCGTCTTTGTTTGCAGGCATATCAGCATCAGAGGTATCTAAATATTCAGGGAAGTTACGAACATTAAGCAGCTGTGTCATAAAGACAATTGAGCCTCGAGCTTCTGCCGCCATAGAAGATTTAAAAAGTGTTATGTTGCATGTTAATTTACTTGAGGAAGAAAGAGGAATTCCTCCTTGGGATGAAGAACAAATTCCAGAAGAAATCGTGAGTACAAAGCCAAATCCAGGGTAAGATTGACTGGTCTGACTTGTAGAATCCACTTCTAACCCTCATTTTGGAATACTGAAAACATACATAGGATATGTTTTCAAATCTCAGTCAGTTCTAATTGTAAATATATAATGTTTGCTCAAGTTATCAGAAAAGTAAAGTTGCAATTAGTAATTTAAAAATTTTCTTCCATTTTAACATTGAAGGGCTTCAAGGAACGTGTTTTCCATCTGTGACTTTTTTTAGGAGATGTAGGTTTTAATAGCTTTTTCAGCATCATAATAATTGGATTTAAACTGTAAGCTTCTTTAATAATGAACAGGTATATTCTGCAACAGTTGGAGTATCCAAACATTAGCGCTACTGAAATAAGTCTGTCAAATGGGATGAGAGTTTGTTATAAGTGTACCGACTTTCTTGATGACCAGGTACATATTTTTTTAGCCACTAATTGATGCATGCTCTTAAAGAAAGAAAAAAAAATGAAATAAATAAATAAATAACTGAGGCATACTCTATGAAGTCTGACTTTCTCAGTTTTCCATCGTATTTGTGAAAAGAGAGATCGTCATTCCCAGAAAGCTTTAAGCACTTTGGTAGGGACATCTTCTACCTCCTAGATGAATTTATTGGGGACAATTTGGTCCTATGACATTAATGTTCTAGTTTTAGTTTAATCAGCTCAGATGATGCTGGAAACATTGAAATGGCATCCATAAGCACTACTCAGTTTGGCAAGTAACAGCCATTGAGTCTTTTTTATACCAAAAGGGATTTCTGTTCAATGGGTTGTGCTAAATTACTTTGTCTTTCTTGTGTATGCTATCAAATTTGACCCGTAATCTTAATATACAATTTTGTCAAACAGGTTATATTTACAGGGTTTTCTTATGGGGGTTTATCTGAACTTCCAGAGGCCGAGTACTTTTCTTGCTCAATGGGATCAACAATTTCTGGTGAAATTGGAGTGTTTGGTTATCGGCCTTCTGTCCTATTGGATATGCTAGCTGGTAAGAGAGCTGAAGTTGGTACAAAGCTTGGAGCATACATGAGAACTTTTTCGGGCGATTGTTCACCCTCTGACTTAGAAACTGCATTGCAGGTTAGATTCATAATTATTAAATTCATCTCAGAATTATTATTATTATTATTTTATTTTAATTTTTTTACCGTTTTTCAGATTCATTAGTAAATTTACTAATTAGATCATTTCTGTTGTTGAAAAAGCGTCTCAATGTCTGCATTTATTTTTTTAATTTTTTTCTTTTAATTGCAGCTTGTGTACCAACTCTTCACAACAAGGGTGACACCAGGAGAAGAAGATGTCAAAATAGTAATGCAAATGGCAGAAGAAGCTGTCCGGGCTCAAGAGAGAGATCCTTATACTGCTTTTGCAAACCGTGTGAAGGAGCTCAACTATGGAAACTCGTATTTTTTCAGGGTACGTCCCAAATATCCTATTTTAAAATTTCAATATTTTCTATCACTGCAATATTTCCCTCTTGACTTGGTATTAATTTCTTATTCTGCAGCCTATTAGGTTGGGTGACCTTAAAAAAGTCAATCCATTCAAGGCTTGTGAATACTTCAACAATTGTTTCGAAGATCCATCAACTTTCACTGTCGTGATTGTTGGGAATATCAATCCAACTATAGCAGTTCCATTAATATCACAGTATTTGGTATGTTCAATTTTCTTTTCAACTCCGCCTGTCATGAAAATGATTCCTAATTGAAATATAAGCAAGTTTGTGATTTCTTCAATTCAGGGTGGAATCCCAAAGCCTCCTGAACCTATTCTTCATTTTAACCGTGATGATCTCAGAGGCTTGCCTTTCACTTTCCCTACAAGCATAATCAGGTAGATTATGATGTGAACTTTGATTTAAAACGCTGCAATTAATATAAAAAAATTCACTGTATACCGTATTTTCAGATATACATAATCGACGTCCATTTTACTGTTTGAATGTGTTTGTAGGGAAGTAGTCCGCAGCCCCATGGTCGAAGCACAGTGTTCTGTCCAGCTATGCTTTCCTGTGGAGCTCAAAAATGGAAATATGGTATGATTTCTCTTTTATTGATTATTTAAAAGCAATTTTATGTATTTTAACATGTCCTTGCATTAGTTGTCTGTGTCTCATAGATGATAAATAAATGAATGGCAGGTCGAGGAGATTCACTTTATTGGGTTTCTGAGCAAACTTCTTGAAACAAAATTAATACAGGTTCTGCGTTTTAAGCATGGGCAGGTATGTGTGTCCTCAACTAGTGGGTTTCGTGTATCTTTCTTTACTTGATTCTTCAGTGTAGATGTTTAATTACCTTTATACCCCAGATTTACTCTGCTGGTGTTTCGGTATTCCTTGGCGGTAACAAACCCTCAAAAACCGGCCCTGTCCGTGGCGATATATGCATAAACTTTTCTTGTGATCCTGAAATCTCCTCAAAGTTGGTAAGGGATTCAGAATTTTTCATCATAAATAGTTTGACCAGTTTTTTATTTTTACTTCGATAAATGTGTAGCAAACCAGCTGGCTTTCTTCGTCATACTAAATTCTTTAACATGTTGTGGTAAATACTTATCTTTAGGTTGATCTTGCTTTGGATGAAATATTACGCCTTCAAGAGGAGGGGCCTTCGTATCAAGACATCTCAACCATCCTAGAAATAGAGCAACGGGCCCATGAAAATGGACTGCAGGTTAACTGTGTTTCTTACAATAAAACATAAATAGAAGGAAACTTTATATTATCGTTGTTATTGGTGTGATAAACTTTCCATTACAACTATGAACTGACAGTTATCTTGCTGGTTGTTCTCTCTTAGGAAAACTATTACTGGCTGGACAGGATTCTTCGGAGCTACCAGTCAAGGATCTATTCCGGTGATGTTGGCACTTCATTTGAGGTTAGTGGTACTGAATGTTTTCTTACTCTCCATACGAGTGAACTTATTAAACCGAGGGTTTGCGAAAGTGACATTGGATTCTAGTAAAAGCATATAGGGCACAGAATATGTTGAAGCAAATGAAAACTCTATTTACTGGTTCTACTTATAATTGAACACCTCTCTGGATTCTAGACATTATATCAAAGCATTTTTATTAATGAGAGGAGGGAACGTATATCTAGATGTTTTCATTTTATCTGGTGCAGATTCAAGATGAGGGGCGGTCCAAAGTAAGAAATTTCATGACGCCATTAACTGCCCAGCTTGCACTACAAAAGATACTTCCATTTCCATGCACAAAGCAATACACTGCAGTGATTTTAAGGCCAAAGAGATCTTTCTTCCTGTCCAGTCAGATGAGTTACAGCCGAGATGCAAAGGTCAGTTTCGTTACACTTCCATTAAAAGCTGTCAATATCCCGAAATTCTTTTCTACACATCTCGTTTCGTTTTTTGAAGCAGATCTTAGCTGGCCTTGCTGGTTTAGCAGTTTTGGCTGTTAGTTTGTGGAGATACTCGAGGAGTACCCTGAAATCTTAAGACTGGGAATAGCAGTTCACAGTATTTTTTTCTATACTTGCGGAAATCGAGATGGCCGATCTTCATTTGCTGAAAACTCGAGGTTGAAACTTGGCTTTCAAAAGAGATTTCAATTTTTGTGGTGGTGTCTGATTTTCCAATCTTCGCTACAAGTAACAAGGGTAGCTGCAATTGCCCTTTTTTTGAATTATATTTCATTTTTCTCATTTTGGTTCATTAATAATAACATTTTTTCGGACAATAAGTTTGGCTTTCGTAAGAACACTACCCTTTTTTTTTTCTTCTTTCTATTTTCTATATAAATTTTATAGTGAACATTCAAATTAAGAGCTGTGTATTCTAGATGAATCTCATTATATATATATGATTTTTTATATGGAGCTTACTAGATGTCAACTATATCCAAAGTAGTTGAATATAGCATTATAGTAAATGGAATTCAAATTTGAAGCCCCTCATGTGGTTCATTTCGGAATGGCTTATGTGCAAGTATTAGTATAAATTTGTAGTATCGATCATCCATTTTTTAATTTAAGATTGAGATTGAAAGTAATAAAATTTTATACAAATTTCTTATTTTTCTAAATCGATTTATCCTTTAAAATAAATAATCTCTTCCTCTAAATATTTTTCATGATTCAGTCACCCACATTTCTCCTCTTACACACTTCGTGATTGAGGAAATAGAATTAATCTCCAAAATTTAACATATATTATAATATATCCAAAACATATAGAAATTATAACCAAAATTTAATTTTAAATTTAAATAATAAATTTTATTAAATACAGATAAAATAATTATGTATATGTTACATAATTATTAAATAAGTATTAAAAATCTTAATTTTACTGTTTAATTTTTTATCTCATTTAATATAAATTTGATATTTTCTTATCCACTTCTTTTTATTTCTTTTCCATTTACACTCCATCAGTCACCACCACTTTTTATTTCTTTTCAATTTACACTCCATCAGTTATCACCACTCTCCTCTACTGTTGTTACTGCTAATCTAAAAATTTTAAAATTTTGAATTTTAACCCAACCACTACCACTACCAAACTGCTACCACCTCCTCTTATACTACTAACATCTATTGGAAATCTCTCTTCGGACACCCAAGATTGCAAGACCTAAATTTTTTAATTTTTATGAACTAAACCGTCACCTAAGTTATCAATCTATGTTCTCTAGAGAGAGAGATTTTCAGTAGAGGTTAGCGATGGTGGAGTTGATAGGAGTTTTGATGATGGTGGCAATTTGGTCGAACAAAAAAAGAGAATAAAAAATTGAGCATGAGTAATTAAAAATATTATGTTTTTAAGGTGACGGTGGAGGTTGATGGTGGAGGTTTATGATAGTGGTGGCGGGTGGTGGTGTTCAATGAATTGGAAATGAAAAAGTAAAAAGAAATTAAAAATATTAGATAAAAAATATTAAATTTAAATTAAATGAAATAAAAATATAAATGAAAAATTTTAAGTGAGTCAAATTTAAAATTTTAATAATTACTTAATAACTATATAATATGTGCATAATTATTTCATTTTTATGGAATCAAAGATTTATTATAATTAAAATTTTAAATTAGATGTTAATTATATTTTTTGTTTATTATAATTTTTACTAAATTTTAAACATTTATCTTGATTCTCCATTATATTTTTCAAATTTAGAAACCATATTGAAAATTACATTTTTGTAAACATGTACATAAAATTTTTGTTAGAGAAAGGATGCAAGAGATATCTTATTTGAAAAATTAGATAGTCTTATTTGGAAATCACCAAAACTCATAAAGCTGTATTGAAAATTACAAAAACGAACTCTATGATATATATTTCACCACTCAATGATAAACAGCTGAAGCCCTAGTTGGGCTAGGCAAGCCTAACTTTATTATGTTTGGGCCATGCAAGAGTTAACATGATATTGCGCCGAAGCTCCAATTATATTTGGGCTTTTAAGAAACTATTCAGCCCATGTTGAAAGCAAGCTTAACCTCCTTATTGAAGAGCCCATTACTTGAACCTTATTAGGGTTTGTGCACGATCTCTTATTTAGTTCAAGGCATAGAGGTTTCTATTCATCGCCGTTGAACGCAGGTCTTGTTTGGAACTTGGAAGCGGTAGAGAGTAGAAAATGGTGGAGAAGGCCAAGGGAAGGAAGGAGGAGGTGGTTACCAGAGAGTACACCATCAACCTTCACAAACGCTTGCATGGCTGGTAAAAGCACCTAATCATTCTCCGGTTTATTCCGAAATCCTTGTTTTGATGTGGAATTTTGTTTCCTTGCTTTTTTTTTACCTTGTTTATCCTTGCCTTCTCCTATCGATTACGTTTCATATTTCGTATTTTTCGTTTTTAGCTGGTCTGGATAGGTAGTGTTCATCTTACGGTTCAAGATTTGACTGTTTTTGCAAGATTTGAGTGTTCAGGAATTTGATGTTCGTTTTATTTTATTCGGATTAATTTTTTTTTTTTTAATTCTTTGATTTCTGTTATGTTCATGTATTTGAAATTATTATGCATTTTCCCAGAAGATATGTAATTTACAAACATGTTATCAGTCGATTAAAAGCAATTATCAATTCAGATCAAGTAGATAATTATCAGTTCAGCTGATTGTTCTCCTTTTATTGGGGTTAAATTTAGTGCATAGTTGTCCTTTAGTATTAGATCTCTGGATTTTCGTTGCGATTATCTATTGCATCTTATTAAAGTTTTCTTCATAATAATTAGTTATTTGTGATCCTTTAATTGCAATTTCATAGTTTAGAGATGAAAGTTTCTTACATTTTTGCCCTGCCGAATAAATGCAGCACCTTCAAGAAGAAGGCTCCAAAAGCCATAAAGGAGATAAGGAAGTTTACGGAGAAAGCAATGGGGACAAAGGATGTCAGGGTTGATGTAAAGCTGAACAAGCACATCTGGAGCAGAGGTATCAGAAGCGTCCCTAGAAGAATCCGGGTCAGGATTGCTCGTAAGAGGAATGAAGAGGATGATGCAAAGGAAGAGCTTTACTCTCTTGTCACTGTTGCTGAAATCCCAGCTGAAGGATTGAAGGGATTGGGCACTAAGCTCATTGAAGAAGATGATTGAAAGAGTTTTTTTTTTTGGTCAAATCTGTTTTTTGTTCTTTCTAGGGTTTTGGCAAGAATTTCTTTGTAGTTATGAAATCGAGTACTTTGGTTTTATTAACTTGGGTTCTAGTAGACAAATATTACGTTTAAACTTCTTCTCAACACTATTTTTGTTTGGTAATTATTTTGCTGGAGGTTTTTTACTTTGATCTTTGATGGCCATCTTCTTGTCTTGTTAGCTGTCTCAAATTAGGGGTGGAGTAGAGCTGTGTACGAAGTACATATCAACTAATTCCACTTCAACTCAGAACTCGAATTCATGCTAGTTAACCTTTTGTTTAATTAATAAATCAGCTGTTATTATTTATGAAGCTACTTGGTAAACTGATAATAATGTATATATACTACCTAAACAACAACCCTATTGTGAAAAATTTGAGATATTCATCGAACAGAATTTTAAAAAATTGTAGTAAAAGATGTTGTTCGACATGGCTATGCTTAAACTTTTGAGTTTCTTGAAGGAAAGTGTTTATGTGCACAAAGATTATGACTATGATACCGAAGCAGTAAGTGTTGTTAATGTTTGAAATTATTCTAACTTTCTATTTCGAAATTATATAATGAACGACTTGACTGATTTTTTATACCTTGTGTATAATACAAAGAAAACAGCAAAGGAGCCATGAGATATTTTAGACCACGAATATAAGACTGAGGATGTCTGTACCAAGAAGGCTTTTATGAGCTGATTTTTTGACTATAAAATGGTGGGATTCTAAGAGTGTAGTTAGTCAAGTTCAAGAACCTCAAATAATTTTGCACGAGATTCATGTTAATGGAATGACATTGAGTGAAACTTTTAAAGTGACTTCTATAATTGAAAAGCTATCACTAGGTTGGAAGGATTTCAAAAACTACTTTAAATATAAGTGAAAAGAGATGAATATTGAAACTTTGGTTGTCAGACTTCGAATTGAAAAAAAAAAAAAACAAGCGAAAGTTTGATAAGAGAAAACTTATTCAACATGAGACAAAGACTAATATTGTGGAATATAGTCAAAGTTCCAAATAACCCAACAAATGGTCTAAGTTAGGGTCGAAAGGAGAAATCTCAAAGAAACAAATCAAGTTTCAAAGAAGATACTTCAACTGATAAGATGTGTCATAGAGCTTCAAATTGTAAGCTCCTAAAGAAGAAATCAAGCGAAGAAGCAAATATGATGGACGACATTACTCAAAATGTCTCAGATCTTGATCTCTTTGCTTAGTTGAGTTTTATCTAGTGGGAAAATTTTGATGATGAGCTTAGAAGTTGAATGAAATGTAATGATCCTTTGAGAAATCAAAAAATAAAACTAGCTATTTTATTACTTGCTTGTGTTTTTATAATCTATAGCATGCTAAATTAGAATATGTTAATTATGATTCTATGCGTAGAATAATTAACATGAGTCGTGTATCAAACTTTTACATAAGGTAATAAATAAGGTCATCGTTTAAAACAAATGCCAAGACTTTTTGGTTTAATCCATAAAAAAATATGCTCTCTTTGAACATATATTTGTGAGAACGTTCAAAAAGGAACCAAGTTTAAACAAACCATAGAGTTTATCATTTAAGATACTCATGATCAAGAACAAAAAGAGGTTGATAGAATCTCGAATTAACAAAAGAATTAGGACATAAAATCTTATGGTCCGAAATTTTTTTGTTAGAAGATGAATATCAAAACTTCAAATAAGTTATAAATTCATCTGAAAAGGCTTTAGTAAACAACTCTTGGTTAGAGTTATCCATGGATAACGTTGCAAATTCACTAACCAAATGGTTAAAATGTAGAGTTAGTTGAAAATTTATCAAGTATAATGGACTAAGCCCATGAAAAGATAAGTAAATACAAAGAAAACCTAACCTAATTGACTGGAGATTCCAAGATCTAAGTTCAAAATGCCAACTTAGTTATATTAGACTTAATAAGATCACTGTAGGGGTCAATTCTTGTGATGAAATAGTAATGCCTATAAGAGAAATAATAAGTTATGTTTTTAATAATTTTTAGGCATCGGGAAATCCGAGCGGAGTAAAACAAGTTACTTTTGATTAATAATCATCTATGGGAGAAGGAAGTGGGGTCGCTTATAGGGGAATTCACGTAGGCCTAATTCTTTCCAACTTTTGCAGAACCAGACAAATGTTCAAGATCGAAATGAACATAATAGTGAAAACTCAATTATATTAGAAAAAACTCATGTGCGAAATATGTTATTATTTATATGAATAATTAAATAGTTCAATGGCATCGCGTCTATATCAACTAATATACTTTCAAAAGGGAAGGTTTAAAAATTGATACTTACCTATCCTATGTAAGTTTTGATCCATTGAACGCTATAACCATGTCAAAAATGCTTTAATAATTATTTTATGATTCATTTTATGATTCATTTTATGGTGGCCTTTAAAGATCCAACATTCCAACTTGTCGCATTTGAAAGGCGACATGTCGTTATGTTAAGCAGCGATGACTGAAAAAGGCGCAAGCTAGAGTTGAAACTTGATACTGTAAACACGACCTATCGATAAATTGAGAAATAATTTAACTGCGACAAGCAATTGTGGGACCCGTGCACAGAACCAATGAAGGTGTGCCACATCAGCAGCAGCGAACAGGTAGGAGGGCGTCAACTCGTGTAGGAAAAGCAAAGCAGCTTCTTTGCTTTTTCCTTCTTCCCAAACAACAACACGCTTAAGATAACTCCAATCTCTTTCTTCTTCAACCTAGATTCATCAGTAGTCCGATCCGTTTCAATCCGCCTCTTTCAATTCCCGTCATTGATTCGCTTATCAGGTCTGTTTCTTTCTTATTATCATATCTTTTCTTTTTCTTTTTTTGGATCGAGTTCTTCTCCGATCGTGCTCCGGGGTGTAAATCTTGAAACCTCGATCGGCAAGCTGGGAATTAAAATATTAGGGTTTCGAATTTCTGTTCGTGATTGTTTTTTTGCATAAGATTGACGGCGGTGATCCAGATTCCAGTAGCAGAAGAAATCAACCATGTTTAACAAACTATTTGGCAAGCCTAAACAGGAATCCAATGCTCTAACTACGTTAGACAAGTTGAACGAGGTAAATCATTACGATCTTGCACTTAATTTCGTGATCGAAATTATATGTTCTTTCTATTTATATATGAGTTTGATTACTATTGAAGTGTTTCTCTTTTGTTTTCTAAGAAAGTTTTGAAATTAAGGAAAAAATAATTTGTTTCATTTCATTACTTTGTTCATGTTGGGGAAACTTAAAGGAGTAAATGATTGCAATCAAAGTTCACGAAGATGGAGTTGTAATTAACATGGATGTTTGTGTAATAACTGTCACTTTCATTAGATTGGTAATTTTGCTTATACTGATTCTTTTTTGCTTCTGAAATTGTTCAGACACTTGAAATGCTAGAGAAGAAGGAGAAGGTACTTGTGAAAAAGGCTGCCACAGAGGTCGAAAAAGCCAAGGAGTTTACACGAGCAAAGAACAAGCGAGGTATAGATGTTGCTATTTGGTCTTGATTTTACTTTCTAATTCATGTATATGAGAAAGAGCTACGTAATTGTTCCATAAATGTGAACTTATTTATTTATATTTTTTTTTCCTACTGTTTTGCAGCTGCTATACAATGTTTGAAGAGGAAGAGGCTATATGAACAGCAAGTAGAACAGCTTGGGAATTTCCAACTGCGCATTCATGATCAGGTGAACGGGGATTATTTTATTTCCTTCCAGCTTGTTTGGACATATGAGTATCTTGGGTAAAGTTGACCCGAAAAGAAATTGTACTTGATATTTACAAAACAATTTCTCAGATGATATTGCTAGAAGGAGCAAAAGCCACAACAGAGACTGTGGATGCATTGAGAAGTGGAGCAGCTGCAATGAAGGCGATGCAGAAAGCAACGTATGTGACTGTCAGATTTCATTACAATTCTTTCCATAGTGAATATATCTTAGTACTCTTGTTGATTCTAACACCATTGTCTTGTCTGTGTATTAATCTCCTGATACCCTTCTTTTATCCCTAACTCAGTATATGGAATGCATGATTGAAGTAATCTTTCATAATAGGCCGGACTGAGTGCGTGATTCTTGGTTCTTTTTTCAGGAACATTGATGATGTAGACAAGACAATGGATGAGATCAATGAGCAGACCGAGAATATGAAACAAATACAGGATGCATTATCAGCTCCAATTGGAGCTGCAGCTGATTTTGATGAGGTTCTTATTTCTTTCTTTCTCTTACAGGTCCTAGTGTTTCTTTTTCTATCATGAACTGAGGCAATGATCAAACTTTAATAATGAGTGTTAACGTTTTTATTCACGCAGGATGAATTGGAAGCGGAACTTGAAGAATTGGAAAGCGCTGAATTGGAAGAACAACTGCTACAGCCAGCATCAACCGCTCATTATGCTCCAGTTCAGGTGCCAGCTGGCAGACAACCGGCCCGTGCCCAAAAGCAGCGAACTGCTGAGGAAGATGAGCTGGAAGCTCTACAGGCGGAAATGGCTCTATAGAATATAAGTCCTCTATTACACCCGAGTGCGACGCACGCCCTCATCCCAAAAGTAAATGATTTCTTCAGATTAAATGATAATCCATAAACATTCAGCATTGATATCATTTGAACGTTGGAGTGCATATATGTTTCAAGTTTAGTTTAGTTTTATTTATTTTTTCCCCCTTCCCTGTATTGTTCAGAATTTGCACCATTCGTATCACGAAGATTCTTCCACTCCATGTCGTGATTTTATGTGATAAAGAATTTATCTTTATGTGACTCGTAAAATTTCACTTCTGGTGATCTTGGGCTCTAATAATAATATAGAGCACTTTAAGAATGGGCGGAGCAGAAAAAGAAGGGGAAAAAAAATAAAAAAGTTAAGGAGGGGTTAAATATTATATTAAATAAAAACAGGATGGATTAGCTGGCCGAGAGCCCTCAACGAAACAGAGATCATGCTACCAGGCCCCTTTTCCGATCCCCTTAGGTACTCACGGCGGCACACAACTAGGTTTCTATAACGAGGGACCATAGCAATATATCAGACTCGCAAATTCTTTCTAGTGTGCAGGATCCTCCACTGGATACGAACACATAGCATACTCGAGATTCCTTTCTGGTGTACAGGATCCTCTACCGGAGGCAAATACAGAGCATGCTCAAAGAGTCTACCAACTAAATCTGTCGTAGAGAAATAATAGAGGCTCACAGATCAGAGAGAAAAGAGAATGTTTAGAAACCCACGATTTATTTCTTATTATTTCATGTTTAGAAAAGAGAATGTCTACCAACACAACGTGGGTTTTCATGATTTCTGAAAACCCACGATTTATTTCTTATTATTTGATTGCTTGAATACAAGAGGAAGGAGGCTTCAATATTTAAAGGCACAAACAAAAGCCTCTAGACTTCAAACTATTACAGATATTTGCGAATTCTAATGTAGAAACCGATATACTATTGCAGATTTTTTCAAGCTATAGTAGCACTATTTGCTATAATACTTAGATATTCTATTTTACAAACATTTTGTCATAGGTGGGCAACAACTGTATCATTTCGTATTCTGGGACGGTGAAAGATTGAAATTATAATCCTCATCGTTAGAAATCAATCTGGGACCTGCCTGTCCAACCTTTGTACCATGGTCTGAAGGATTCAGCATCATCTTGTTTAGGTCGACTGCTAGTACTAGGCTACTCCTATTCCCAATCCATATGAAATTGAGAATATGGATGGGCAAACTGATAATATTGAGATGGATACTCCACGTACGGGCTCCTTGGCTAAGTTCCATATGGTGGGTTTTGGGAAGAATGCTGCATGTCTGGGCTCTAATGCTGTGGCTAGGATCCTGAAGTAGCAGATAGATTCGCGCCTGATCTGGGGCACTAATAAGGAGGATTTTCTAGGGCCAGTCTGGGATGAGGTTATTGAGTATGAGGAGGAAGTTCTGGAGCGGAGGTTTTATATCTGGCCATTGTATTTCCAGATCATACAGAGTCTGATACTCATAAACTGTATTTGTTGTCCAAAGAAGACCAGAGAGAGGAGTTGACATATATGGTCGGTGGAATAAATAGATATATGAGACTAGTTCCCTTGCTTCTTTCATTCTCCAAATATTATGATAACCCATGAGCTTGGTGAGTTTTCTTCACCTGGAGAGTGGAGAAAACCATTGAAGGAATGTCCATAACGGCAGGGAGCTATTGTTTTCTTCATATAAATGGAAATAGAGTTGCATCAAAGGAAAACTTACAACATGAGTAAAGATTGTTGAAAGACACCAGTAATACCATAGTGTTTTTGGTAAAAGTTTAAAGTTGGTATGAGTGGATATGGGAGAGGTCTAGATATATATTATCTAAACGGGTTTGGGTTTTCATGGGGTAAACTTTTGGATGGAGGAGATAGTAGTAATGGGGTAGGTTCTGTATGGCAAAGTTTTTGACTTGTTCTTGGGTCGGTGGATGGAGCTGATATATATTGGATAAGGTAGGAGGTGATATATGGAAAACTATTAAAGTTGGCCCAGTATGATCCTCTATTACCCCATGAGAACAAGTCTCCGGAGTTTGAAAAAGCATAGATAAGGGGAAAGTCATTAGTGGATGAGAAGAACTAGATTGGTTTTGATCTGGATAGCATGTTGGAAATGATTTTCTGGTTTCCTTGATGTGTGAGTTGTGGAAGTCATATCTTTCAAACTAAGACTTGAGTCTTAGGAGTAGAGGATTCGGAGGAACCTTGTTTTTAAACTTGAGGACCTTTGGAAAAGAGAAATTATCCATTTCAACTTGGAATATATGTTCTCTGGGATAGAAATCAAATTTTTGTCATATTTTACCGCATAAATTTCTTAGTAGATGGTGTGGTAATGCTTCTGAGCTGACTTGAACTCTCCGCTGGCATGTGCATGATAAAACCTTTTTCCTTCTTTCTGCTCCAATAAGACTGCTCCCCAATTAGTTGTCTGACGCATCTGTTTGTAAGATTCTTAGTCTGTCAAATGGAATGTGCAGAGGTAGAGGAGTCCAGGCTATCTCTTTCAGGTGTTTGACCGCTTTGGTCTATTTTTCTCCCCAAGGAGGAGTATTCTTCTTCAGAGGTAGGACAGAGAAGTAGTGTATCTTGCAGCTTAAGGAATAAATTCTCGAATGTAATTGATGGTGCCTGCATGACTTGCTCTCTCGTAAGATCTTTATTAGGAAACTTAAGAAGTTCTAAAGCTAGGCGAGGACCAGGGGAATAAGACCCATTTGTGATTTCCATCCCCAAAAAAGGTAACTTTGCCTTGTGCTATTAAACTTTTCTTTTCGGAGAGCATGATTCCATAGTTTTCAGGATATCACAAAACTGATCAGGTAAGGCACAATGGTCTTCTAGAGTCGGACTGAAGAGGAGAATATCATCTATGTAGATTAGAGCACTATGTAAGATGGGCTAGAATAGGGGATGGTGCGCTTTTTAGGCCGAATTGTAATACCTTCCACTGGTATTAAACATTAGGAATGCAAAATGCTATTTTTGATGTCTTCAGAATGAATACTAAGTTGCCAGAATTCGCCCCTGAAATCAAACTTTGAGAAGATCTTTGCATCGGCTAAGTGGACCAGAAGAGTAGAGGTCTTAGGAAACAGAAACTTATCGTCTTGAAAGAATCTATTTAATGGTTTGGGATGTTTTTGTTTGGTTAACGTCTTCGTTGAGCTTGAATGGTATCCTAACGAAGAAGTCAGGATTATGCCAGAGTGGCTTTGGATGCTTAAACAAAGCATGATTTTCTGCACAACATCGTAGGAGTCTTCCTTTGTATCTTTCAAAACTGAAAGGGCTAAAATAGTCTTCAAGTGAGAAAACCTTTACAGTCTTCGAGAAAGGTTTAAAATCTCATTTGTATGTTATCATCCTCATCTAGTCAAACATGTAGTAGATATCCCAACCCAAGAAGAGATCTTTTCCCGGGAGGGGACTGCCTATTATCTTTGTCCAGATCACACATTGCAAAAAAAGCTTGATGCCAATGCATCTCGTGATGATTAAACTAGTAGTGAATACCTCGCCATTTGTTGCTTTGAAGTGTTGCACATGTGTGGTCCATTCTTCAGTTGGGAGCACTTTTGGATCTAACATGGATTTGTAAGCACCTGTATCTATGCATGCAAATGGGCTTACAATAACTCCTGAACATGTGGGCTTTTTATTTCTTCTTATTCGAAAGGATTTGAAGTGGGTTCTGAACAAAGAAGTGCAAATTCTGTTTCACTATTAATATCAAATTGCTCTCAATACAGCGATTCAATATCTGCACCTGAATCAAGAGCGACTTCAGAATTCTGTATTTGTTGGATCATCCTAGCTGATTGTTGTCTTTTCTGGGCATTGTTTGGCAAAATGTCTTTTCAGGTGCAGCTTTCTACAGACCTTTTTGAACTTAGACTAGTCTAAATCATCCTGGATAGAAGCTTCTACGCGTGACAGATTTTTTTCCAGCGAAGTGTCTAGCAACTCCTTTTTGGCAAAAGCCATATCCCTCTGTATTTCCGCCGCAATGTTTCATCTACCTTAACATTTCATCTGAACATATAATATTTTAAGTGTCATTTGCTTGAAATGAAAATTCAAGTCCCTTTTCTTTAAAGAACATCATTTCATTTCGAAGAACTCCTGCCGAGCTTGTTTGTCTATCAATTGAAAATCCTCAATAAACTCTTTAAATATTTCTCCAAGAATATAAGCGTTGGAACTTCTTACAAGTTGTAGCTGACAATATTCACCAACTGATTAGTACTAGCCCCTTAAAGTTCCAGTAAATCTTGAAGTGAATTCTCTTAGGATGTCTTCCTAATTTCTGTCAGGTTTTGTCATCTGCAAGTCGATCCATACACCTAGCTCGTGAACCTTATCTCTCCATTTGGTAGGGTCAGTATCATCGAAAGAGAACCATGGTCCTTCATTGGGAGTTGCAGTGCTAGGGGGATGTGCAGGTCAGGACGAAACTTCTGGTGCTTGTGGTGGATCATCAATAATAGGTTCTCTGATTTGCGAAGCACTAGGTTCGCCATGAGGAGTGGCCATGAGCATCCAGCTAAGCTTAGCTGTCTTGGAATCATTAGAAGATTCCTCAATATCTGAAGAATAACCATGCCGGTCTGGCTCGATAAAGGCTATAAATCTGGAAGATTTTATTTTTGGGGCAAATAATATTTCCTTTTGCTTCCCTTTTTCTTTGGGTGACTCATAAGGGGTGGAATTGTCCTCGGGTGACTTATAAGTGGAAGAACTAGTCTTTGATAAAGGCTTCTTAGTCTCTATGGGATTCTTGCGATAAACTTCATAGTCATTTTAAAAGGTTTCGCATAATCCTCGGCAGTATAAGGGACGTAGGGTGCCTGTTGGAAGGGCAAGTATCTGTATGCAAGGATTGAAGATCTCCGAGAGTCGAGATATATGTGAATCCTATCCAGCTTGGCTTTTAATCTTCTGATCTCTTGCTCCTTTTCATCAAACTTAGGACCATACTAATGGGTATTAATTATATAATGCAGATAAGTATCCAGTCATTTGATATGATCCTGAAGTTCTTAATAGATTCTTTTTAGATCTGAATCTAGTCCCATGAGCCTTTCTTTATTTTGTTTTGACCACTCGATAACTCTGTCAAGCTTGTTATCAATGCCTTTGAGAACTTTGTTTTGGGCACTAGCATTTATGGTTTGCTAGTTTAAAACTTCTTCTACCTCAAAGGCAGGCTTCATTTTCCCATTTGGTAAGACTTCTGTGGGTTGGAAA
The DNA here is from genome assembly GCA_027186245.1 of Coriaria nepalensis. Lineage (NCBI taxonomy): Eukaryota > Viridiplantae > Streptophyta > Magnoliopsida > Cucurbitales > Coriariaceae > Coriaria > Coriaria nepalensis. The sequence continues at coordinate 8,836,320 of CP114484.1, read as the reverse complement.
AATGGTCGACCGAAATATCTCTGCATTTCATCAGTAAAGTGGTCTAGAGGAGGAAAATCTTCCTCATATTGTCCATTCATAGAGCAAGGAGTATGTTCTGGAGTTGGAGTTGGAACAATCATACGTTCTGCTTCGATTGGAGTTCTTGGATTGATGAAAGTTGAAGATTTTTTAGTAGAAGGTAGCATGAGGATAGGCTCTTCTTCTTCCAGGCTGGTAGCAAGCCTGGCTTATAACTTCTAAAGGAGATCAAGTAACAGATTAAGGTCTAAATGACCTTTTCTGAGAATTTCAAGAGCTTCATCATAAACTACCAAAGGCTTAGGACGAGCCTAAGGAGGGGCTAGGAGAGGGTCTGGCCTGTCAAGTTGTTTTTCATGATAGGGAGCTGTTATCCTCTTTTTCCATCATTTTCTATAGGAGCACCTGGGGTCACACATTTCTGAGTCTGTATCCCAAATAAAATGACCTATGGTTTTATCGGTGAAGGTCATTGATCCGTGAGGATGAAAAGCATGGATTGGAATCTCCTTTTCAAAAGCAATCGATGTAACCTTCATTGCTTGGAAAATGGAAAGATTCTGATCCTTCTCTTTAGCAGAAGCCTAGAAAATGTTTTTTTTACAGAACAATCAGGGAGCTACTCAAATTCAGGTTCCTAGACTTGGACTGCGGAAGTGTCTTGGAATAACTTTTCATAGTTAGTTACCCATTCCAATGGCATAAGTTTCATTAGTTGTTCCTCGCAATTTGCCTGGGGATTTGAATGATTGTGGGGACGTTCCTAGGAGAGGAAGATCAATAGCATGGTCTTGTAACTGATATGCCATTTGATGATGTAAAGTGGCCATATAGGAGCTAGCCACCAAAGAAATCCCAACAATTTGGATTTGAACTTTCAAGAATCAAGTGATTAGGTTCAACTAACGAAATGTTGAAGTTTGGATAGAATGTCAAGCACACTTTCGACATGAAGGGTAGTGAGGGAAGTCCCTATCACTGCCTGATCATACTTGGTGAATATTGAATTTAGGAGAGAGCCTAACGGTGACAGGCAAACCTTTTCTTCCGTTTAAGGAGAGGACTATCCTTACTGCCCCCAAGATGAAGGTGCGAATAACCCTCAGGGATCCATTGGGATATTTATTTGGGGTCAAGAGTAAGATCCACGTATTGTTCTGCCAGAGTGGATGGAATGAGACAATTATCCAAGCTGGTGGATTGTACATACTCATTTACAGGTGGTCATGACATATTGATTAACTGTCTAATAGTTCTTTTAAAAGAATTGTCTCTTGAAAACATTATATGGGCTGATGGGGAGGTTTCAGAGATTTGAGCGTCTTCAGGAATACAGGTATATTCTACAAGATGGTTGATTTTAGAGGAATTAGTCTTTTTTACAGGAGGTGGTAAGGAAATAGAGGAAGATAGTTTGGTTGGGAATAGCTTTAACAATAGGAATTAAAGAACTAGATGCACTGGATGAATTGGAAGCCATGTAAGAAGGTGTTTTCACACACAAGGCTGTCTCTCGTTGCCTTAGAACTTCAAAAATTATGTTTAATAATTTTTCTTTTACTTTGCCATAACTTTCCACATTTTACCTTTTTACTTTTTGATTCCTAATTTTAGACAACAATCAGTCCCTCCATTCCCACACAGAGGGCTGGTGGTCATGGATTGGAATTATTCAATTCCACATGCCCCAACAACTTAGAAAAAGACCCATCTCCCTAGTTCCCTTGTCTAAGCATGTTAAAGTGAAGCATTCTTCTTGAAGAAGCCGGAGACTAATGCTAAAGAGGAATCATGGTTCTAATGCGTATACGACTTGAGTGTTTCTGTTTATTGCATTAACAACATAAGGGTGTAAGAAAAACAAGTTGTGACATGATGCTAAAAACAAGCCGACTTGAGCTGTTTATAATGCAGCTCATTGATTGATCTTGCAGCAATATGTGACATATCCCAAATTATGTAGTAGGCTTGGGGAAAAAAGATTGACAGTAGAAGAAGACTCAATCACATTGCTTTAATCAAAATCGTACTATAATCCAAAACTAGAATCACATTGTTTTTCTTGAAAATAAGTGGATCAGACTAAAAAAGAAAGAAGAAGAAATTCAACATAGTTCATGCTTTCCCAGCTTTCTTTTCCCTACTTCTCAGATGAGTTGGGTCCTCTCTTCTTACCAAATCCAACCACTGCAAAATTCCATATCAATTCATTCCATTAGAATCACGTACCTCCACAACAAAGAATAAAATTGAATAATATTTTAGACTAATACAGCACCGTTGTTTTCTTCATCAGTATTTAGCTAATTATCGAATATTAACCGTCGCAACGAAATCTAAAAGAACCTGAAAATTCTGAAGAGAAGAACTTACCGGCGGTGACGAATCGGCGATTGTATTGCATGCGCTTGTGGGCGCGTCCTCTCGGCTTCTTCTTCTTATCTTGCTTAGCTACTTTGGGCGTCTGGCCTCTAACTTTTCCGGCACGAGCCAAAGATCCATGAACCTTCCCTGTATATGAGCAACAATTTGGAGGAAAGATCAGGTATATGAAATAGTAAGCAAAGAGATCTGGTGTACCAATAAGAAGAAGGGGAAGAGATTGCTTACCCATGGCGAATTGTTTACAGTTGCTCCTGCCGCTTAGATTGGTGGTGCTCTTGCTCTCTGCGTCTGCTCCGACAAGGTTGATTGGGAAAATCTAGGGGTTAGGGTTTGCTTTTAAATGACTTTATATGAAAAGGTAGGGAAACTGGAGCAGGGTTGATCAGTGGGTTTGGGCTTCGGTACTGGGGCTTTTCACTTTGGGAAAAAATAAAAAAAATAGCAGACTTGGTCCAGCCTCATAGGTAATAGGAGGACAAAATTTTCTCGTTGCCCTATGACGACATGTCGCAAAGTGTACACTGATACCCACTACGGTGGGCCATATAATCAAAACCAATCATGTACGTTCCACGTGGTAATCCAACTTCTCAACTACTAGTCTACGACGTCAAGAAGAGGCAAATAAGCTTCTTTTTCCTTCATTTATGTATGTATATATATGTATATGTATATATATGTATATGTATATGATTGTTTAATCATCCCTATCACAACAGGCAAAGAAAAACCAATTTTGCTGCTAAATCTCCCAATTGTTTTTTTGTTTTTTTTGTTTTTTTTGTTTTTTTTGGTTTCCGGTCGCCTCTGGGCTCTGGATCTCTCTTCTTCAATCCCGTCATCAATTGTTTATCAGGTTCGTGGTTTTTTTTTTTTTTTTAATAATTATTTGATTTTTATGTACTGTCGTGAAAAGTTTTGAGACCTTAATCCGGAAGAGTAGATTTGGAAATTAGGGTTTATAGTCATTTTATGGCGTTTGTGGTTCTTCTTGCAGAAGTTTTAAGGCGGGATCTAATAGCTGAGAATCAACCATGCTGAACAGGCTTTTTGGTAAACCCAAACAGGAAAGCAATGCCTTAACCACTTTGGACAAATTGAACGAGGTATTATTTACTCATTCACTCGGATAATTTTCTTATTCTAGTTGTTGAAATCGTATGGATTTTGTTAATTGATTGGGTTTGATTCGTTGATTCTCAAGTTCTGCTTCAATTTCGGAAAAACATAATTGAAATTTAGGGTTCTTGATTTAGCAGGAAGGGGTTTGTTAAGAAGGGAGTAGAAATTGGCAAAAAAATGAGTTTCAAGCTTATTGAATATGATTGACAGAAACAGAAAAACAAAAGCGTCTTTCTTTGACGTTGAAGTACCTCACGAACAGTTTCCCTGTATCTTGAGTCTTTACGGTTGTTAAAGATGGTTGCAGAAATAAAGAAGGGGAAACGTTCGTATTGTTTGTCAAGTAGATGATATTTTATTAATTAATTAATTATAACTATATATGTATGTAAAAAAATTTTATTACATTACCCCACAAATACCCTTATCATGGATTTTTCGGTATATCCATACCAGTGCCAGTACTTACTAGGTTTTAGTTAACTTCTGGGAAATCTAAAGAAGTGAACTGCTGCCATTAAAGCTCATGGTGATTTATATCATAATCACACCGTGTGTGAACTCCACTAGAATATAATTATATATGTTGTCATCGAATAGTATAAGATTTGTTCCTTGACTTAACATTCTGTCTGGAAATTTCCTATTTTGCATTCTTTATGGGAATTTCCTATTTTCCTAAACCCGAAATTTTCTCTCCATGACTTGGTACAGACACTGGAAATGCTAGAGAAGAAGGAGAAAGTACTTGTGAAAAAGGCTGCTGCAGAGGTTGAAAAGGCCAAGGAATTCACTAGAGGAAAGAACAAACGAGGTATATATGCAGAGACCCTTGCAATTTGTTTTAGAGACGAATATTTTTGGGTCTTTGGTTTGTTGTGTATTTTGAACTATGTTAAGGAACTTTTTTGTTTACTCGGGTGGTTGATATTCTAGTTAGTTCGTATCAATCTTGCTGTCTCATTGAGTTAGTCGGGTGTTAATACTTATTGCTGTCTTGATATGGTCTATAAATTGGTAAATCTGGAGAAGATTTATCAGTCCATCTATTTCATTTGAATCCTGGCTAAAGATTCCCAACAAAGTAGTTATGGTTATTGAATCTGTTTTGCAGCCGCTATACAGTGTTTGAAAAGGAAGAGGCTCTATGAACAGCAAATAGAGCAGCTTGGAAATTTCCAGCTGCGAATTCACGATCAGGTCAGCTGAGATTTTTCGTTTAACTGGTTATTTGGTGTTTAGGTAAATTTAGCGGGAAGAAATCTTACTTGATATGAACTCGTAATTATGTCCCAGATGATTATGTTAGAAGGAGCAAAAGCCACAACTGAGACTGTAGATGCATTACGAAGTGGAGCAGCTGCAATGAAGGCAATGCAGAAAGCAACGTATGTGACATTTTCATTTAAATAGTATCTTACCACTCAGCAGAATGGACTTGTATGATTTACTTCGTATTGGACAAAAAAATTATACTGAGCCCTATTGGATGAATCTCGACTTTTTCAGAAACATTGATGATGTTGACAAGACAATGGATGAAATCAATGAGCAGACAGAGAACATGAAACAGATCCAGGATGCCTTATCAGCTCCCATTGGTTCTGCAGCTGATTTTGATGAGGTTATTGTCCTTTTTAGACATGTCTTGGTAGCTCATAAGATGTCCTTCCAGGTTGTATATAAATGATAAATGTTTATATTTAGTAGCCTTGAATTTACCCTTTTAATGTGTCGTTGACAATGTTTGTCCATGCAGGATGAATTGGAAGCGGAACTTGAAGAATTGGAAGGCGCTGAGTTGGAAGAACAGCTTATTCAGCCTGCATCAACTGCTCCTGCTGCTCCCATTCAGGTGCCAGCTGGCAGACAACCCCCTCGTCCTATTCCTCAGAAGCGAACTGCTGAGGAAGATGAGCTGGAAGCTCTACAGGCTGAGATGGCACTTTAACCAGGTCTTCTCAACTCTCTTAACAGCGCGTCCTTTCATTCATAGCTTAAATGAATTGTTCCCTTTGTGGCACTATAGACTCCTTTTTGGTAGAAGTATCTAGTTTAGATCAACAGAACCTAAGGAAGAATAGTTTAGATCAACAGAACCTGAGGAAGATACATTTATGTTAAGGCCCATCAGTAATGAAGTGTAAGTATAAGTAGTTTGTTACTCCTGCAGATGGCATTGCTCGGTATAAAGTCGGAGGCTATGTAAAGATTTGCCGATTGTATCACTGGAGAGTGATACTCGAGATTTTCATGCTAAGTTGTACTGTATATAAAGGTGGGATGAATTAAAGGAAAAAAGAACGTTCACTTTCACAATCCGTTGTGTAGAACTTCTAAACAGTCTGCAGTCTGTTTTTTCCCATTTCTAACGTATTTCTGTGAACTTATGTCTGATGATCTGAGTGATATGCCAGAATGAATAGCTTATTCGTGTGGTATTATTACTGTTGGGATTATCTTGGGACCTTATAATGCGAGTTAATCAAAATGTATACTGACCTTTTTTGAGTCTGCATTGAAGAAATATGTGCTTCTTGCTTTTTATCCAGTAACACCTAGGCTGGTTATGAAATTTGGTGGACACAAATGGGTTGGGTTGTGATTCGACTCGTAAAAGATTGAAACAATTAGTTGACCCGAATGTTTTATACATCCCGACATTGTCAGACTTGGTATTGGTTTGATTCCAGGTGAAGATGCACATTTTGACGTTTTTCAGGACACTTGCGAATTAGTCATCATTGACTGGATGGCAATGAAGATGAATCTAAAAATTTCTTCAAAAAAGGAAGAAACAATTGTAATTAGGATTGCTGGGCACAAACATATGAATAATGTTCCAAGTGTCGGCTTGCATGAGGCTGTGCATCTCCACGTATTATACATTTATCTTCAGTGTTTTAGAACAAACCCATCTTTGCCTCCTGTGGAACCGAAAACATTACAGCACGTGGCTAGTTCTTAGCACTTGCAAATTCTGAAGCCGACACATTGAACAACACTCACCCCACTTCCCTCTTTTCATAAAATGTAGAGCAAACCCATCTTTGCCTCCTACGTATCGCATCAGTGTCCTCTCTCCCATTATTGGGCTAGGTACTTCATCTCTTCAATATATAGCTCTCTCTCTCTCTCTCTCTCTCTCTACAGACACTTCTGTACATATGGCTTCCAAGCAATCCTCTATCAGGCTAGCTTTATCTGTGATCTTGTTTCTAGTCCTGTTTCATGCTTCATATATCAAAAGCGCGAGCGTGGACCATATCCCCTCCACAAAGGAAGAAGGTAGAGATTATCATGAGAAGGTGAAGGGCTGGACGACGGAGAAGGACGCAAAGGACACGTCTGAGTCATGGACCGGTTGGGCCAAGGAGAAAATCTCGGAAGGATTAGGCCTTAAACAGGATGAAGAACAAGTCAAGGAAGTTCACACTGATACAACATCATCTGATACTCCTAAGAAGGTTAAGGACAGGGTCCAAGAAGTAGCCAATGAAGCGGGCCTATATGGAAAAGAAGTGAAGGATGCTGCTGCCCAAAAAGCCAGACACGCAAAAGAGACGGCCAGGGATTGGAAGGATGCAGCTACACGTCGGGTTGGAGAAACGGTGGAAGAAGCTAAGGATAAGATGTATGAAGCAGCGGACGCAGCCAAGGAGAAGCTTTACGATGCGGCCGAAGCTGCACGGGAGAAGACGAGCAAGTTGAAGGAGAAGGCGTCTGACTCGACGAGCAAGGTGAAAGAAGAAGCCAAGGAGAAAGGTGAGAGTGTGGTACTGGAGCAAGGGAAGAAGAAGCAAGAAGAGGCGAAAGAAAATGTAAAGTGGGCGAAGGAGAAGGCGGAGGAAGGATACGAAGCTGCGAGATCGAAAGCAGAGGAGGCTGTGGAGTCTGGTAAGGAGGAGATGGAGTCAAGTCATGAATTTGGGAAGCATAAGTTAGAGCAGATGAAGAATGGCGTGGGCAAGCCTCGTGACGACGAGCTTTGATTGGATTTGTGTCGTTTCTGTATGTGTATGTGTTCTAGTTGGTCATGAGTGAATCTTCAAGAATAAACCAAAAAATGAGAGACGTCAATCTTTTTCATTTTAGAGGGGGTTGCAATTTTGCAATGATAAAAATGGGTGACACAAATAACCAAAAGGTACTGTTTTTACTTTTGAGACGCACCTTCCTTTTCTAAAAGGAAAGAGCCATACATATGTAGTAAATTTCTTGTTGATCCAGTGGATTCTTTTATGTAGTAAATTATTTGTTTTATATTACAATTAATTCACTTATTATATAAATCAGGTAAAAAAATTGCATTTGATATAATTTTTATTCTAAATAAATTTATGTTTTATTATATATATATATTATAAAATTAAAAATAAATTATTTTTGTCTTATTGGTATACTCTGTGTAACTGATGATTCACCGTTGGATGACTGTACTTATTGCCATAGGGCTTTATTAGACGGATGGTCAAACAAATTCATACATCATACGTACGCCCTTGCTATTCATTTCGCGATATCTTTTAGAGTTCAAAATTGTAAATGACCCGTCTGGTTCAAAACTAGGGTTAGGCATCCCTTGAACTAATTATTACATATATTTTGCATCATTCATATAAAAGAATATTTATGAGTAAGTTAAATAAATAAGATTGGTCTTATATAATTAAATTAATCATGTGCTTCACATTATTTATATAAAAATATTTTAAATAAATAAAATTAATATTTATAAATTTTATTATTTATCAGGGAATCAGGTCGTTCGTATTAAATTGGGATAAAGTTTAACCACATTCTAATTTATATCTCATATTTAAAATAAGAAAAATGAGTCAAGCTCAAATTTCTACATCCATGTTTTTTCTTTTGTCAAGTCTCTGCATCCTGGTTGATTGCTTCCTGTCCTGATTAGCCAAGTTTCCTGTCTGAACTCGACAACCAAATTCCTTACATCTTTGGTATATTTTCTCTCCTCTGAAACATGATCAGTACATGGTCTTTTTCCTCTTAATCCTTGCTGGATCGAATCATATACGTAAGTACTGCAAGTCTTTTTCATTTTTTTCATTTTCCTACAAACAGTATGGAAATTCATGTTTTCTTGAAAAGGAGTATAACTTTGTGTGTGTTTGTGTTTGTTTTAACTCAATTCTCAAATGAGTCCAGAGTAGTTTGAAGTGCGAGTACAGTATGGTGAATTATCTTTTGTTTAATGTTTTTATCTTTTTCCCTTACAGTATATTAACAGAGATAGTATTACCAAGGGGCTTGAAAGGACACTTTCCACTGGCAACTTTGATATCAACCGATTCAAGATGCAAAGAAAAGGAATGACGCAGGTTGTTATTCAACATCATCTTCTCCATTTCATTTTTGTGTATTTGTATTTCGTTTGGTTTCAAGAGGCTGAAGACCAGCAGATTTTCACACGACCTCTTCTTCAACTGCATTTCTCTTTGCCATCTTCATCTTCTACCGCGGTGTTCAAGACTCTTGCGCTTTTCAAGTCTAAGAAGGTGATTTCACTGCTTTTCCGGTCTTTCTGTTGTTTTTTTTTTTTTCCTCATGTTCATTATTAACTGGTTGTCTCTTTTGGTGTATATGTATAGGTTGTACAGCCGAAGCCGAAGGTTGAAGATGGTATTTTTCCACTATCTCTGAGTATTGCAACCTTTTAGTTCCACCCCATGAAATCTCTGTAACTATACAGGGTTCTTTGAAATCTTTGCAACCTTCGTAAATGTTTATTTTTTAATTAAATAGCTTTTTCATGTAGCATGGAGAATTGCCTTAACACAGATGGCGAGGAGAAATGTTTCTTTGGAAGATTAGACATTAACATAGAGAAAGTTTATACAAACGACAATGTAGCATATTTAATGCCAAAATTATCAGTTTGGCACGTGAGCGACATGAAAAAATTCCTAAAAGAAAACAATTATATCAGCCAAAAAATGAGTTTGGTATAAATTGGCCAACCAAATAGGCCGGTGGTGGCATACCGGTCCATGAAAGGTGGACGACCAGTCATTGGTGGGCGCCCAAAATGACTGATCGGCCGAGTTTTATATTTTAGTCATTTTTTGTGACTTATTTCAAGGATATTCTAGGAAAGTAAGAGAGTTATTTTGACTGATCCTACGAGGTTTTAAAAAATTTCAACGACCAATTCGCAAAGTAAAATATTTGTTTGACATGTTCTAGGTTTATTCCATCAATAGTCATTTTCATTAGCTAAAATGCTAAATCTGAATTTGAATAAGGGTTTTTCATAATCTCTATCACCTTGCCGACCAAGCAAGAATACTTGCGGCTCAAGCATTATTTGGGTTTCTAGTTGCCTATAAATAGAATATTCGTCGAAGGAAAAACGCATAGAACAACCACCACAAAATAGCCAAATAGCAATTCATCACCACATTCTCCCAGCGCAAAACCATGAAAGTAATCCTTTGATATATTATCTTACCGTTCTGTAGGCACCTGGCTTGCGCGATTCACCGAACATTCTTAATGTTCAACCCTTGTCTCTCCACAAAAAAACAAGCTTTTTTTTTTTTTTTCATTCTCCCTTGTCTCACCACACTCTCCCAGCGCAAAACCATGAAAGCATTTTGTTTTGCTTCTTCGTCGATTATTAGTGAGATCTATTCTATTTTACGATATTCTTTAGTTTTGTGTGTGGCAACTTTAATTTATCGTTCATTAATATAATGTCTTTAATTTATTATTACTAATCTCATGCCATTATTTTTGTCGCACTTTAATTTTATTGCATCTTTAAATTAATGTCTTTGATTTATCAAACTTTTTTTTATTGTCTTTAATTTATTAAGCTTTTAATTAAATTAGGTTTAATTTCCATTGCCTTTAATTTTATCATAATTTTATTGTTATTTATTTATTAAGTATTGTGTGAGTGGTACGCTCGCACACTCACACACTCACATTACACTTTTTTTTCTTGAATAGAAGGATAACGATTTCGCTTCCGAAACTTAAGACCAACAAGTTGGGTACGCCCGGTAGGACCTTTTGTTCACATTGTCTAAGTGTTGTGTGATTTATCCACTATTTGTTCCAATCTTGTTTCGAGTATCAACAAATTGGCATGCTAGTGGGACCTATTGCGACGATGTCTACTTGATGCTTGCGAAGCCATAGTCTTGGCAAAAACCGAGTCGAATGTGATCTACCGGAGCCCTCTAACCTATAACACCTAGTCCTACAACATCTGAGGAGGAGTTGGTGGCTTAAAATGAGGTTCTCCTTGAGGAGATGAATGGGCAAATGGATGATAAATAATCAGTCGATGAGGCCGATTTCACTCCAAGTCCAACTGATATTTGGTGGGCTTGAGTTGTCTATCGTGGCAGCCCAAGCCAATGGCCATCCGACATCTTGATCGTTTAAATCCTCGAGAGGATGGAAAAATCAAATGCTCGAACGACTGAAAGTTTGTCCCATCTAGTTGAATGCCTTGATATATTAGGCTAGAAACTCAACAAATTCCAAGAATTATCCCAATAGCAAAAGTGCTATCGAAGTATCAGGCCGACTACCCCTATGCCAATCAGGATAACAATAGCACGAAAGGAAATCAGCCAACAACCTAAAGGATGCCATTGTATCACCACCATCCTAGTAGTCTATAATAAATCCGTAAGTGGAAGGAGTAATTTAAATTTTGTCGGATCTAATCTGAAAAATGGATAAAACTCATAGATATACACCAAGATCGTGTTAGGAATTTAAGCTTACATGCAGCAGAAATAGTCATTTAAAATTTTCGAATGTAATCTGAATTACAATATAAATGAAAATCCAAGAACAATCATACAATAGTTATATATCTCATATACAGTAATTTAATAGAAAGTGCAGTAAATCTCAACATTAAGAAAGAGATTATCAATCTTGACGAGCAAACAACTTCAAGCTTCCTTTATGCAATCTGAATTGTAAGGAAGAATAGATACTCATATGTTCATCCTCTAATCATAATCCACACGATCCAGTTCACTTATTTTATTTTCTACTTTAGGACTGAACACATGAATCAACAAGCTTGGGGAAAATGATGAGAAAAATAATTTCTTTCTCACTACAAGTTTCGACCAAGAGGATGGGAGAAGCACTTATGATTTTTGGCCATCCTAGTGGTGTATTTATAATGAACCATTACGTTTAGGTTTCCATATAATTAACATGTTACTTTGACTTGATTACCTACTAACCAAGTAAAAGGTTTCCTTAACACGATTAAGGCAACAATGGGTCAAAACCCACTTAGTATGTGCCGGCCACTACATGGGTAATTAACCCATGGATATTAATCAATTATTTGATTAATTTGACCTATGAAAATCCAATTAACAATTTAGCCCATTAAACCTTTAAAATCCAATTGTTAATACAAACCTTTAAGACCATTTTATAATTAAATAAATGTTCTTATGTAATTTATTAATTTCCAATTAAATTTATGTCACACTTAGTTGCGTGACATTAGATTTAACAAATTAATAATTAACATTTTGCCATTATAGTCGAACTATAAGTCAAATTATCATTTTACCTTTAAACTTGAAAATAATTTGTTTTCCCTTCTCTCTGATAAATTTAAACTGAGTAACTATTGAACTTTATGTATGTGACCAATTAAGTTCTATATTATGCTGGTAAGAGGATCTTATAACACTTCTTGATTTTATTCAATTCACAATTTAATTCATTTAATTTAACACTTTTTTTTAATCAAAACGGTTAATTTGATCATCTTATGATTAAATAACCTAAACATACATGTCAAGATTGACTTCTAGTAAAGTGTCAAGACTACCCGGGAGATGAGAAATTATCATCTTAAAAAAAAACCTTTCATGACTATAATAAATTTACAATAAACGATCCTTCTATCTTGCCAATATTATAATTCGTCATAGAAAATAGTTTAACTGTTAAACGATTGTAAACAAATCATATGCACCATTATATTTTTAATAAATATCGATAATGGATTTATTAAAACTCATTTCATACCATACTACTTTGGAAAGATTCATTGTTCAATAAAGAATATAATTGATAAGACTTATTTCCAAATACGAAAGTGATGGATTCTATCTTGATTACTCACAACCTTCATGTACAAAATATTATACCCAATATTTCACCTCGTTTTCACCATTAACTAGGGCTTATTTGAATGATGTCAAAGCATAAGACTTGGGATATAAGATACCATAGTGATATCAAGTCTAAAGATCATACGTAATATAGTCCCTCGATAATTTCTCATTAATAATTAATATTTTTACCACTGAGAATTATCTAAGTGTCATGTTTGGTATCCTTCATCTCTACTAAGCACCCACAAAATCATCATTATATTTTATTAACACCAATGTCATACGAGATTAACCAATCTAAACACTTTAAGTGATGAACTATATGATTGTCTATCTGGATCACGATATCCTTTCTCGATGATCTTATAACAACGAACAATTTGTGTCTTAAGCTACTTGAGTCTCAATCAGTATGATCTCTATCATGGTTCAGTGCATAACTTAAGATACTAAAATTTATCAATATGCATTTTATAAAGCATAAAATATTAATTTCCAATATTAATAAATATAATAAATAACTACTTACTTTCATGATAACAATTAATAATAAGATTTATTATCTTGTGAATATTCACATAAAATAGTATCACATAAAGATATTTTTCCCCATGGGTCTAAATCCGATTAGCTTGACGGATATATACTTTTAGATCGATCATACTCATATATCAAATATACATTTAACGGAAAGCACATAAAAGTTTTAAGAAATAATAAAAGCATTAAGATCTAAGAAAACTTACTAATACAAAGCCGAACGAATCTTCTTGCTCCTTCCCCATAGCCAAATTTAGTAAGAAGAATGTGGTGTCCAAGTGTTCACTCTCTAATCGTAATCCACATAATTCAGTTTGTTATGGTTGATTTTCTATTCTAAGATTCATCACATGATTTGAAGATCTCATAGAAAGGAAAGGAAAAGTCTCATTTTTCTCACTATACCGAATTAATGGCTTCTCTGTCCGAGAAAGCTGCACGACAATTCAATATCGATGTTCTAGAGGTGCCATCTTAGACGAAGTTGATTTTGTCTTCAAGAATGAAGAAGGTGAAGCTATATAGCCAATTCGACCAAGAAACTGACGATAAAAAAGTAGTGGTCAAATCAGTTTATATAGATCTCGATTGTATTGTTGTAACACTACCCTCCGATTCTCAATCTCATCTCAAAGTTACGGAAGGAGGTCAACCAGAAGAAATCGACGAGGAAACTTTAGTTGAGCCTCCATTAGCCCACAAGATCAAGGAATCGTCACTTCCATTGAGGCTGATCGATCCAAAAGAGTCATCTTTCTCAAGATGCCTACCCAAATGAGATGTCATTTAAAGCCGTTATATATTCAAATCCAGTCGGAATGGGTTCCAGTCAACCGTACTTTGGTGGATAACAAGATGACAGTTAACACCCTATCATTTAGCATGATGCAGATCCTCAATAACTCATTATAAGACATAATTTTAATGGAGGTAACCATCAAAATTTTACTTACGGAGTTTTCAGATTCAAAGGATCTTGCCTTTGGAAATGATAGTAGGCTTTAAGACCGCATTGACCGCCTTCTTTATGGTAGACACCATGACCTCCTATAGCACCCTGTTGAGGCAAGACTATATTAACTCTAATCGGTGCATCCCCTATTGATTACATCAAGCTTTGTTATTTTAGAAAGGGGAAAAAGTGCAGACGGTCAAGGTCGAGGCTCGTCCTTTTACAGCCGTATCACATCTCGTGGAAGCTACTTTCTACAAGCAGTCCATTGGCCCTATCAAAGTGGTGAAGAAATAAGGTAAACCAATGAGGATTATCTCTACTTCGCAGTGAGCACCAATCGATGAAGAATGGGATAATTTTATCGGACAACTGTTGGCCTTAGTGTCAATTCGGTCGACTTCGGCAAAACCAATAATAAGGAAGTACCATAATGGGTCGATCTATACAACCTGAAGCTGAAGCAGCCATCACTACTAATGGAAGAAAGTTTTTAGCCCGAATTCAAAGAAATACCTTTGTGGCCGAATGAATGAAGATGACATGGGTTTGACTATGGAGCAGTTAGATTTGGCACTTGCCAAATTAGATGATTTGCGAGCCGATGTGCAAGATCCTTTATAAGAAATAAATTTACGATCGGCTGAGGATGTTTGGTGGATCTATATTAGTAGTTGTCCTCCTATAAATATACAAACTGAATTAATAAAATTACTTTAGGATTATTTCATATGGGATTACCATGAAATGCTTATCTTAGATCGATCGTTGGTTGAGCACTAGCTATCGATCAAGCTTAATTTCAGGCCATTTCAACAACCTCCTCATCGGATTTTGATTGAAGTAACCTTAAAGGTAAAAGAGGAAGTAGAATGGCTACATAAAGTCAAATTCATACGAATATTGAGATACTCTAAGTGGATGTTAAATATCATTCTAGTTTTGAAAAAGAATGAAATACTTATCATAATATTACCTTGGCTACTCCCTAAAGACAAGTATCCCATGGTTGTTGCCGATTTACTTATGGATAGGGCCATCCAACATGATTAGTGTCATTTATAAACATCCATTTGGGGTATAATAAGATCTTCATTGCCTAAGAAGATGAGCACAAAACTACTTTTTGCTACCCCAGTGCGATCAAAAGGGCGATGAACTCTATCTTCTATGACCTTATTGGAACTGTATTAGAGGTCTACATTGATGATGTTTTTGTTAAATTGGTCAAAGCATCAAGTCATATGGAGAATTTAAGGATAGCCTTCGGGCAAATGAGATCTTATAAATAGAAGATGAATCCGCTAAAATGTACCTTAGGGATACTAGCTAGGTATTGTTTTGGATTTTTATTGTATAAAATGGGCGTAGAGGTTGACTAGCAAAAAATGAAAGCTATAATGGCTCTCCCTTCCTAAAGTAAAAAATAACTTTATAGGTTTCTCAGCCAAATTTACTTCATTCGGCGATTTAGTCTCCTCATAAAATTACGGGGAGAAGGCGAGTTTGGTTGGTCATATGAACATCAGGCTACTTTCGATGTAATTAAACATTACCTTGTGACTCCTCCGGTATTGGCACCTGCAGTCAAGGGCATATTATATGTTTCGATTATCGAAGATTCCGTTGGAAGATTACTTGTGAAAGAAAAATGATGCAAGACAAGAGAAATCAGACTACTGTATGAGTCAGAATTTACACCTAATTGAAATCAGATATTCTCCAATTGAGAAGCTATGCTTGGCATTGTTCTTTGTTGTAACCAAATTACAACACTACTTATTAAATACACAGGTGTTTGTAATTTCCTGTATAGACCTTGTAAAATATATTTTGTCTCGGCTTATCTTTAAAGGCCGATTGGGTAAATGGGTGCTCGCCTTGGCCGAGTTCAGTCTTCAATATGTGCCTCAAAAGGCTGTCAAAGGATTTGGAAGATTATTGATTTGGAAGATTTGGAAGCCAACTGTTTATGGTAGCGGATAACATGGGGATGCATAAAAATCGTGTAATCAATGACTATAATAAATAAATAAAAAGTGAAGGCTAAAACATTTGTTTAGCAACAACGCATATTGGTTGGAGAGCTTAGACGATATATTACATTATAAGCCAATCAATGGGATTTATTTGAACCCTTATTAGCCAATGTTATTCAAAGTCAGCTATGTTTCTGATTGATGATATTTTTTTAAGATGTTTGGTTTGGTTACTTGTGATGGTAGACTGAGTCAATAAGGAAAATGGATAAGGAATATAAAATACCAAACAAACAAACAAAAAAATTATCAAGCATAGAGAGATAACCCATTGGTTGCCCCAAAACAAAGTCAATGTATCCACGAAATCATGGCCCCTTGGACATTCCAACAAAAAACATAATTCAAAAGGACATGAAACATATCAAGGGTATAGAAGTCTGAGGTGGTGAAGATAACTAAGCCTGGTTCTTTTCGACTCCTAATCTATGGTAGCTGAGACTATCTTCTCACAACTGCTCCATAATCAATCTCCACTCCGGGACGTTAGATCCCTCACTCATAACCTAAACTAACAACTCCCTCAACTACTCCTTAACATTAGAGTGGACAACTCCCTCCAGCTCCCTATCCTCCCTCAAAATGCTCGACTATGTCTCTAGTTGTCGTATGCGAGCATCAGGTTCAGTCAACTTCAAATTTGAAGCCACCCATAACCTAGCCGTATCATCCAAGGTCTGCTCTCTCTAATTATGAGCAGCAACCCGACCAGAAAACTCCTCCAACTGGGTCGAGTAGTCAAGATAAACTCAAAATTTCTTCTCAATCATGCACTTTAATGGCACTCAACTTCGCCTAAAAATCGATCGGAAGATGAGCATCAGCTAACACCCGGTCCTCCTCCTTTAATATCACTATGTTGCTCGACTAGACCGCTACCTATACTGAAGGCATACTGAATAACTTTCGGGCTCGCCGAAGAAGCAGCCGAACTTTGGCCAAAAAGTCACGGTCCTTCCTCGACCATGAAGGGACCAGTGTCAAAGAATGGGAAAGGACGGTTATGGCCATCTGCATCCATGTCTCTAAATTATATGTGTCAACCAAGTGATCAGCCTACAATAAGAATCAAAAGTTCAGTATTAAAAATAGGACTGTAATTCTAAAACAAAGTTTCAAGATTACCTCCTAAACCGTCTATTAAATGACCAGTGCTGAACTGTCTAACTCCAAGGGATAACCAATGTTGTCATTGGACCATTTGTCAGCCGCCAACAGTAGGGGAGCATAGGGTAATATGATCTCGGGTACTGCAATACCAACCTTAGAGTGGGTCCTAAATACAAAGAGCACAGTCAGAATGCATAAGTAACATCTATTAAAGTATGAAGGGTCTCAAAAGTAAATATAATCTTTGTTTCTTGATCCCCTCATCCATCGGAATGAAATCCTAATTCAGCTAATTCTCTGCATTAGTAAGAACTTATCGATAAAACAAATATGATTGATCATACAAGTACATACCGTATAAGTTGGTGAATGGATGAGGATATGCACCAATACACTAGAAAACAATTGTTGAGAAAAAGACTCCTCATTGTTATCATCCTTCGGTAAATCAATCGGGACTAGGCGGTCAAAAGCCTCCCTCATCCACACATAATGCCTTAATCGACAATCTGACCAAACCTGCAAGCTGTATGAAAATACAAGCATAAGTATCATAAGAGTATGCGAATAAGAGGAAAAATAAGGTTTTAATCTCACATACTAGGCGTTGTAGTCTTCCTAGGAGCTTAAGCTAAAGCAGCTGCCTATGCAAGGGAACTAGTAACTAATGAAGAACCACAGGTCCCTTTCACAATCCGTGAAGAGTGGTCGCTTGTCGGGCTCCCCATATGTATGATAAGATCCGTAGAAGAAAATTGCCTAAAATAGCTACTAAAGAAACTATCCCACCACTCTGACAAAATAATCGTGATTAGGGCTCTACTAGTCGTATCATATCACCATACCAGAATCTCAAAACCCGAGCCAAAGAAGTTGAGGTACCATCTCTACATCTACAGACTTGGTAAATATATGTCTCTCTGGAAGATTCTCATTGGCAAAAAAGATCGGAAATAGAGGAATATGCAGATAAACACCCAACTATTTGGCTACCATCATTAGAAGAAAGAGCTTAAACCCATATAGGTAGTTTATCGCCCGAGAATGAATAAGGCATACTGGCAAGTCGCGAGAAACCAATATCTAACTCCATGCATCATATGTCAGATCTAGAGCCCAAAACCAGACAGGAACAAAAATTCTTGCTCTAAAACAGGTTAAGATCAAGGTTTCTTTTTCTTTATCCATATCCAAAAAGTATCGAAAACATCGACCAAAGAATAGTCTAGAACCCCGATCTCTGGTAAAATTAAATCATACATCATCCGATCAGGATCTGTTGGTGGTTTAATTGGGCAAAGTGTCGAGAAATGAGAATACACTCACAAAAGTATCCATATCACCTCTCTGGTCGATGCAAATGGTGCAATCAATATGTCATTACAACTACGATATAAATGACCCATAACAAACTCGACTTGTCAAAAATGATGACCCTCAGCTAGAGCTATAGCTAATAGATGATACTTATTGGTAGGAGATCAGCTCGAGGCATATAAAAAGAATTTCCAAATAAGTATTCAAATAAAGATAATGTTCTCATCCTCAGTCGAAATCTCAACATCAGCACCCCGATGGACAGATATGAATTTCTCATAAGCAGCATCCTTTCAAGCCATATGGAAAGCTAATATTCTCATAGTTAAATAGACCGGCATACAATTAAAGCAGCTATATCATACAATAATATAGTCATGGGTTTGAATGGGAAAGAAAAATAACTGTACATCCTAGATAAAAAGCATATGACACCTAATAATACTCCATGATCAATAAACAAATGAATGATGTATCATTTGGATTACCTAAAAACTTCTTACTGAGTCCCGCCGAGTGCAAAGTGTGGTGTTAAACAGCCGATCCACATCATTACTTGCCATTGACTGGACTCGGCAAACTCTTCAATCAAGGACCCCAATGTGACCAATCAATATAGTTACTCTCAAAGGTAAATTGATCATAAAGTGAAAATTGTTTCCAATCCAGAGTCAAAGCCCCAACTCGTCAAACCGATGTAAGAATCAGAAAACCATCGAGAGACCGTATTGCACCATTTAATTAATCCTCTAAAGGGATGATTTTTTACTCAATAAAATTCTTAAAGAGTAGAGGAAGACATGGTATTTTTGGCCAAATTGAGAACCAAATAGAATCGGTCGATTTTGAGTTCAAAATGGAAAGAAAAATGCCCGAATATACTGTGTGATTGGATTTCAAGTTTTCGGCTGGAAAGGGGATATTTAATGGGTTTGTTTGAAGCTTTTTGGGTATGAAAAAAATGATGGAGTGGGTATATTTGAATTTATACTAGGAAATTTCCTCGGACTGAAATGTATGAAGAATTGAAGACGAAGGTCAGAGAATGAAGGTTATCCTATCGGATCAGACTTTCAACTGTCAGATTCAAAGTTTCTTGGGAGAATTTAAGCTTGAGAAGAGAAAAAATGGAGGATGAAAAAGGTTGAGTTCAGCAAGGAGAAAGAAGAAGAGAGAGAGAAAAGTAGGTGAATTATTTTTTAGGAATTGCTTTAATGAAGAGAGATAAAACTCAAAGGTAAAGGAAACCTATTTTTTCGGCCGACACTTCTTCTCATATATTTTATGACCAAAAATTATCATAGGAGAACCCATTATTTTGGCCATTAAGATATCCTTTCATGGAATTAGCTGAAATTGTTGCAAAATTAATCGATTTCTCGGCCGACTTATTTTAAATATGGGTGGAATACCGCGTAATCTTTTTGGTGAATATTTTCAAAGAAGAAAATCTTAGTAAAAGCTACTATCGCACGATTTTGGATTTTCTAATAGATAGAAAATCAATAAGTTTCAAATATTTTAGCTAATTGACCAAAATTTTCCAATAATCAATATATGAAACGAGTTACTTTGTTATTTTCATACCAACATAAATAATATATAAGTACAAAAAAAAACTATTATTTTTTGTCATTTGGGTCAAAAAGGAAACAAAAGAACAAAGCTACAATTATCAAATCTAGAGAGGCTAGTATTGATGTTAAGTAGTACTGCCACATTTGATCGAGACTGCTAAGGGTGTCCGTCATGGTCATCATTTCATTTTGGTGAGTTTCTATAGAATTTCCCTCACAAGACATCATGGCAGCCAATCAATTCTTATGTCTAATTTGGTGGCGAAAAGAAACTTTGAGATCCGTCAATGTTACTTGGGCATCGAACCTTTTAGACTTTAAATCCACGAATCTCGCCTCAAGATCGACTATTTGAAAGTTGAGATTGCTAGATTCTGAATGGAGTTCTTAAATGCAGCTTTGCATCTCCCTGATTTTGGATCTCTTTTTATCCAAGTAGTTTAATTCATAATCGTGTTGAACTAAAAAGTCGAGAGCTCAAAACCAAATTTGCATCTAGTCTTAGTGAAGCGAGGTGAGTTGTTATTCTTCATCCAAAATCCTCTTAAAACATAGTTGGATTTGGCTACTTACCTCTCCAAAATATATTAGCTCATCAAGATCAACTAGAAGTGCATCTAGAGTAGGGTCATTTTCAGGAAAAAAAAAAGTTATTCCTTGATCTAAAAATGAGTGAAGCCTTCTCTTAAATGGATGT
Source organism: Coriaria nepalensis (assembly GCA_027186245.1). NCBI lineage: Eukaryota > Viridiplantae > Streptophyta > Magnoliopsida > Cucurbitales > Coriariaceae > Coriaria > Coriaria nepalensis. Next base: position 8,815,423 of record CP114484.1, on the reverse strand, counting down.
AGCTCTTCAAGTAGAATGATTGAATTCGAGGTTATAAAGACGGTAGATGACCTTTGGATTTTTAGGTAATTAATTACTGCATGCATTAAAGATAAGGTCATTAGGGATAAACTTGTTTCCTTCAGTCATATCATTGAAAGATATGTCAAGGTGACTAATAAGATGGAAACTCACTTAGATGAGGATGAACTCTTTTGACAAGAGTTAGTAGAAATTTGATTGGATTGGAAATATTTGAGCTATCACTACTTCAAGTTTTTCGGGATCTTCTTCCATTTTTAGGAAGTGTGATTGCAATTAATGATCTAAAGAGCACTATTTATAAAATCGTGCTCAATAATCTCCATCATTATTTTGAATTTAATGAAAGAGATTGGGGGGGCACTTGTTGATACTAGAATTTTACGGACAATAGTGAACTGAATTTGTCGATCTACCAAATAATCAAATCGGCCAATTAAACATGAATTTCAGTCAAGAGGATTTTTCCATTAAAAAAAAATCATGAAACTTCATATGGATTACGTAAAGAATTGGCCATAGATTGCTTATACAAAAATCAATTAAGGTTCAATCTCGACCGTTCGGAGAAAAGATAAATCAAAATCTCATTTAAAGAGGGATTTGATTTTCTCTTAGTTCATTGAATGATGGCAAAAAATGGCCATAAGAAAGAGAAAATTTGGCCAAATCGGCCAAAGTATTTGAGAGTTAAAAGTATGATTATATTTTTCCTAAAAGTAGGATTATATTTTTCCCATAAAAGAGGCTGAAAATCCTCATTTCATTCCTATTTTGGCCAATGAGAGAGGTTGGCTGAAAATGTGCTTCTTTAGTGGCCTAAAATTAAGATTAGTTTGGAAGAAAAAGTTCAGACGAATCTGAACAAAATAATGATTATATATGGCTAAAAATATGACCATTGGAGGTCGAATTTCCCTCCAAAAATAGGAGGAAAGTGACCCCCTAATAAGTTGCTTGATTTTATGCATGGGAATCAAGATTTGGTCAAATTTTGGTGACCATTTTACCCTTTAAAGTACCTATAAATATAAGGCTTTGAGATTGAGAAAAGAGAACACATAACAACACATCTCAACACAATAGTAATCCAACTAATTCTTTCGGTTCGTCCAACACTTATCTTTTTTTCGATTCCTCTCAGAGTCAAAATTTTTTTTTCTTCGTTAGATCTATTCTTAGAAGTAGTATTAATCCACTGGGTTCTCACCTAAAACAAAGGTCTTGATTTTTTGTTCACGAACAAGATGGTGTTTTTCACTTTATTTTTTAAAGTTCGTTAATTCCATTTTGTTTATTTATGTGGTAATGTTAGATATAGTTTAGATTTAATTTTTTTGCTTTGGCTTAGATTGATTTTAGTGACTCTTAACATTATTGCCTTAATGTAATTTTAATTTTAATCATAGATTTATCATTTCAATTTTTTTACTTTAGCCTATGTTCTTTTTTTATCTTTTAAATCCATAATTTCATATTTGTTAATTTTTATTAGATTAGTAAGGAGTTAGTTAAATTTTATTATCAGTAGATACATTGAAAATAATAGAACCTAGATTAACCTCAATAATTTTGCCTATTTTCGTAACAATTAGATTAATTTACTTAGCCATTCGGTAATGTATTTATTTCATTCATTTTTTCAATTTTTATAATGTGAAATTCATTTAAAATTTTCGGCATGCCCACATTTTTGTATTAAATTTTTACATCACAATTCTTAAGGCCATTAATTGAGATAATTGGATTTTTCCGACATCAACAACAACAAAATTAGCTATTTTATTTAAAATTATTTGAGTAATTATACAATTAGTGGGAATGAGTTAGAATTACGATACTATGAATCGGATTCAATTATCGATCTATTGAAATAAAAGTTCTAGTAAAAGAATCCAATATTTTTATGACAGATCTAATCGAAAATATTGATAACAATAATGTCGAATTAAATAATGGACTATCGAATCCTAGCTCAACCCTACCTACTACTACCGAGTACTGACCCCCATTAATTGCATAGAAAAGTAGGCACGTGCAAGTAAGCCCAACAACTCGCGGCCTAACCCAATCCCGAATTATATGCCGAAACTGCATGTCGGGAGGAACTAAGACATTGACACATCTAATCCAACATGTCGGTCCAACTGGCAGATTAGATTCTTTCAACCTGTAAAACTCGAACTTATATTGTAATATATTTTAAATTTAAAATAAATATTTTTAGGTTTAATCTTACATCCATTCATTCCAATGGCTCTTAGCGAATCCATAATAATATAAAATAAACTTTTTTGTAACCCTAAATCAGAAATCTGAACCCTCCTCCTCCCGATCAAAATAAAAAATATGAAACCTTAGCTACCACCAACGCAACCTCTCTCCCTTCTTCTCTATCACCACGAACGTAGCCATCATGTTTCTCTACCCTAATCCCTAACCTAGTAACCTAGTAACATAGTTAACCCTTTCTAGTTTCTAGTCGCAGTAGTTAGGCTTTCCATAACGCATGCAGTAACCCTTTCTAGTCTCAGCCTCTCTCCCTCCCTCTTCGATCACCACGCACGCAGCCATCACTTTGGAAGCTTTCCTAGCAAACTCTTCAATTGAGGTTCAGACCTGAATCATTCGCTATATGATACACACCTCTGGCATAGCCATTTGTAATGAAAACCTCACTTTCTAATTGCCATACTCCATAAGAATAATCATGTCCCTGTGTTTATATATATGTATATACATATTTTAAGCCATTATTTTTAGCACTCCCTTTAATAAATATTATTTTAGTTCCGATATTTTATTTCTCTGGCTGTTTTAAGGTTTAAGACTCATTTTATTTCTCTTTGTTTTTTTTTTCGTTCATTAATATAACATTTTTATTATTTAGAATTTATTGAGTATAGAGTGCAAAACAGGCATAGGAAATAACCCGTGTGATTCTAACATTTTGGTGGTGTTGTATGATTCTGCCATTTTGAAATGCTTGATTCTGCTATTCATTCTAACTTCTAAGAACAAATTCTGTCATTTCGGTTCATATCAAAATTGTGGTTCATATAACTTCTAGTAATTTGTTATATTTCTCATTGAATATAACAATAAGATATTATTATATAGGTTTAAGGTTTTTGTTGTTATGACCTGACTGTAATTAACTGTAATGTCATTATTGTTATGAACTTTTGTTTAAAATTTGACGTTATTTGAGATATGAATTTAAACAATTTAAGGCTTAAACAATAGAAATTTAAACAAAAAAATTTGAGCCCAAATTACCCAAACCCGTCTGAATCAACCCGAACCCATCAATCCAAATTTCCCGGATTCTTATCATCAGGGTCGGATTTTGCATCTGGCCCAACCCACTCGCAAAATCCGATTAACAGGCCCAAAATCCGACTAGCCGTATCCATGAACAGCCGATAGAAAATGCCACTTTCATGACGTCCAAAAAAGGGTGCTTCCTCTTTCTTTCAAAATTTGAAGATAACAATAAATATTATAAAATAAAATAAAAATTAATGATTGAATAAAATAAAAACTGTGACATCAATGCATGTGGGAAGCATCAGAAGGGGTCCAATGAAACACAGCTCAACTATTACCTGGAATGGTGAAACGTGCATCCGTCATTTTGCACCGTACACGTGTACACCATTAGACCCATAGTCTACCTCTGCTGTGTCTTTTTAAACTCACCATTAATATTAATGTTTTCTGGAAGGAAGGAGAACCGGCCATTTTTGAGCTGAAATTGTTAAAGATGAAAATGGAGATTCTAAGTGTTCAATACTTGGTGATGGCTCTTTTAGCCCTTCTTTTGCTTTCTAATCTTACATCTTTGAATGCTCAACACCTTACTCCTGCCCCTGCTCCAACAGGTGATGGTACATTGTCTTCCTGATACCAGATATTTTGAAACTAGAATTTGGATTAGATTTATAGTTTTTGCAAGACTTTTGTGGGTCTAAACTGAGTTTTTAATTGTGCAGGGATGACAGTTGATCAAGGAATTGCATATGGGCTAATGCTGGTGGCTTTGGTCCTTACCTATATCATTCACTAGATTAGACGGAGACAAGTTTTCAAGCTTCATGTTTCTAGCTGCAGCATATATTTGAGCCATATTCTTTCCAATTGATAATATTATTAATTTTCTTCATCTTCTCTCTATTTGGTAATATTTTGTATTCTATCTTCTCATCATAACTCTTTCTTTTTGGTTTAAAATGAAATCTATTTCAGAGTAATTCCACCATCTGGAATCTGGAATCTGGAATCTGGATATATATGATTAGATACCACATGGGTTGTTGTTGCCATTGATGAATTCCTAGATGATCCTTGAAGAAATTAGATCCGAATTACAATCTAGACAAAGATTACTAAGCAGATGGTCCTAAAAAAAATGGATACTGATTTTTATAGGGTATCAAAATAAAATAAATATTTAATATAATTTAAATCGATATAATTTAATATAAAAAATAATAATTGATTTTAATTATCCAATTTCAGGACATTAGTTAAAGGGTCTTCTTAGGTGAGATTATCTTACCATATGCAAAACCCAATTAAAAGTACCCACGTCAGAAAAACAATTTTTAATTTTTTTCTTTCAGCAGCCACATCAACAATCATTTTCTGCTCCTCCTCTCCTACCCTAGCACCACCACCACACCACTCCCGCCATCTTCACCTCTCCTTCCACCGGCTAACTCCCCCTCTTGCAATATGTCCCTTTCACACCCACGCCACCGCCTCTTCCATGGAGTCCACAAACTTCATATCCAGATTTTACGATCTCCAGTTTCGAAGGTAGAGTTTACGAAATCTCGATCTAAATCTTGCGGACTCCATGGCAGAAGTGGAGGTGGCCGGTGGAGAGAGGGAAAAACATGACATGGGAAGAGAAGGTTGGCAGAGAGAAAGAGAGAGAGAGGGGAAGGATTGTGGCAGAGGCGAAGATGACCGACGGAGGGGGAGGCAGAGGTGGTCATGGAGTTTACCAAAACCGATTGTGGCAGCAGCAAAGAGGGGGAGTTGGCCAGAGTAGTGTGGAGGCGGTGCTAGGGTGTTGTTGATGTAGCAATGATGCGGCTGCTGAAAGAACAAATAAATTAATAAATTAATTTTTCTGACAAGGGTGTTTTTAATTGGGCCTTGCCTATGGATGTGAGATAATCTAACCTAAGAATTTCTCCAATTTTTTTGCCCATGAATCGTTCCATTGATCACCATTTTACAACTCAAAAAAAAAAAAAAAAAAAAAAAAAAAAAAAGAAACCTCAGGCCCTGTGTTTACCTACGAAATTAAGAGAAGGTCTGGTGCATACGAGCCGAGTTCTTACATCAAGGGACATGGTTTCAGGATCACAAAGACTGTGAGCTTGGAACTTATGGCACCTACGATGGTACGATCGTGATGGGTTTGATCATTATACCCTTATGACTGGTTTTCGATTCGTTTTCAACAACCCTACAATGACATGTGCCAAAACAGTAGTTACATCGAGGTTGTCTTTGCTTCAACATATGAATCACTATTTGGTTTCCAATCGGTTCTTGTCACATATGGGAAATTACACAACTGTCATGGGTGATGATGCAAAAATCATGTGGCATGTGATGCACGATATCTCTTTCCGTCTCCCGAGATTTATGAGGGAGCACATGTACGATGTCGCCACAAAGGATTCAAGACCGCTTCCTTATGGGAAATTGAAATCGGTCCTTTTAGCACATTATGGAGTGTCTTTGGAGGAAGAGGCTTCGATTCAAATGGGCAGATTTGATCGAATTGATTAGGATTTTTTAAAGCGTACGGGGCACATAAAATTACCTAAGGGATGGATTTGGAAACCTCGGCTTGATCGGGATGCAGATGAATCCGATACATCTTTCGACTTTTTTATGAAGTTAACTATTTAATTTTAAAATATTATTTTAAATTAAATAAAATTATAAATGTATTTATAAATTTTTATTATTAGTATGATGTAGAAATTAATCAGTCACACATATAAGGTTTTGAGTAACACGGTTAAAGTTGCATCAGAGAAAAAGGAAGAACGAACCAAAATCATTTTAAATAGTAAAATGATAATTTGACCTATAATTTAAATATAAAGGCTAAGTGTTAATTATTAATTTATTAATTTAATATTATGTAACTCTACTAACATAACTAAGTGTGGTACTGAATTAATTGAAAATTAATAAGTTTTATATGAACTTTTATTCAATTATAAACGGTCCTAAATGTTCGTAATTAGTAATCGGAAAGTAAATGGTTAGCGGGCCAGAATATTAATTAGATTTTCATAGATCAAAATTAATCAAATGATTAATTAAATAACCCATGGATGGCGGCAGGCTATTGACTGGCATTAGCCTATCTCACTTTTGTGTCTTAAGGCAACTAGGATTCCTAATGAGATTATGAAAATATGACTTAATCTTTACTTTTATATACAAAGCATATGGTGGTTAAAATCATGAAATGCTCATACAAGCCTCTTGGCTGAAAATCAAAGAGAAAAAAGAGTATTTTCTATTTATCTTCTCCAAGCTTATTATCTCATAAGTTGAGATCTTAAGTAAAAATTGAACCGTATGAAATGAATCGTGTAGATAACGGTTAGGAAGCGAACACGTTGGTACCTCCCATCTTAGTCAAGAAAAGTTATGTTAATCAAAAAAGGTATTTCCTTTCCCTAAATTTTAATTTAATATTGATGAGATTTATTATATTTTTTATAAAATATATTATATGTGATATAAATATTGTATGATCAGTCTAAATATAAACTGTATATGCTAAGATATGATGTGCGAATAAAATTTTAAGTATGTAACATAGCAAGTTGAATATGAACTAAATCTTAAGTAATATAGTACGTAGGTATATAAAATTCACATAATGGAGCCTATGGTAGTTGTGCACATTTTGCTTACCTTCACATAGCATTTCCACATGTCCTTGTCCAAACTCATAGTGATGGACTCCCAATCCCAACCACCGCTAGTATGTGATAAGATGCAGAGAATTCTTTATACTTCTGTTTAAGGCGCTGCACCTTTCCTTTCAATTGAATGAGAGTGTAGTTGTAGCCCGAGCAGCGTCTCTCTCAATTTGTCCAAGATTGTAGCCCATGAATGCTTGTCTAATTGACCATCAGCAAGATTTCCCTCCTCTGCCTCTTCCAACATGACATTGATAAACAATTTTTCCCTCGATCCAAACCAGATGACGACATCAACAAGGTTGGCAGATGAACCCTAAAAATGATGAGATATAAGACTTAAAAAATATGGTCAATCCATATTTATGCATGAATTATATTGTAAAAGAGAATATGTAATATCCATCGTTATTCATAACAGTGGTCGAATCTGAAAATTAATTGACAGAGAAAATAAATTACGTCATTATAACTAAGTATAAAGTGTAAATAGAATAAACTACTTAAACTTCAAAAGTGAAAGACCTAACAAATGACTGAGAGGAACAATATAAAGACACATAGTTAATACCAAACAACGGTAACGAAAGTACAAGCAGTGATGATTTTTGATAGAGAAATTTGTGATATTAGCCTCATTTTGAGTTTTGTTTAAAAATTTTGGTATAAAAATAAAAATTATGGGTCAACTTAACATTTTTATAATTTCAAAAATTATAAAAAAATAAGAAAAAAAGTGAAAAGATTTATTTACCCCTTTACGAAATTTAAAAAAAAGACTTAAATAAGAACTTGGGGCCCGCACTTCTTCGTCATTTCTTCATTGTCGATGCAGAAAGACGAAAGCAAGCCTCCATTGTTACGGTTTTCTTCTCAAATTGCTTTTCATTTTCATTTTAAGTGCATGAGAGAGTGTTTTAGAATATCGAAAGCCGATAATAGTGAGCTGAAAGATGGTTAGGAAGGTTTTGGATATGAAGAGAAAGGAGAAGCGGAGGAGGTCGGAGGTGCATGCGAAGGAGGAACCGAAAAGGGCTTGAAGCGATCCTGAAGCAATGGGCGGAGGTCACACCTCTTCGTCGGAGCAGGTACGTTGATTTCTTTATTTTTATTAAAATTGTATGAAATAAGAGTTTTTTTTTTTGTTAGTTTAATCTGAAATTGAACGCCTATGTATTTATGATTTTTTTTATTGTATTTGAGTGATATTGATGAATTTTGAACTAGCAATTAGTATGTTATTGATTTGTAAAAAAATTTCCAGTTTCTCAATTTGTCATTAGAATAGTGTAATATCTATGAAATAAGGGTTTTATTTTGTCCTTTGGTCTAAGATTGGACGCATTCTGTGTATTTCAGATTTTTTTTATTGTGTTTAACTATTGATGAGATTTGGGTTTGAAATTAGTTTGTTATTGATTTGTGAAAAAATTCCTAATTTCCTAATTTATCAATTTTCCAATGTTCCATTATTGTTTTATGGTGTAATTGGTTGGTTGTTTAATTTCTGATGTGTGTATTTTATCTCTAGTTATTGATGTGTCACTAAATTTGTGTTCTTGGTGTGTATTCCAAGTGTTAAAAGGTGATAGATCTTGTGCCCTTACACTGATCCTTTTGGAAAAGTTGTATTTTAAAGCACATGTTCAAACTCCATCATAGCAAGAAATAGTAATCCATGATATAAAGAGTAGGCTTTCAAACAAACATTTGGTTGGATTTTGGAAAACCTGTGTAGGTTACCTGATCTGGACGAGAAGCTAGTGACATCAGGTAAACTAATTAATTCCTTACTGATCCATCGAGTGGATTGCAAAAAGGAAAAAGAACTGTGGGTTTTGGTTAGTGGAAAGGCAATGAGATTTGGGCTAAGGGAGTTTTCACTTATGACGGGGCTGAACTGTGAGGACTACCATAGGTCAGAAGAGGTGGAGCGGTTGGGAAATGATAAGCGACTTTTGAATAAGTTTCTTGGAGGGCATACTTGCTTACTTCTGAAACTACGAGAAAGGTTTCTGAAGATCGAGAAGAAAAATAAGTATCTCGTCAAAATGGCAGTTGCTTACTTTGTGGAGGGTGATAATGACCCTAGAGGCGAAGACAAAAGTTAATGGATGGACATTCTCGATTGCCGGTAATTTGGAGAAGTTCAATAAATACCCTACAACATAAAGCCTTTTTTCAATATGAGGTATAGCTGCATTTAAGAGGACGATTGGTTCACTTCAGAAAAATGTATTGGAGAAAGCCCTACAACATAAAGCTTCCAGTGTTGAAGAGGAAACTTACGCACTTAAAGGATTTCTGCTTGCTTTCTAAGTTAGTAGTTTATATTTTTTTGTATAATTTGTTGACCTTCGAACTGAATAAAATAGTATGTGCTAACCCTTTTTCTATGCAGGTATGGGCTTATGAATCAATCCCATATCTTGCAAAATAAGTTGCAATCCAGGAGTTGGCCAATAAGATACCACATATATTGAATTGGAGCTTGAGGTCGAAGCACATCGTAACTCACTAGAACGTGAAAGCATGGTTACATACGGATGGGGTGAGTAATTCATCTATATTGTTTACTTTACGATATTCAATAACATTTATTTAACATTGACAATTATATATTTCAGCTCATTATCCGTGATATATTATAGGCTACATTGGAGGAAGAAAGTCGGTCTTATTTGAGAAAGTTGGCTAACTTTGAGAATTATGTAGATTATGTGGTGGATGGTTTGGCAACGGAATTGGAGGATGAAGTTCATGAACTGTATGTTGAACCAACGGTGGCAGTTGAAGAAAAATTAGAAGCAGAGAAGGAAGTAAAGGAAGAAGTGGAGAAGGAGGGAGTTTCAGAAAAAGTAAGAGATGATGTGAAACCCACTTTAAAGCGAGATGCAAGAAAGGGAAAGATGACTAATTATGTGGAGGTTGCTAAGGATAGTGTGAGGGAAATAGTTAAGGAAGTTCTCAATAAGGTTATGATGGAATTCCATGAAGAGGTTAGGCAGATGGTGAAGGGGGATGTGAAAGATGTAGTTAAGAAACTATTGGGGGAGGAATTTGATTTCAACTCCCATCATCCTCCCGACACGTGAATCCAATTCGTGTCCCTACCTCGGCACGTAAATCCACCCCGGCACGTGATTCTCTTTCAGCTGATCTGTCTCCCCCATCAAGTATGATGCTAACTTGAGTGTGTTCATCAATGGTAGTCTCATGTATTTTCGCCTCATGCATCATGTTGCATGTAGGATCTAGTTGCCTCATGACGACTCTGGCCGGATTGCCACCCAAACAAAGCCTTGAGAGACTCTGATATCTCATATGTATTCTCCAAATTTTCATGTTTCTTCCTAAGAATATCACTCATGCTCATCAACATGTAGCATTTGGCTTTGTTATTGGATTGGATCCAATTGTCATACTTTTCTCGTACATTATGGACAATATTAGCAGTGGGCTCTTCAGAACATTTCTCATTCAATACAAACTCATGGTTCTTGCTAATTAATACCATGTTTAAGTTTGATTTCGATCTCATAAAATTATCACCAATTAATTTATATTTGTTGAATAAAGCAAGCGGTAACGAGATTATTGATGGGAGACATTATGATTATCATTCATTATAATTGAAATAAATATCAAAATTTCGGAATAGTAAATATGATGCATGAATGCAATAATTAAAACACAAAAAATTATTTATTACTAAAACACGATAAATTAACTCGATAATTAATATACTGCCTTAGGGTCGATAATATTAATTTCAAATTAATTTTGAGACATTTCAAAACCTACGAGTCAAACTTAAAATATCTCATATTTTCTCTTTTTCTCATAAATTACTGCTTTATTTGGTCAAGACACAATTACCCGCTTAAAGCTTAATTATGTCTTTATGAGTATGACCCATTACTTCAGAATTCATGACTTAACTCGAAAATTGCCGCTTTAGGATGTCGGTCAAGTTCGAAATACATCATTTTTTTCTATCTTTTTAAGAAGTCAACCTTGATTTGATATAGGCTGAAACCTTTCTTAGGGGGATGAAAACAAAGTCATCTCGAGGCTCTTCCATATCTCACGGTGTTGTACTAATAATAGAGACCATAAATTATATTTTCATATCGACTTTCTCCCACTCACTATTTTAAAATATATTTTTTCATTAAAACATCTTGTTTTCAATTTAAAACTAATTAATTAATTCTAAATTAATTACTAGTTAAACAATGAATATAATCCTATTAATTATAAATACAAATCCTATTAGACTTAGATCCCATTAAATTATTTTAATCCATATCTTATTATAATCCTAATCTTATTAGGTGAACCTAATTTATAACTAATGAACTTAGTATATTCATAAAATTTCATCAAAACTCTTTTTAACAAAACTGGTTATTAAAGTCCTAACTTAAATGTTTGACTTTATAAGGTGTGATTACTAAGTTTAATTATTTAAAACTTAATCAATTTATATAATTAATTTCACTAAATAAATCATATAAACCACAAGGACAATCCTAATTAAATCATGTTTCTATTCATGAGATGCATGATTTAAAATAAAACTTTGTGGGTATTTATGTATGACATGTAATCGACTAATGTATGAATATGTTATCAATCAAATCAATCAACATAAATAAATAGATATAATGGACTGGGTAATTTTGAGTATTTATAAAATTTACAACCCTTGGAAAAAAATACAAATACAAATAAAAATAAAAATAAAAAATTAATTAAGGGCTTCAAGTGTTACATCTTTCCCTAAGCTTGTTCAACCTTGAATCTGAACCCAACTAATAATTTTCTAAAACAAACCTAATTCCATAATCCCTGGACAAACAATTTTTCTAACCACCATTTAATATTTAACTTAATTATTTCCAACTGTGCCAAACTATTTTGGGCCAATGGGATTTATTTTGGGTCAAATCTAACAAAATATTTGGTTTTTTAAAAATCCAAAAAATTAAGTTAATGGACTTTAAAATAGATTATTTTTTGCACACAAAATAAATGGGTCAAACCCATTTACCGGACATGTCATGGGCTGAACCCGTAACCCAACCCGTTTTAGCATCACAGGAGTGAGCCTATGAAAACCTAGGGTTAGCTGCAAGTGGCAATGGCTTGGGATAGCTGATGCCACTTGCGGTGGCCCAAACTGGCCGGAGCTAGTGGCCCTATGCCATGGGACCTTCCCACGGCTTTGCTGCCACAGGACAGTCCTCCCGTGGCTAGGTTGTAGTGGAATGATCCCGCGGGTGAGCTACCGCGCTATGGGACCATCCCTCAACCTAACTACGCCACAGGATAGTCCCACAGCCCGCTACCTCGCCTCGCCGCCGCCCCTTATCGTTCTTCACTACCCGTGAACCCACCTTATTTTTTCTTCTTCCTCCCTATCGCACGGAATTTTACAAAAAAACAAAAAAAAAATGTACAAAAATTCATATGTCATAAATCGGCTTACACAAAATCTAAAAAAAGAAAATTAAATAAGTTCTTAAGCCAAAATTACCATATAATTAACGATTCATTATATCAGCCATACATTCAAAAAAAAAATAAACATCAATTCAACATACATATCGCATATATATGATAATGTAAGAATCTCACACAACGATTAATTTATACATATGAAGACTGCTCTAATACTAATTGTTGGTAAACGGGTTCAAAATTTTGCAACGGAAACGATTATTTGGTGTCAGTGTATAACAAAAATTTTCAGAAAAACTTTTAGCGATCTTTTATATATATATAAATTAATCTTACATCTATATGAAGAGGTCATACCCTAGCCTATGCGAATCGATCGTCGAGATTTACACCATGATCTTCCAGGTCAATCCTCAACACAATAAGACGTGTGTGGGTGCGTAGACATGATAAGGTTTTCTTTTTCTTTTCTCTTAGAAAACTCTTTTCAGAAAAAACCTCTCTTGAATTATTAGAATGAGATATATTTATAGTACTCTATTAGGATTTTCATTTAATACTATTTTTAATTTAAACTCTTTAAATTAATTGAATTGATGATTCAATTATAATATTAAATAATAAGATAATCATTATATGATATTTTTGATATAATCAAATCTTATTTAAAATATAATCTCATTTATTTTAAATTAGATAATATATTATTTAAATTTTAAATTAGTTTCTCAAACTAATTAAAATTTGACTTACTTAATCTTAATATTAAATCAATATCTCATATCAATTTAATATTATGTATAACATGTCTAATTCAAAATCAAATATATTATTATTTAATAAATAAATTTCGAAATTCATGATTTAAATACGTCTTTTAATTAATTAATTCTTTAATTAATCAATTTTTTTATTAATTAATTAACACTAATTATATCATAATTACAAATTTGCCCCAGAAACTATTTTCTTGCAAATAAATCTTTTTTCAACCTTTGTCATTATTACCTTATATAGTATTTTATAGATGCGACCTGAGAACCATGAACCTATAATTCCAACATCCAATAAAATAGATTATTAATTAAACTCTTTAATCTAATAAATCTAATTTATTAATCTCAGTATTATTTCACTAAAAATATGAAATTGCATTCTTGCAATTATAGAATATATTACTGAGCAATCTCTAGTAGTCCATTGATATTGTCATTACATGCATTCTAAAAACCAATTTCATAAGCACGTTCTTATCAAATTTCATGTCATTAAGGAATTGATTAAGAATGGAAATATAAGTTTGGTTCATCGCATTTCTGAAAACCAAACTGTTGACATATTCAACAAGGCACTCCCAAGCTATAAATTTGAGTTCTTCAGGCTAAGGTTAGGAGTTGGGAGTAAGATAAGTATGGAGGGGTATTGAAATTGTTTGATTTGCTATTTGATCACAAACCATAAAAATGTTGACTTTTGTGTTAATTTCATTTGGCGTTGACTTCTCTACCATCAATTGAAGGAGATCATTTATGACATGTGGGAATTAGAATCACGCAAATCAAACTTGTGTAGCTCAAGTTATGGTGAAAAGTACAAAAGATGTTCTTGAATAAGTGAAATAGCTTTAGATGTAAGAAACTAAAGAGATTTAAATTCTATTTGAGAATTTTAAAGATCCTGGGTAAAGTTGAAATGATCAATTGCAACATGTTTTGTGAAGGAATTGAAGTCATTTAGATTTTCAATGAACTGGTGGTTATTGACCACAGTAAGTAGAAAATTGCAGTTTGTTTTCTAGACTTTTGTTCACTGTTTGTGTATGTTTTCTTCTTTGATTTGATTTGCATTTATTAGCAGTATGGGTGAGATTGTAATCATGATTTCAAGTATGGTGATAGATGTCTAAGATCATGTGATTTTTCTTTATAAAAGTCATTGGAAAATTAATGAGAAAATTTGTATTTCTATCGGCAATAGAAAATAGACTAATTCTATTTTTGTTCTTAAGTTGAATCTAGTGTTTAGCTCTTCAATTCTCATTCGAGTGTTTGAGTTTGATTTCTAACAAAAATGGGTGTTGGTAAAGTTGAAATGATCAATTGCAACATGTTTTGTGAAGGAATTGAAGTCATTTAGATTTTCAATGAACTGGTGGTTATTGACCACAGTAAGTAGAAAATTGCAGTTTGTTTTCCAGACTTTTGTTCACTGTTTGTGTATGTTTTCTTCTTTGATTTGATTTGCATTTATTAGCAGTATGGATGAGATTGTAATCATGATTTCAAGTATGGTGATAGATGTCTAAGATCATGTGATTTTTCTTTATAAAAGTCATTGGAAAATTAATGAGAAAATTTGTATTTCTATCGGCAATAGAAAATAGACTAATTCTATTTTTGTTCTTAAGTTGAATCTAGTGTTTAGCTCTTCAATTCTCATTCGAGTGTTTGAGTTTGATTTCTAACAAAAATGGGTGTTGGTAAAGTTGAAATGATCAATTGCAACATGTTTTGTGAAGGAATTGAAGTCATTTAGATTTTCAATGAACTGGTGGTTATTGACCACAGTAAGTAGAAAATTGCAGTTTGTTTTCCAGACTTTTGTTCACTGTTTGTGTATGTTTTCTTCTTTGATTTGATTTGCATTTATTAGCAGTATGGATGAGATTGTAATCATGATTTCAAGTATGGTGATAGATGTCTAAGATCATGTGATTTTTCTTTATAAAAGTCATTGGAAAATTAATGAGAAAATTTGTATTTCTATCGGCAATAGAAAATAGACTAATTCTATTTTTGTTCTTAAGTTGAATCTAGTGTTTAGCTCTTCAATTCTCATTCGAGTGTTTGAGTTTGATTTCTAACAAAAATGGGTGTTGGATTAAGCCAAACATGAATTCATGTAAAACATGTTCATAAATATAAAAATATGTTTTGAAAGATAAAAATACATTTTAAAATTTGTGAGGCTTCACCTTCCAACACATGTTCACCTAAACCCTCTTTCATAATTTTTTTTTCTTTTTTCCCCCTCAAATTTGTTGTGGCTGCTAGAGGTGGCAATCCGGGTCGGACCAGCTCAGCCCTACCCGAGCCCATTTAGGTCAAGTCGAGCTCGGCCATTTTTTTTGGGCTGGCTGGAGCCTGATTAAAAACAAGCTTTTCTATTTTTTTAGTAAAAAATTATCTTGTGATAGAATAAATAAGTTTTATAGTTCAATAAAGTAATTTTATGGCATAATAAGAAAGTTTTATAACATGAAAATAATATATTTATCACGTAATTGTGAATATTTTCTAGAATATATTGACCCCGGTTAGTGGCTCAAGCTCAGTCTACTAACTTGTTATTAACATAGTCTATATATGGTTATGATGTCAACATTCTCAGATTATTTATTGTACACTTGGTCGATCTGTTCAGTTTCTACATTCATTGTTAGAATCCTCGATATAGATCAATAAAAATACTTATGTACAAAATTTTCATCACTATTTAAGTAGAGTTACATGATACTAAGACTAGTAATTCTTAATTGTTTTTATATATTCGTTCAAAAGCAGTTATTTATCGACTTAATTGAAAATTGACAAAACATAAAAGTAAAATTTAAAATTGAGGTTTTGGGTATTAAATCAAGAGATAAAAAGAAGGGAAAAAGATATAAAATGATGAAAATCGAAAGAAGCAAATGGAAGAAAACTTATATAGATCTATATATTGTGTTATTATTATTAGTTTATAACCACAAAATCTAAATTTCTAATTTATTCCCTTATTTATATTTTCTAATTTAAATTTTAAATCATTTAGATCTTAATTTTTAATATTATATACATTAAAACTAAAAAAAAAATTAAATAAGGACTTACGGAACACCCAAAAACCTATTTAAAAATGAGTTAAACCGAACTGACCCATAAACCTATTTAAAAATGGGTTGAATCAGCCCGGCCCAAACCCACTAGCTACAGACTCGGATGCAGACTCGGACCTAGCTTCAACATGCCAACCCGACCGACGTTACCATTTCTAGGGGCTGCTAGTTGTTTTTGACAAAATGGGCCATACACAGAATATAGATAGAAATCCTAAAGTTCGACTAACATCATCTCTCTTATTTTTAGGGTCGACCAACCTCAAGCTTTCACACCTATGCATTAAGAAATAAATACTTTGTTATTGTCTTCTTACACCGTAATATTTTTTGTCGGAATCAGGCTCCAGATTCGAAGAAGACCGGAACTAATTAGACATGGTGATAACACCGACAATTAACTTCATCCTCTTCTTCATGCTCCTCCTTTCATCTCATCTTTCAGTCCACGCTCAAATGAAAACAGGTCAGCAAATGCAGATATACATCAAAATCCTTTTCTTTTTTGACATTTTAATGGGTAGAATTTGAATCGTCTTTTTTATCTTCTTTTTTTGTTTAAAGGCTTCATAAGTATTGACTGTGGTTCCACAGTGGGATACTACAGCGATATAGACACAGGCATAAGTTATAACAGCGATTCGCCTTACATAGAAACCGGAATAAACCAAAACATCTCCTCATCATTCGCATATCCAAATAACCCGAATCTCCCCTTCCCTCTCTCTGACCTTAGAAGCTTCCCTCAAGGCACCAAAAACTGCTACTCATTACCACCTCAACTTGAAAATGGAAGCTCTATTTTAATCCGAGCCACCTTCATGTACGGTAACTATGATGGAAAAAACAAACTGCCTCAATTCGATCTTTTTCTAGATGTTAATTTCTGGTCAACTGTTAAATTCAGTAATGCTTCAGAAGTTGTTACTATAGAGATTATAAGCACGGCACGAGGAAATGATGTCTATGTTTGTCTCTTAAATAAAGGTCTAGGGACTCCTTTTATATCATCATTGGAATTAAGACCTCTTAATAGTTCTATTTACCGAGAAACCGAATCTGGGTCCGGTTCTTATTCTTCTTCTTCTTCACTAGTCCTGTTTGAAAGATTGAATATTGGATCAGACAATGTAGCAACGCGATATAACGATGATATTTTCGATCGGACTTGGTCATCTTACATGTCGCCTTTGTGGGACCCGGTTAATACGTCGTCTCTAATTGATACTACTCTAGATGGATATAAAGCACCCTTTGGAGTTATTAGTACGGCTGCTAAGCCGAAAAATGCAAATGGATCTCTTGAGTTGTACTGGAATGGTACAGATTCGGGTTTGGAGTTTAATGTTTATTTGTACTTTGCGGAGTTAGAGAAGCTTCCAAAAAACCAGACTAGGAAGTTTAATGTATCGTGGAACGGAGCTCCAATTTTAGGACCAATTATGCCTGTGTACTTATATTCAAACACGATGTCTAATCAGAAAGTATTGATGGGAAAAGAACATCGGATTTCGATCTACAAAACAGAGGATTCTACCCTCGCCCCAATTCTTAACGCAGCTGAGGTGTATATAGTTCGGAAAATGGAGGAACTACCAACATATAGAGAAGATGGTATGATTTGTTTATTTGTTGTTGTTTTTTGGCTTTCTTTCTTTTATACTGACTATGAACAATATGATATGTCAAATTCCAAAACAGTTGATGCAATGTATGACATTAAATCAACATACCAAGTGAAGAAATTTTGGGCGGGAGATCCGTGCGGACCGAAGAATTACTCTTGGGAGGGTCTAGAATGCGATTATAGTAGTTCTGTTCCGAGGATTATATCCCTGTCAGTTACTATTAACAATAATATGTATATAAATGTGTGTTGTTTTTTAAAATTCATAGTTTCTTAATCAGAACTTCATTTGCTTGAGATGATCATATAGGAACCTAACATCAAGTAATTTGACGGGTATTATCATTGCTTCGATTGGAAAACTGTCATCGCTCAAGTCCTTGTTAGTATGATTATTAAATTTTCACTTAAATCCGTTTTTGGTTTATTAGATTTTAGAGTGTTTCAAGCTAGTCCTTTTGTTTTTGGAATATTTTGGCAGGGATTTATCGAATAATAACTTCACAGGATCGTTTCCGGAGTTTCTAGGAGACCTAAAATCCTTAAATCTACTGTAAGCGTGTGAACTGTTTAGTTGTTCCTAAGGCTGCTCGGTTCCAAACTCTTTTAACTGTATTTGTGTTATTTTACATGTTTTAGGAATTTGAAGGGTAACGAGTTGTCCAATTGTGTTCCTTCTACACTCAGAAAAAAATCTCAGACTGGAATAATCGAATTGAGGTATAATTTTTTCAATTAAAGCTATGTGCAAAATTTATGATCACTTTTTTTTTTTTTATGTATATTTCTTTCAGTCTGGATGATCAAAATCTCTGTCGCTCGGGGAAAAAGAAGAATATAATCGTTCCAGTAGTTGCATCAGTTTCATCAATACTGGTATTAATTGCAGCATTGATTACAATATGGAGACTAAGAAATAAATCAGGTCATTAATTTGTTGATTCAGGTTTATGATATCTTCTTGTAAGATATCCCTTAAGACTGAATTTTATCACATACCAGATAGTATAAAAGAAGGACGAGTAGCATCAAGGAAGTGCCGGTTTTCTTATGCCGAGATATTAACCATTACCAACAACTTCGAAACTATGATCGGGAAAGGAGGATTCGGGTCAGTTTTTCTTGGCCAAATGGAAGATGGGTCGACCCAAGTTGCAGTCAAGATGCTTTCTCCCTCTTCATCTCAAGGGTTCAAGGAATTCCAAACAGAGGTTTGTTTTTGTAATAATTTGTTCATAAGAGCCAACTTTGAACTCTTAGCTTTTCGGAAAGAGAAAAAATCGAATGTGTTCTTGTAAAACTGCAGGCTGAGCTCTTAATGAGAATTCATCATAGGAACTTGGCCTATTTTGTTGGATACTGTGATGAAGGCGAGAATCTGGCTCTTATCTATGAGTACTTAGCAAATGGCAACTTAAAGGAAAATCTATCAGGTAGACTTAGGGATCTTTCTTTCTCTTTTCGGCCATAGGTTCCGGCCTGTATGTACATCGGGTGTATGCAATCAATAGGAGGGAAAATGGTGGGTTCATGTTGGGGAGCTCGCCTCAATTCTCTCACACTGGTTGTATACCCCTTATATATTAGATTTTTTCTAGTACATAATAATATCTAAAACTAATATATGCAGAGAGGAATTCACGTCCCTTGAGCTGGGAAATGAGACTCCGCATTGCTATTGACGCTGCTCAAGGTCATTGATTCACCGTCATCTTCATTGTGTTGCTCATTAACCTATAGTAAAAATAAAGTATACAGGACATGTACAGACACAGTGTCTGGTTTACCGTGGGATCACAACTCTACATGTCAGCCTAACGCGTTACATCAGATATTGTGTGCGGTTGTGATTGCACGGTATACCACTGTGTCTATTCAGGAACTCCACGAAATATGTATCTGACGTATCTTCTTAATTATTGCAGGATTGGAGTATCTACATCATGGATGTAAGCCACCTATAATCCATAGAGACGTCAAGTCTGCCAATATTCTCTTAAGTGAATTAGAAGCTAAAATAGCCGATTTCGGTCTCTCAAGAGCTTTCCCGGTAGACAATCAAGCAAATGCAGTAAGTGCTGTCATGGGCACAACCGGATACCTTGATCCCGAGTACGTCTCTTTTTTTTTTTTGTTACTTTAAATCCATAATTCAAAGAAAAAACACGAAAGGGTAAGCATTTTTCATATGCTATAAAACTCTTCATTGTGTCTTTCTTTAGGTACTATGTTACTCAGAAATTTAGTGAAAAGAGTGATGTTTATAGCTTTGGAATCGTATTGTTAGAGCTAATCACGGGCCAACCTGCAATAATAAAAGGTGAAGCAACGATACATATACTGGAATGGATAAG
Organism: Coriaria nepalensis; assembly: GCA_027186245.1. Taxonomy (NCBI): domain Eukaryota; kingdom Viridiplantae; phylum Streptophyta; class Magnoliopsida; order Cucurbitales; family Coriariaceae; genus Coriaria; species Coriaria nepalensis. The sequence goes on along the minus strand of CP114484.1, from coordinate 8,795,110 downwards.
CGTAGAGCTTAAAAATGGGGATGTAAATAGTGTTGTGGATAAACGTTTGCAAGGAGACTACGATAGGAATTCAGTTTGGAAATGCTTGGAGGTAGGGATGGCTTGCACGGCCCGCACTTCCATCTCGAGGGCAACTATGGAATTTGTGGTGGCGGAGCTAAAGGAGTGTTTGGCAATGGAGTTGTCAAGGGATGGAAAGGTTATAACTCCTATATCAGTGGATAAAATGGTGAGGAGTACGGATCCGAAGAATTATTTGAATAGTGCTGATCATTCCATGACGGGGCCTTCACCGAGATGATGATGTACATCATTCTTCTCCTCAAGACCAAGATTCTACCACTAAAAATCATAAGTTGTATGGAGATAATAGAGATTGTAATATGTTAAATTATCAGTTGCTTCATTTGCTTAAGCAATAGAAACTGGAGTCTAGAATGGATATTGTGGGGCTAAGTGGGTGATTTTAGTTCGATCTTTTGCGGACCCTACTTGACTAGGAATGCTGGTCTAAACTGGATTTTGTGCCAAACTGATATTTAGACAAGGAGCTGTATTTTCAGGTGAAATCCTAGCAAACATACAAAGTGAAAGGATGATTTCAGTGCTTACTTGAATAAAAAACATCTTCTTCCCAACAAGTTCAGTCACACTTGAACACTTGTAAAAGTGAGGTGGGGATTCTTGATAAAAACCGAAAACTAAGCAGATCAATCCCATCTATTTTTTGATCTTCTATTTCATCGATGCCCATCCAAAAGTGATCTAAAGCAAATTAGTGATGAAGATGAAGAATCAGTTGAAACTTGTTCATCATGAACGTTTGCATGATTATGGCTACTACTTTCACTAATCATTTCACTGTTATCTTTTAAACCATTTTTCTTCTTCAAAGTAGTGTTCCAATGATTCTTGACATCATTATCTGGATTTTACGCAGCAAGATTCAGCTCAACTGGTGAGAGTGATGGAAGAGGTTGAGGATTGATTATCAATGGGCTTAAAGGCCCAAATACAACAGCTTCCCCCTTTTCAGCCCCTCACATTTCATCAAATGCAGCTTCTTCTCGATGGACCTGCCTCTAAGGAAAGAGGCTGATGATAACAGACAGAACTGTCTTACATTATTCCATACATACTGCTACTAGCATGTTCATATCTCCTTTGGACAAGACAAGATAAGATAGAAGCAGCTGTTGAGTGAGACACAGTGTGAAGACCATATTCCTCACTTGTGTTGTATCCTTGTGGCGTGCTATAAAGGGTTAAAAGAGAGAAATAAGACCCCATCCCCGTCCCCGTTGTGATTTTCCCTTTCCACACCGACTCCAAATTATGATGTCCCATCCAAAACTCGGCGCCATCACTCCTTTCTGTGTCAAAAAGACACCGCCATTAACATTCCAAGTTCTACCACACCCTTCCCTAAGTAGTAATAATGCTTAAAACTTTAGTTGGAAGAAATTTATACATTAATAATACTTTATATGATTACATAAAATCCATAATAGCTAACTGCTGGCATCTCTTCCAGTTACAAACATATTAGATCAGTAGTCAAGATTTAGATCCGTCACTTAATACAACTTCGTATTTACAGAAACTCAGGGATTAAAAAACCGGGACATTTGAATCCCTGTGTTTCACTACTACCTATACAAAATGAAATATGATTAGAGCTATGTAACGTTGCTTCTTTACCGTTTTCCCCCCTTTCCTCCTTCGCTCCTCCTACGCCTTCACACGAAATAGAAATATCTACATGAAATTCTTTTCAAGGACCTTGTTTGGGCCACACACAAATCCAAACCCAAAATACAATTCTGGACAACAATTTTTCTTTTCAATATTTTTGTAGCGGGGCTCACTTCAAGAGCTCTGAAACCCACCCAACATCCGGAGTCCCCACAGAAGGATCCGAACCCATCACTGAACTTTCCATCTTGATTTTTTCGAACATTTTCACTCGAAGATCCCTCCCCGACTCCACCCGCTCCATTTCCGGCTCCTCTTCGATACTCGGGTCCCACATGTCCAGATACCCATATCCACTACGGCTTGGACCCTGAGTAGGGGTAGTGGGCAGGCTGTAGAACCCGGGTCGGAGCAAAGACCCCCTTGGAGAAGATCCGAATACGGGTGAAGACCCGCCCAATTGCACATTCCGAGAACCCGGTAAAGACTTCACCTTTCCAAGCTGTATATTCCTCAGCGACGCCACCATATCAGAGATCGAACCTGCACCCATACCGGTACCCGATCCGAGACTTAACCGGCCCAATGGAGACATGGGCGGAGACTCGATTAACGGGCTCATAGGCGGTGATACCGAAAGAGAGGACGCTAAAAACGGCTTCAAACCCGAACCCGCCCCGTCGTACGAATGGGGCAAGATGCGGAGCTGCTCGGGCGTGTGGGCGAAGAAACAAACCCTGCGCCGACAACTTGTTCCATCCTTGCATGGCTGAGTCCGGTATCGAGCCGGGTGGAGCCACGACTCAAACACGCCATGAGCGAACTCGCAAGCATCGCCCTTCATGCAGTTTCCCTTACGGAAATCTGGGCAGGAACTGCCCGAATAGTGGTACTTCCTCGGGTCGCGTCGACGGGCTTTTTCGCCCGGGTGGGCGTACGGGCACTCGGTCCAGTCATGTGACCTCCCACGTGCGCACTTCCTCACTTTGAACTCGTACATACGGAAATGATCGCATGAGTACGCGTCGATCGGAGCGTCCGGTTCTCGACCCGATAGCTCGGGGTCGGAGTCCAGGTCGGAGTCGTTTGACGGTAAATAACGTTGCAGAGCCGTCAGTGATTCGTGTAGATGATGATGATAAGTGGGAGAGACAGGAGAGTAGTCGCCGCTGCCGTTTGCAAATCCGGCACCGTTCGAATAAAACATCTCCGCCGTTAGCTCATCATCGCTGGAATGTGTCCACGGTGGTACGTGGACCGTCGGATTAAGCCGGTGATGTTCTCCGAGCATCATTTTTTATCTTCCTTGTCTGAAGTGTCTCCTTTTCTTTAGTCTCAGATTGTTCGAGAAAGCAGGGTGAGGGACGGGTTGATTATAAACTGCTTCTGCAAAGAGAGTTTTAACCGTGGTTAAGTTTTAAATTAACCATGGTTAAGTTAAAATCTTTTCTTTCCCCACCGCCGTAAAAAAAAGGTTAAGAGGGCAAATTATTGCGTAGAGCGACAGTATTGCTATGAAGTCAAGGGAACCGTGTGATCGTGATTAATGTATATCAGAGTTATGGTATATGGTGGGTCATGGGTGCTATGTTGGGTCAGAGGTTCGACGTGGCATTATTTCATTGGAGAGATGAACAGATTTGTTGACTGAGTGCACTGTGTGCTCAATATGACTTTAGGACTTCCCAGTCTCTGGAGAGTGTAGAGCCTTCTTTACTTTATTTTAGTTAACCTTTTATTTTTTATTTTATTTTTTAATTTAATTTTTATTTTTTATTTTATTTTTTAAGGTCCAAATTTAATTTAACTTTTCATAAACCTTAAATTAGGAAAAGATTATGAAAATAGAAGTTAAGTAATCTCGCTAATTAAGGAGAATACCTTCAAGTTAAGTCATTTTTATTCGATTTTGTCCTAGATTTGATGTTTAAGATGCTTTGAAAAGCGGCATCATAATTTTATAAACAAATAATTAATTAATTAATTAACGAAATATTTAGATGCTCTAATAGGAAAAAGACAAAAATATTCATTTTACTTATATTATATATAATATAATAATATATTATCCAAAATATTAGCCATGGAGTTATTAATATTCGAATACATCATTAAAATAAATTATAAATTATGTTTAAGTATTAACGTATTTTTTAATATTACTTCAACGATATTTTTATTATATATATATATATATATATATGAAAAACTACTTATTTTGATGCATAAAATTATATAGTACACTAAAACAAATTAAAACACCGATTTAGATGGGGCCTCATCAAGGCCCACTTTTCAAATTGATAACGGAGCCCCAAAACTAATAAAATACCAACAACAAAGAAATTAGTTTTTCGATCGGATCCTGAACCAACACCGTGCTTATATGTAATTATAATAGAATTTAATAAATAAATAAAAATTTCAACTCACAAAAAAATAAGTGAGAATTCGAAAACTGGCCCAAAAAAATTATTTAAAAAGATTGTACTCACTTAAAAATTTATTTACAAGTGTAACCCATTTTCTGTTTGTTTCAATTAAATCTATATAATAAACAAGAAAAGACGAGAGTGCCATAATAAATTTTGAAAAAAAAAAAAAAATTAAAAAAAAGCTTCATCTTCCCTTCTTCTTCTTCTTTGAAGCGGCCATTATTATGAAAAATTTTAGAAACCAAACTGCAGTACTCTCTTTATCATTGTTTCTTCATCTTCATCATTCATCTATATTCTGTTTGCAAGCTTCATAATTAAGAATCAAGAGTTTGAGAGCTCACAAACTGTTTAGATAACATATAAGTAAATTTCAAACTTCTAAATTTGATTTTGATTTCAATAGTTGATATTTAATGATAAAAGAAACTTAAAGGGTTTTTATTAGTTATATTTTGTTTGTATTATACTTTAAATCTTGCTTGCATTGCCCAAAATTTAAAATCTAAAATTGAGAAATCTAGAAATCTAGGTTTGTGTTGCTCGATTCCTTGAAGTATGTAAAGGTATCAAGCATTCAAACAATGATAACAAAAGTTTTAATTGCTCGATGCTTTGAGGCCTGTAAAGGTATCAAGCAATCAAGCATTACTAAAACTTTTGAACTAGCAAGATATTGAGTAATCAAGCATTACTAAGATCTTAGAATCATCGAGCATCAATGTTTAATTCATTTATTTAAATTATTATAATCAAGAAAATTGATTTCCTCTATATTTTTCCTTCTATAGAAATGAAAATATTATTTATAATGATATATTTTTATGGTGAATGAGATCAAAATGTGAACCCGAGAAAGGAATTTGTGGCATGTATACTGAATTGTTGGAAGCTATATATGATTATATCTACATAGATCACAATAAATTTGGGTTGCAATTGTCGTACAAGCCATCGAATAAATTATTGTCTTCCTCGCTATACCTAAGAAATAACCAAAGCCCGAAGGGGACATTCAAAATACTACACAACTCTGAATTGGAGGCAAGCATATAAAGATTCAATCTATCATATACCACCATCTGTTGATCGGGACATTCTAGACAATAAATGGTCCATGACCCTCTCGAGCCTCTAATCAAGGTGATCCAATTTAATGTTATTGTATTTCACGATTTTGATGTAATCAAATTTTCACATTATTGTTTATCTATTAAATTATCCATTTTTATGAAAAATTTTCTTATAAATTATGTTCGTAATGTGATTATTTAATAAATTTACATTGATATCTCAACTGTTAGAAACTGAGAGTTTAGCATTCTATTACCCCATTCACGATTGCTCTATGGCTACTTAAAGAGGGTTATCGAGCAATTCGAAATTGAATGCAGAATGCTAACACTCTATTCTGATTTTTGATAACTCGATGATTCCCTTAAAGTTGTTCTAACAATTTTGACTTATATCAAGCATTCATTTTCCTCTATTTTTGTTTTTCAATCATTTTACTTCATTACTTTCCTAATTTTTAAAGTTGTTTTAATAATTTTGTCTAAATTTCCCGATTGTTCGATAACCTCTTTAAGATTTTAGGACTAAGTCTTAAGTTTTAAGATTTAAGGTTTATGGTGTAATATAATTTACTAGAATTATGATTTAGAGTTAATATGAAAGAACATAGGGTTAAGATGAAATGACCAAGTCTTAGGGTTTAAGAATTAGTATGAATTTGTTAGAATTAAGATTTAGGGTTAATATAAAATGGCATACGATTAAGACGAAATGACCAAGTCTTAGAGTTTAAGGGTTTAAGACTAAGTTTCAGGATTTAAGACAAAGGATAAATATGAAAAGTCTAATACTTAGGGTTTATGATTAAGTTGAAAATGATAAAGTTTTAGGGCTTGATCATAAACCTAAATCCTAAATCCTAAAATTTAGGGTTTATGATTAAGTCTTAGTATTTAAGACATATGGTTAATATAAAAAGTTTAGCACTAAGATGAAAATGACTAAATCTTAGTGTTTAAGACATATGACTAAGTCTTAGGATTTAAGACATAGATTTAGGATGAATAGTTTAATTTTAAAGTCTTAAGACGAAATATTTAATATATAAAAATTGAGACGAAAGGTTTAATATATGTTTTTGTGCTTGATAAGTGTAAGACACATGCACGAAAACACATATTAAATCTTTCATCTCAATTTTTATTTATTAAACATTTCTTTAAACTTTAATTCTAACAAATTTATATATACATTTTAAACTCTAAGTCCTAAACCATAACATATTAAACTCTAAACTCTAAAGCCTAAAATCTAAATCCTAAGAAACACTAAGTATTAGATCTTTCATCTTGAATATTATTTATTAAATCCTAAGACTTAATCATAAACCTTAAACTTTATGACTTAATTCTTTCATCTTAACCTTATATCCATTCATATTAGACCTAAATCATAATTCTAACAAATTCATATTTAAACCTAAACTGTAAGCCCTAAACGTAAACCCAAATTTTAACAAAATCATACTAAATTCTAAACCCCAAACCCGAATTCTAAAAATTTCATACTAAACCTTAAACTTTAATACTAATAAATTCATATTAAACTCTAAATCCTAAAACTTTAACCCCAAACCATAATTTTAACAAATTCATACTAAACTATAAATCTTAAGTCTTAGTCTTTTCATCTTAATCCTAATCCCTTAACTATATATCTTAAATCTTTCATATTTACTATAAATCCTAAATCATAAGCCTTAGACCTTAAGTCTTAGACCCTAGTCCTTTCATCTTAACCCTAAACCCTAGTCCTTTCATCTTAATCCTAAACCCTTAACCCTATGTTTTACATTTTTCATATAACCACAAATCATAAATCTTAAGCCTTAGACCTAAAGTCTTAAATCCTAAGAAACACTAAGTGTTAAACCTTTTATCTTAAATCTTAATTCTAAACCTGTAAAGGAATGTTAAGCATTTTGTCTAGATTTCCTGATTGCTTGATGACTGGTTCTTTAAGGGGTCATCGGGCAATCGGAAAATCTAGATAAAATTATTAGAACAACTTTAATGATAGGGAAATAATGAAACAAAGTAATCCAAAAATAAAAATATAGGAAAATGAATTATTGAAATCAACCAAAATTATTAGAACAACTTTAAATGAGTCATTGAACAATCAAGAAATATGTATAGAGTGTTAACATTCTGCATTCAATTCTCGATTGTTCAATGGCTCTCTTCAGATAGCCATCGAGCAATTGTGAATGAGGTGACATAATGCTAAGACTCAATTTCTAACAGTCGAGATATTAATACAAACTTATTGATAATAATCTTATTACAAACATTATTTATAAGAAAATTTTTCATAAAAATGTACAATTGAATAGATAAATAATAAGATAAAAGTTTGATTACATCAAAATCATGAAATACAATAATATTACATCAAATTGGATCACCTTGATCGGAGGCTCGAGGGGTTCATGAACTAGATATTATCTAGAATGTCCCAATTAACGGATGGTGGTATAGGATATCTTTATATGCTTTCCTCCAATTCCGAGTCTTGTAGTATTTTGAATGTCCCTTACATTTTGGTTATTTCTTATGTATAGTGGGGCAAACATAATTTACTCGATGGGTTATATAATAGTTGCAACTTGAATTTATTGCGATCTATGTCGATAGAATCATTACAAATTTCAATAATTAAGTATACGTAACATTATATTCAATCAAAACCTCAGTTGATCCCTCCATCTTATTTCGATGTCAATACCACAAATTCTCTTTCTCATTTGGGTCAAAAATCTTTTTTCATTTATCATCAAAGCATATCATTGCTAATAATATTATCAATATAAGGAAAATCAGTTTTCTTGATTAGAATTATTGAAATAAATGAATATAACATTAATGCTTGATTGTTCCAATATTTTAGTAATGTTCGATTGCTTGATATTTTGCTAGTTAAAGTTTTAATAATGCTCGATTGCCTGCTACCCTTGTAGACTTCAAGGGATCGAGCAATCAAACAACACAAATCCATATTTTAAAATTTTAAAATTTCTAAATTTTTAAATTTTAGATTTTAAATTTTGGATAATGCAAATATGATCCAAAGTATAGTATAAACAAAATACAACTAATAAAAACTTTTTAAGTACCGTTTATTATTATCTATCAATTATTGAAATCAAAATCAAGTTTAGAAGTTTGATATTTATCCAAACAGTTTGTGAGCACTCAAATTCTTGATTCTAGATTATAAAACTTGTAAATAAAATGTAGATGAAGGATTATAGATTGAATTATTTTACAAGTGATGAAAATTAGATTGAAAATGACGAATCAGAGTTGATCACAAATGAAAATAAATTTCTATTATCGAAAGATGGTTTTTTTGTTATTGAAATCAATAAGGATAATTTAAATTTCAATCGGGATAATTTAATAATTTTTAATCTTTATTAAGATGAGTATATTATAATAATTATCATATTTTTATTAATTTTTTATATAGAAAAAAATTAAAATAAATATTATTATCTTTTTTAAAAAAAAACTAATTCCTGTTTGAATCATCTACCGATGGATCCAATAACAACTTAGTATTTCCATGCACAACCTTTCTTGCCAATTAGGTAAACAAAAACATGTTATTGTTCCTAATGAGGTTAGAAGAGATGCTTTAAATATTCTTCTGTCAGTCTTTATAAGTCCACGTGTGATTACTATTTAGGACTCTATTTTCTAGGATCCATATAATGAATTTGTTATTCCCTTCCACTATACATGCTGATATAAGATTTTGTATTACTAATTAAAGTACGAAAAAAAGATACGCATAGATCTAGAGAAAGATTTCGATGTCTAGTTTATAGGAGGAAAAGTCGAGGTTCCTCCACCATGTGCGAGAAGGAGTGACGTGGTTGGTGGGGAGCGTTAGGGCATTAAAAAACAAGGTACAGTGTCCTAAAAAAAAGAAAGAAGGGCATGTTCTTTGCCTCTGCCCTTGCACACTTGGCCACCCTTTAACACTTCTAAAATCCCCCTTTGACCCTACTTTATTGGGACACGTTGCTAATTTGGTTGCACTTAATAATACCATCTTATCCATTTCTAACGATTAAAGCTTTTTTTAGAAGTGTAATGCGTACAAATCTTACGTCAATTTTAATATGAATTATTAGTAAATAAGAAAGTAATTTATTTTTTATATATTTTTTATACATTTATTTTTAAATATAAAATATAATATTTTTAATACAGTCTTTTATATATAAAGTTATTTTAAATTTAAATATGAAATTATATATATAATATAAATTATATATTTAATTATATGATAAATTTAATTATGATATTATATTAAATTTTTATTTTTATTTTAAAATTAATTAACAATAACAAAAAATATCTTTATTTATTTATTTTATATACTAACATCCTAAATATTTCTAGATAATATTCTGAATATAATTAATGTTATATTGAAATTATATCTAAAAATGACTAATTTGGAACTACTAACTCTACTGTTTGAGCTACTCCATACACTTAATCTACATGTCTAGGATCTTATATTAACAATGTACCTAACCCTTCTATAAGAAGTCTCTAAACGTAAGTAACTCCTATAGGACTGTAAAGTTGAATCGATGCTATGTTTCCATTATGCATTATGCTGTTACTTCTAATTGAGGGCATAACAAATCTAATTTATTGGTCAGTCTAGTAGTAGCTATAACTCCTCATAATAATTGTCTTGGAAATGCTTGGCGAGTCAATACATTGATTTGTTTGTGATGCATCACTATTCTAGAACCTTCCAATTTGATAGACTATTTATGGAATTGAATATTTAAACAATTTCATTTTCATTAAAACAAAATAATAATAATAATAATAACATCGAATTTTTCTGATTTTTTAAATCTAACAAAAAAAATGTAAGGGAAAATTCTCAATAATATACACAAGTAACATAGAATCAGACAATTTTACTAGAAAATAGACTAAACAGATTGGATTGAAAAAGAAAGTATTGTATAATTGTGGCTAGATAATAGTAATAAGAGAATTATATGGGCCGAATATGGTAATTATAGGAGAATAGTGGTAGTAAGGAATGGGAACAGATGGGCTAATAGAGAGGTACGAGCAATGGGATACCGACAAAAAGCATAACTTAGAGCACGCCGTACGAGAAAAATATATTGTCCCGGGCCTGTCATTTTCATTTACGCGAACGCCATTATTTTAATTTACATCCCATCACTATATCCCTCTCTCACTTACGCGTCGCTTTTCCTTTTAGATCCCGAATCTCCTTCTTACCGTCAACGTGTCCCTTGTCGTTTTCTCGGTGCATATGGAATACGACAGCGCCTGTCCTTACTTAACTGCTTCTAATTGTCACGTGGCCTCACCTGAGGGATGATAGTAAAAAAACTTGTATCCGATTAAATCTGATCTGCCATGAATCGACCCCTCTTTTTTTTTTTTCCTTTTTAAATCTAATTTCTTACGAATTAATCAAAATGATAAAATAGAATCTATCCTATTAATTTTTTACGAATACTTAATTTAATTTTAATATTTTATAAATAAATCAAATTATTTAATTAACTTTTATAAAAAAAAAATCAAATTATTTAAGTCCATTTCTTTTTAAAAATCAAACCGGCTTCCCCTCTCCTCCTAATTTTTTCTATTAAAATAGATTATAAATAAATAATAATAAAATAAAAAGAGAAAAATAATAATAATAATAAATATTATATAGTATGTCAGTATATAGCACGTTAATATTATTATCTGAAATTTTATTATAAATATTTAAAAATTATATATAAATAAATTTATAAAAATTTAATTACACATAAATTAAAAATTAAATTAACTCCATTAAAATTGATGATATATATTTTGTCTGCCCGCTAACTCAGACCTACCTAAAGCTTAAGTTTCAACTTTCATGTGACTAAAGATGCTGTATAAACAATCCTTACACTACGAGAACATCTACATTTGTTTTTCTCTATTTTCTTCTTGGTCACGTATGATATAGATAAACATGAATCGATTATTGGTGTAGATGGCAGCTACTGTACAAATGCACTTTCCGTGGGTGATTCCAGGGTTTCTTGCCGGATTTCGGGAAAATAATAACAACTTGTGTTGATGCTCAATATAATAGAGACATGCTCACAACAAATTACGCATCATATCAAGCACTATTTACAAATTTAGTAACGACTTTAATTACTACTCTACCTAGCTTAGGTAATAGCTAGTGGATGAAGTCGGTCGTCGACATAGCTCATCCAATAATTGGGCATCTTTAAAGTCTAAACACATCCTAATTTATTAGGCATATACATATATAGGCGATAGGAAAGTTAAGACAATGATATCTAAGAATCAAGAAAAAAACATATATTTAGATAATATTATATATAGATATATATCTATATGTATGTATATGTATGTAATGTTTTCATTCTACATAACATTATGTTTACAATTTGGTAAAGTCTTTTCTAATTTTATTTTAAAAAGAGAATATGTAAGACCTAAATTTTTTGTGGAATTGTTTTTAGATTTATAATACATATATTTTAGATATTATATGATTAAGTCGGATAAGAGATTTGAACTCATTGATAAACATTTGATGATTTGCCGTCAATTGTAATCATTAGCATGTATATGCTAAGCTGGATTCCAGCTTATCCTAGGTTGTTTATTCGGTTGATAGATAGGTGATCATAATTTGTTATTTTTCAGTTGTCTAATTGTACTATATATAGATGTATTAGGGCTTCTGGTAATTAATGAAAATTTTATCATTCATTCTGCTGATTGTCACATGCTATCAGAGCGGAAAGTGATTATGTTATTCTATTTCTTAAATCGAAACCAATAGTCCCCCATCCATCCATCCATCCGATGCTCCTGACATTACCTTGGTCTCTCAAGTTCTTCTTGGCAGCGAAAACCATGGAATGTGGAGTCGATCCATTAAATTAGCCTTACTCTTAAAGAACAAGCTTGGATTCGTAATTGGACAGTTTGAGAAACCTGCTTATAACTCTCCCTACCTGAATCAATGGCAAAGATTCAACACAATGGTATCTCATGGTTGTTGCTTAACTCTTTTTTAAGGAACTCTCCAGTTCTACTATTTTTGCCTCGAATGCGATGTTATGGGATGATTTATAAGAAAGGTTTGATAAAATAAATGGATCACACATCTATTTAAGCCAAAAGCAGGTTATTTTGTTAACTCAAGGTAACAACTAAATTTTTTCTTACTATACACTATACCAAGCTTAAAGTCCTTTGGGACGAATACTCCACCATTGTAACCCTTCCAAACGGTGAGCGTGCTACTACAACAATCTACTCATAAATTGAACAACATCAAAAGTTGATTCAATTTTTAATATATGGAGCACTTAAAAGTCAAATCCTTATGTTTGTGCCTCTTCTTAATGTTTATAAAGCCTTCTCTATAACTAATGAAGAAGAAAGTAATAGAGGAATTGTAGCTCAACAGTGACAATGACAAGAAAGTCATAATCAATTTGACAACCACATCAAAATCCTTAGAAGTGACAATGACACTAAGTTGTTCAACATATAAATGTCATCTTTTCTCTCCACTCATGGAATTGTATATCAAAATTCTTACCTCTACACACCTCAACAAAATGGTCTTGTAGAATGTAATCATAGACATATTCTTGACATAGCTTGAGCCCTCAAAATTCAATCCCACTTACCATCTAGGTTATAGGGAGAATGCTTCCTTACTACCACATACTTAATCAACATAATCCCAGTTCCACCAAATCACCTTTTGAGTTGTTATTTCATAAAACCTCAAACATGTTAGTAAGATTCAAGCATTGGAATTAGATGGTACATATACACTAACTCCATTGCGAAAAGGGAAGAAAGCCATTGGCTATAGATGGGTGTATAAAATGAAGCTAAAATCATATGGCATTGTTGATAAATTCAAAGGTTGTTTAATTGCCAAAGGATAGTAAAAAAGAGGGCATTGCCTATAAGGAGACCATTTCCCCTATTATGAAAAACATAACTGTTAGATGTATTGTAACAATGGTTTCTTTCTACAATTGGAGTTTATAACAAATGGATGAAAACAATGCATTTTTACAGGGGGATCTTAGTGGGGAAGTTTACATGGCTCTTCCTTAAGGTTATGGAGGACAAGGTGAAACAAGAATATGCAAATTGTTGAAGTCCATTTATGGCTTGAAACAAGTTTCGAGGCAATGGAATCTAAGTTTTGTTCAGCACTTTTAGAGGGTACTCAATCCAAAAATGATTACTCTTTTTTCGTAAAATTTGAGAAACACCTCATTTACTATATTTCTCATATTGATAAGTTCCTAAAAGTATGATTGAATCAATGATTTATTAGTAATATTTATCAATAAATTGACCTTATTATGATATTATTATTATAATTGAATATACATAATTTTAATAAATTATTTCATTTTGGAATTTTCAGATTATAAAAATATTGAAATTAAACGGATGCTACAGAAACCAAGCAATGAAGCCCGAGATTTAAGACACTCAACCTTGCAAGATCTCAAGAAAATTTAGCGATTTCATCATAAAGCGGTAACTTTGTTTCTTTTCTTTTTGCTACAAATTTATAGTCTAAAAAAGACGATTAATTAATACATCCAGATTTCATTAATAACATCATTCTTACTTTTTAGTTATTTTCTTTGTTTAGCTTAGATTTAATTATTTCCGATGTTTAGGTTTAGGTTTGTTTTATAGGTTCAGCAAAATTTTTATTTTAATCTATTTTATTTTAGTTTTTTTTCTTAGTTTAGTTGAATTTTCTTTTTGGAAAAAAAAGGAAAGAAAGAGATGTTTGGAAGATTTACGAAGAGACTCAAATCACCACTTTTAATTTTTTATTTAAATCGTTGACTACCATATCATTGTTCGACTCATTTGTAGGTAGTAGCATGGATCCAGGAGAAGCTATGGAGGAGAATATAGCAATGGATGAGAATATTGTAAGATCCTTTAGGGCTTATTTATATCCTACTCGTACCACTACACAATCATGTATTATGTTTCCTGCAAATACACTACCAAAAGTTCAAACCGGGAATGATCTAATTATTACCTGCCTTATATGGTTTAGAGAATGAGAGTCCTTATGTGCATAGTAGGGAATCGAAAGAGGTAGGAGATGCTTTTCATAGCTGAACTGAAATTGTGAATTCTATTAGGTTAAAAATTTTCTCATTCTCTTTAAAAGATAAGGTGAAAAGTTGGTTATACTTTTTAAGACATAGATCTTATTGACAATTGGGGGGAGATGACACAATAATTTTTCAATAAATACTTCCCACATCATAAGACCAATGGCTTGAAAAGATAAATTTCAATATTTTCTCAAAAGGGCAGTGAAACATTATACTAAGCTTGAGAGATATTCAAAGAACTGTTAAATTTGTGCCCTCACCATGGGTATGAAAATTGGTGCTTGGTAAGCTATTTTTATAAAGGGTCTCACAATTAGAGAGTGGAAATTCATTAAAATTATGTTTAATGGAGAATTCCTTCACACGGATCCGAAAAAAGTTATGAAATATCTAAATGACTTAGTCAAAAAAGTACATACGTGGACTAGGCCAAGTGCTACTGATAGCACAAATAGAACGATCATAGTTTATCATATGAGGGAAGAAGATAACCTTAAATTCTAGATAAAAATCTTAACAAGAGATTTTGAGTCTTTAATAAGCAAAAATACTAGAGGCACCTAATCGCATAACCTTTGTTTTGTGTGTAAAGGGGAAAATCACTCACCTTAAGAATGTCCCACTTTGAATGAGATGCAAGGGGAATATGAGGAGCAATGTAATGCATTAAGAATGTATAGAAAATCCTACTCGCCCTATTTTGAAAGTTATAATCTTGGTTGGAAAAATTATCTAAATTTTAGTTGGAACTCATATTCAAACCAACCTTTCAATCCAACAATCCTTGGAAGCTCAAAGCATATCCACCTAAATCTTATCATGTTACTCAATATAATGAACTATAGAGGATAATATTACAGGCATTTATAGAGGCACAAAATAAGACTAATAAAAAATCAAAACAATCATCCAAGAATAAGAAATCCATGAATCAAATCATTTGATTTTGGAATGAGGGAGTTGCATGTGATACAATCACGAAAGTTGTTTTGCTATCTTGTATATTTATTATGGTTGGTTACGAACATATGAGACTATAATACTCATTATAAGGGATCATTTGTCAAACTTCCCAGTTAATTTAAAATGATTACCTAAGTGTATACAAGAGTTAGTGAGAGCAATATAATATTCTATTTGTAAAACTAGTCATTGAGAATAATGTAGTATATTGCAAAAAATGTCTAAGTGTGGTTATCCAAAAAATTTCTCCATGAAAAATATGGATAAAAGACCTTTTGACTTATGAATTAAGATATCTATAGAGATAGATTCAAAAATTTGATTGGCATAACCCATTAACATACATTAGCAAAGTATGAAAATGGCTTAGTACGGAAGATTCTATGGGATGACAATTTGAGAAATGTCATAGAATCTTACTCTTTATTAAATAGAAGAGATAATACATGAATTAAATAACCTCTGCTATGCAATAGGTTATGTCATGTGTGCTATTTACGAAATCAAATGTTAGTGATGTTCTAAATGTTACAAGCATGAAATAAGGGAATCTAATTTGACGGCATTCAAAATGCAGTTAAGAGAATTATATCGTTCTTGAGAAGAATTGAGTATATGTTCTAAGTTTATGGATATTCTGGTAGAAATAATAGTTTTCACAAGGCTTTAATTGTTAATCAAATATAATGAAACCACATGATGTTTAATGTTATGGTAATTGATTGAATCAGTTAGTTAGAAGAACTCCAAACAAGAATCGATCGATAATTCAATGAACATAGAATGAACGTGTTACTGTTTTCAAGGCAAAAGAAGTGTTAGGATGGGTAGGTTCGTGAATGATCTTATAAGAGTTCAAAGTATCATTAATAATAGAGTAATGTACTCCAACTAAAAATGGTACACAATAAAAGCGAAAGAACCAAAGTCTCATTAGACATCCGAACATGTGTTACCTTGTTGTCACTTTATCCAAAAGACTTTCGTAAGAGTTGTAGTAAACATAAGAGAATTAATAATAATATATAACGTAACGGATCCACACACTAAGAAACTTCAACAACGAGAGATTGAATTATCATCTTGACAAGATATGAATAAGATTAAAAAGTAATTGACTTTAGTGTAAGTGGGAGATTGAAAGTATAATGTCAGTCAAGCCAATCGGGTATGACCAGTTAAGGCTAAATACTTATGATAATCAATCTTGAATTATATAAGTTATTAATATAATTGAATATCATGCATTCAATAGAGCATATAATAAGCTGTCATGATATTATAAAGTTGATAATAATATTCTACATACATGTTTAATTGCATTGCATACTTGATAGATTCATGGTTTTTAGACTACACTTGGAATCATGATAGAGATTATACTCGGTGAGATCCAAGGTTGCTTATGGTTTAGGATCCAAATTATTCATAGTCATAATGTTGTCGTAATAAGATAACGACAATTCGGGTAGACTAATACCTATACTATCATTTTTGAAATAAAAATGATATTCTCATAATCATTTATTTTAGAGAATACCAGGATAGACATGTAGATGATTAGTACAGACTTAATTATTGAATGTGATCACTTGAAAAATCTCATTAGTAATAATATTGATTGTTAATGAGATTGTCTGATAACTATGATACTTGTGATTCTCAAACCTGAGATCACTACAGAACTGTCGTATGAGATATTATGCTTTGATATCATTTTACATGATCCTAGTCAAGGGTCACCAAAAAGATGAACCATTTAACATGTGTTCAAGTGTGTCCTATAGGGTGATAAGATGAAATCCATCACCTCTATATAAGAGGAAAAGTTTTATGAATGATATACCTTATGCAATAAAAAAAATCTTTTTGCAGAGTAGTATGGTATGAAAATAGCCTATATAAATCCATTGTTTAGTTACATGAGCGATCATATAATTCATAAGGTTAGTTTAGTAAGGTCTAATAGTTAAACTAAGCCCTTGGACTATCTTGAACCATGATAGATAGAAAGATCAATCTGGTACAATAATAATCATCTACGGCTCTTTTTAGGTTACTCATACTTTTCATTACAAAAGTGGCTTATATGCCTTACTAGAGGCCAATACAAGTTCGATGGTTTAAGTTGATTGATCATGAAAGGAGATTATATTAACTATTTAGCTTAAGAGATGTTTTAATGTCCAAAGGTTCAATCATTAGAATGGATAAAATCTACAAGTTATTGTGAGGCCCACCTACCGGCATTGTGTAGAACATATCTGATCACACACATAGAGAACAATTAGATCTCGGTTGAATTATGTATTAGAGAATTTTGACTCGTTCTTAAAGAATTTAATTTGCAGAGTTAAATCATTAAGTAGTTTAATTTGTTAAGTCTAGATCACACTCATACTACTAACATAACCAAAGTGTTATTTAGATTTAACTTGAAATTCAATAATTAATAAGAAGAATATTAAATTAAATAACTAATTTATTTAATCAAGATTTAATGAATTCAAAGTCAAATAATATTTTTCGGGTAAGGAAAAAAAACTCTGGTTGGTCATTAAAGTGTTAATGCATCAAACTGTGCATATGTGAAAAGACCTAAATTAAAGTCTAGACTTTACTAGTTTAAGTTAGACTATAATTTCAAATGATAAAAATTCTCGAGCCCGTGGTAATTGAATGGGTAGAGTCACATGAATCATATGTACCCACTTGGTAAACACATGATTCATCTGAATACCCCACATAATGCCTCATTTGAAGAGCATTTGTTCTCTAGCAAAGTAGAATTGTGTGCCATAATTGTGAGGAAGAGAGGAGAGTTTTTTGGGATAAATAGTTTTTTCTCTCTAAGCTTTCAAGCGCCATATTTCTTTCTCATGTATCGAGGTTGAAATAAGAAATCACCCTTGAGAGTTGTTCTTAGTGTGCATCAAGGTTAGAGGTTGGGTGATGACTTGGAACTGGAGAATCGATGGCGGCTCATGGTGTTGCAAGGAGGAGGATAGCGGTTTCTTCAAGTTATGTGAAAAACTATTCACTTTTTGGTGGAGTTGGAAATTAAGATATAGATCTCATCTCTACTAGCTTGGATATTGTAGATCTACTCCTACATATTATTATTTGTTTTATGTTTACCATAATTTCGGATGAGTTTTATATTCATTTGCATTAACCAAGATCTTGGTGTAGTCCGGTTGGATCGAGAATCCATATGTTGATTTTTGAAATGATACTTCCGCTCCAGGTTCAGGGAGATTCGCCAATTTGCAAACACATGAAACAAACATGTACTTCTAGTTCACAAAATGTCAAAGAGGCCAATGCCATCACTACTCAAAGTGATAAGATTTTAGAAGGACCTACTTCACCAAGTGGTAAAGAAAAAGCTCTTAAGGAATAACGTGAACAAAGAAATAAGATTCCGGTGCCTTTTCCCCGTGCTCTCTGTCCTGTCGGGAAAAATCTGGAATTCTAAGGTGAGATCTTAAAACATTTTAAACAAGTAGAAGCTGGTACATGCGATTCAACAAGTACCAACATATGCTAAAATTATCAAGGATTTATGCACGATGAAGATAAAGCACTATGTTAAGAAGACAACATTCTTAATGGAATAAGTGAGTGCAGTGATCAAGTAGAAGATGTCGTTGAAATATAAAGATCTACGGTTCCCTGTAATAACATGCCATACTGGGACATTGAAGATTGGTCAATCTTTGTTAGATCTACGAGCAAGTGTTAATCTTATTCCTTACTATATTTATTGTCAATTAGGGCATCGAGAAATTAAATCCAAATTTACGGTTTTGCAATCGGTCAATCGTTTAATAAGAAGACCGAGAGGAATAATAGAAGATGTTTTACTTCAAATTGATAAATTTTATTACCTTACTAATTTTTTGGTTTTAGACACGCAGTTTGTGGTTAATATGGATTCTAAGATTCTATTAATCTTAGGTAGACTTTTTCTTACTACATCGAATGCTCTTATAAATTTTAGAGATAGTCTGATGAAGTTATAATTTGAGAATATGAGTTTGGAAGTGAATATTTTCATGTTACAAAATAGCCACGAGAAGAAGATCAATGTTATTATACATACATAATAGACACCTCATGCTAGAGGAAATATATCAAAGGGATAAATTTGATGTTAGAATATCTCCTTCATGATTCTAATTTTTAAAATTTGCTTTACTATGATAACATTGTTAATGTTTCTATCATTTCTGATGAATCACACGATATGAGAACAAGATTTTGGCAACCACGCTTCAAGGAGTTGCCATGAGAAAGGCAAAATATGAAGCCATCCATTATAGAAATTTTGAATATTAATCTAGCTTTGCTTCCTAAAGAACTCAAACATGATTTTTTGGACCAGATGATACCTTTCAAGTCATTATTTCATATGAACTTAGTACTTTACAAAGTGAGCATTTGATTAACATGTTAAGAGAACATAAATTTGTATTAGGTTGGACTATAGCTTATATAAAAGGTATAAGCCTATTGATATGTGCCCATAGGATCCTTTTAGAGGAAGATAGTAATCCTAAGGGAGATCCCCAGAGAAGACTTAATTCCACAATGTAAGAAGTTGTCAAAAAATGAAGTCTTGATATTATTAGAAGCATGAATCATTTATATAATGCATGATAGTAATTGGGTTAGTCCAACTCAAGTGGTACTTAAGAAATTAGGGGTAGAGGTGGCAATCCGGGCCGGGCCAGCCCATATTAAACTCGAGCCGGGCCGGCCGGTATTAAACCGAGCCCATTTAGCCAGGGCCGGGCTCGGCTCATTTTGATTCAGGCCGGGCTCGTGCCAGGGCGGGCCACAAAAATCTAGGCCCGGCCCGAGCCCGGTTGAAAACGAGCTTAAAAATGGGTTTTTTAATTTTTGGATAAAAACGGCTTTATGCAGTAAGATGGTACTATTCATTGTGGAGTACTATTCACTGCGAGTAGCCCGCATACCCGCGGGCTGAATTTGGCCCGTTTTAAAAAAGGGCCTATCGGCCAGCCCGTACCCGCATATTGTGGGTGCGGGTCCGGCTTTAACGGGCCGGGCTGAACAGATTTGGGCCTACCCGGCCCAAATTCATCTCTAATTAGGGGATGCTATGGTGAAAAATGAGGATGGAGTATATGTTCTAACAAGAGTAGTACTTGGGTGGTGCATTTGCATTGGCTATAGAAAATTAAATCCTACTATCCATAAAGATCATTTCATGCTCCAATTCATTGATCAAATATTAGAACATATAGAAGGACGTCCCTTTTATTACTTCTTAGATGGATATTCTGGATATTACCAAATTGAGATTACTATAGAAGAACAAAATTAAAAAAATTACTTTTACATGCCCTTTTGGTACTTATGCTTTTTGTCGTATGCTATTTGATTTGTGTAACACACCTGCTACATTTTAAATATGCATGATAAGCATATTTAGTGACATGGTTGAAAAAATACATGGAGTTATTTATGGATGATTTGACTATTTTTTTTTTTTGTGATTCTTTTTATTCATGTCTATTGAATTTGGAAGCTATTTTCAGCAGGTGTAAAGAAAAGGGACTTGTGTTTAACTAAGAAAAATATCATTTTATAATATTTTTGGGATTGTTTTAGAGCATATTGTTTCTAAAAAAGAGATAGAAGGTGATAAAAAAAAAAAAAAATTAATTTCCAAATTACCCCTAAAACTATTAAAAATGTAAGGTCCTTCCTTAGACATGCCGGATTTTATAAGAGGTTCATACAAAAAATTTCTACTATAGCCAAACCCTTATATAACCTCTTCGTAAAAGATGTTGAGTTTAAATGGAGTATAGAGTGTAAAGAGGCTTTCCGAGTACTAACTTCCAAATTCACTAGCTTCTATAATGCAACCACCTGATTGAAATTTTCCCTTTGAGATTATATGTGATGTAAGCAATTATGTTGTGGGAGTTGTCCTAGGTCAAAGAAGAGAAGTCTTTTGTTTTTTACTATGTTAGCAGAACTTTGAATAATACACACATGAATTATTCTACTACCGAAAGAACTATTAGTTATAGTATTTGTTTTAGATAAATTTTATACTTATTTGACTGGTTCTCATATTACTATTTTTCTAGATTAATTCGTTGGATTTTGCATTGGCATGAATTTGATTTGACAATAAATGATAATAAACGTGTTGAAAATGTAGTGGCAGATCACTTGTATTGATTGGAGTTCAATGATTCCGATACCCATCCTTGATGACTTCTTAATGAACAATTGTTTGTTGCTACCCAAGTCTCATAGAATGCGCATATTGTTAATTAATTAGTGTTTGGGGAAGTTCCATTCATTTGGATTTCATAAGATTAACATAATTTTATGGTTTAGGTAAGAAATTTCTATTGGGATGATCCTTATCTGTTCAAATATTACCCTGGTCAAATTATGAGACGATGCATTCCAGAGAGTGAAGTTGATAGTGTTTTAGACTTTTGTCATAGTTCAGCTTATGGTGGTCATTTTTTCTATTAAGAAAACAGCTGCAAATATTTTATATTGTAGTCTTTATAGTCTACCCTGCTTAAAGGCACTAACATTTTTGTCGTTCTTGTGAGAGATGCCAAAAGTTAAGTGTACTATCTCATCGGGACATGATGCCTCTTAATATGATCCTAGTAATATAAATTTTTGATTGTTGGGTGATCGATTTGATAGGACCATTTCGATCTTCTTTTAGTTATCTATATATTCTTCTTGCTATTAATTATGTGTCCAAGTGGATAGAAGTTATGGCTTGGCGTACCAATGATAACACCATACATTTGAAACTTTGATGTGCAGGTATGAGGTCATTCATAAAGTTTCCATTACTTACCATTACTAGACCAATGACCAAGATGAATTGGCTAATATGGAGATAAAGAAAATTCTAAAAAAGACAGTTAATTCCGGTCGTAAGGACTGGTCTTTATGCATTTCTGACACGCTTTTGGGCACACTACATTTTATATAAAACTATTATTGGGATGTCGCCCTACCCGACTTATTTTTGAAAAAGCTTGTCATTTACCTGTCGAACTTGAGCCTAAAGCATATTGGGTTGTTAATGCCCTTAATTTTGATTCGAGCTTTGCAGGTGCCTAGCAGAAACTACAATTATCCAAAATTGAAGGGCTAAAGAATGATGCTTATGATAATTCTAGGATTTACAAAGCAAAAATGAAAGCAACTTATGATAAACATATTTTAAGGAAATATTTTTTTAGCTAATCCAACGAGTGCATCTTTATGATTCTCGATTGCATCTCCATCTAGGTAAGTTAAGATCAAGATGGGCTGGTCTATATAGTGAGACAGGTTTTTCCCAATGGTGCTATAGAGATTGAGGACCCCACTAGTGAGAGAGTTTTTAAGTGAATGGACAACGATTAAATAATTATGTAGAGATAATTAACCAACGCACGGAGGTTACTTTGGTGGCTTCAACCTTCCAATCTTAAATTAGGTTTTATCATTCCTTTTAGTTTTGTTTTATTTTCTTTTTCTTTTAGTTTAGATTTTGAGACACTGCTGACTGATTGAGGTTGGGAGTGGTAGCATGTTAATGCATTTATTGCATTCACTAGCATTTATTGTTTGAATAAGTTTGCATGTCATGTATAACTTTAATTTGAAATTCTTCCTTTGCTATCTAGGGATATTTCAAAATGATTGGTTTGAGTCATTTTTTTCTATTTCATTCACTAGATAATAGCTTCTAAAATATTTTTGAGTATAATACTAAGGCATGTGGTAAAATGAATAATAATGTATAAAGCTAAGAAAAGTCTTATATTTAAAAATATTTATTTTCATGATTAAGAGAGATGAGAAAATAACTTATGAACTTATATTAATATTTTGATATGGATATGGGCTATTTATGACTATCGTTACATAGTAGTATGTTGGTTAAAATGTTGAATAATGATATTAGTCAACTTAAAATCTATGATGCAATTTTTATTTATTTATTTTTCGAGCTTCATTTTAATTTTGCTATGCAAAAAAGAAAAAAAGAAAAGAAGAAAAATAGTTATAAGACAATGTTTAGAAGACAATGTTTATCATCTTTTATACAGTAGACATTATTATTATGTTCTCATTTTAATTTGACCAGTAAAATCTAAAAATAGGTTCGTGGTAAGAATGGGTGAAGTTCTAAATAACTAATGCATATCTTTTGATAAATGTTTGTTTGCTTGTTTATCCTAAAATACATTTTCATTTGAGTGTATATTTGTTTCCAACTTCATGAAAGAAATCTCTTAAACTAAAATGAGTATATGAAGTTGAGACTTTTATTTGGAGAACTTTTCATGGTTATATGTATTGTGGTATGTGGTAAGAATGATATGGCTTAGTGCACGCAAACACCAATTCTAGAAGTTATAATCGAAACGAATCTTATAGCAATTGTGATCTCGTATTAATTTTTTCGTTATATTCCAAAAGTTTTACTTGGATAATTTTTAAAATTTTCATCATGACATATGTTTTTTTAAGCGTAAAATTATTAGAGACTAGCAATAAGTTGATTGAGGGTTATGATAAGTGCATAAAAATATAATTAAAATAATGATTAATTAGGGATATTTAATCAATAAATTAAGTTTATTGTGGTATTTATATTATTATTATTGAATAAATTTAAATTTTAAATATTATTTTATTTTAAATATTTTCATACTATAAAATATATTCAAACTAAAAGGATGCTACAAAACCAAGTAATGTACTCCGAGATTTAAGACATTCAACCTTGCAAGATCTCAACTCCAAGCCAATAAAGAAAAAATAAAAAGGACAACAAAGTTTAGAAAAATTACTAATGGGCCCAAAAAAAGAAGAGAGTGAAGCCCACTAATAATGGAGACAGGAAGTCAGTAACAATTCATCCCCAAATTGAAGATTGACTTGCGAAAGTTTAGGAAAAAGATAATGACTTAAATTTTATTTTTTGTTGTTTTCTTTGGGGAGAAGGAAAGCCATAACAAAGGCCTATAAAGGAAGGGAGTAGTAATCCGCTTGGGGGAAACTCCATTACTAAGAATATTTTTTTTTCTATCAAGAAATTAAATTAGTTAAGATGAGTCTAAATCAGGTTAAGTTATAATCAGGATTAGTAATAATTTTTTAATCTATTTTTTCTCTATTTTAAACTTTAATTCATTTATATTCTAATTAGTTTTATATTTATTTAAGGTTAAACTCTTTATTATTCGTTAATCTCTTATAATCTAAAAAATTATATTTTTCTGATTTCATATAAATTTAGTCAATACTTTTTTTTATGTAATTGTTGTTAACTCATTATTGTTATTGGTGAGTTTATTTTATAAGTTAATCTCTTATTATAATATTGTCTTATGATATATTGTTAATTTTAGATAATTTGTCATATATATTAGAGTATGATTTAATTGAAAAGAGTTATACCATGTCAAATATATTTATGTTCTTCTGGTTTTCAACTAAATATTTCCTGATTATTTATTTGAAATGTAAAATATGCAATCGAGTTACATTTCTAAATCAATACAAGAAAATAATTAAACGAAACTTAAAAGGAATTTATGATGTCTCGTTACTTTTATTATTATTAATCAATTACATTATTGGGTTATTAATATAGTTCTATTATCAATTTTTGTTAAGTGTTTTAATTTACTAATTCTTATTGTACGACACTTCTTCGTGAAATCGATATCTCAATTTATATTACAATTAAGATATTTTGAGCATAATCATGTATATATAGTTGACATTTTATTGACAGGAAATAATGAGGTAGCCATTCGAGCTACAAAAGATTAATTGAAGTCTAAATCCCACATCAAAGACCTTGACTTTCTTGGCATGGAAGTAGCTAGAAACTCTTTTGGCAGTTCTGTCAACCAAAGAAAGTATGCTTTTGAACTCTTACAAGAAACACGTCTCACTAGTGCCAGGTCTTGTGCAACTCCAATGAAACAAGACATCAAAGTTACTTCTTCAGATTTTGATGTTCTTGCACAACCAATGTGTCTGATCCCGCGCTTGCTGATCTTGTAGTGTTTCGAAGGCTTATTGGAAGGATAACATATCTCGCTATGACCAGATCATATCTAACATATTATGTTTTGGGCCCCGTTGGGGCGGACTCGACCCACATACACTGTAGGTTAGAATGTGCGGTGGACCCCACTCGACCCATTTCTTTTTAGTTAGGTGGAAAGAAATATTTTAATTTTTTTAGTCTTTATAGTTTATTTTTCTTTTATTTTATCCCTATTATATAATAATTTTAAATCCTCCCCCACCTCAATTTTCTCTATACATATTCATCTCTCGCTCTAATTCTTGCTCACATTTTTTTCACACACACTCTTTATTATCTAATCTTCTAATTCTTAATACTCTAAATTATAATTAATCTTCATTCTTCCATAATTCCTCATTTTTTTTATCATTAATCTCAATCATTTATCCTTAATCTTAATTCCTAATCATTTATTTTCCATAAATTAGACCAGCATCGAGGGTAATTAAGTTTCATTGTTAACAATGTTATTGTTTATTGTTATACTTAATGTTAATGTTTTACTTTTTTATTTACAATTTTAATCATTTAGTCTTAAATTCTTATGTAGGAAATGGATTCTCATCAATGTGATTTCAACTCTCTTGAGCAAAATCTTTATGTTGAAATCAGTTCAAATTCGCTGATGATATCATCAATTCTAGCAAAATTTAATATACCACCCGGTCTACCACCACCACCACCACCATCATTATCTAATACCGATACTACTACCATTGCAAATATAATGCCTATAAAGAGATGTAACAAGCTATAAAATTCAAGATTTGTAATAAGAAAGGTGAGGACATTGATAGTGTAATGTGCAAGTACTGCAAAAGTATTTTGATCTTAGGTCCAAATGATGGACCTAAAGAAAAACACCACAAAGAAAAATGCATGGTAAAGTTGGTATAGGTATTACCCAAACTCAACTGAACTTTAATACTGATAGTATAATTGATATATGGACTTACAATCTAATAGTTGCTAGAGAATTTCTAGTTAGATTTATTGATACTACTGATTTACTTATTAATTTTAGTGATAATGTTTATTATGAGGAGCACATTAGAATAGCATATAACTCATAATATAAGAGCACAAGTAGAAATAAATCTAGATATGACATACTTGCATATTTAGAAAAAAAACATTATGAATTAAAAATATAATATGATGATTTAAATTTTACTTTTATCCTGGCTTCTGATATTTGGAATGTATATTCTAAAGAGAACTATTTATGTATTGATATTCATTACTTAGATTTGGAATGGACCTTAAATAAAAATATTGATAGGATTTAGAATTATAGATGAAGCACATACTAGTGAAAATATATGTGATTTAATAAGTGAAGTTTTTGGTGAGTTTGATATGAGAAGCTGTATAATATCCATAATTTTGGATAATGCCGCAATATATACAAGGGCCATCTCTTTATTTAAATCATAGCTTAGCCAATATAATGGTAAATTTTTCCTACATCAACATTATGCATGTCACATCATAAACCCGTAAAATCATATATGAAAGAACAAAATGATTTTGTTTATAAAATTCAATTGGTATTATATTTCACTATTACTAACGCTACTAACAAGTTATGAGTACAAGAGATTTGACTCAAGAGAAAGAGTTGAAATTTTATTAGTGATTCCAGTTCTAGTTATATTTCTCATTTTTTTTATTCTTGTGCAAATGATTCAGAATCATTTTGCCTTTAGCTCTATACAATTTCCTATACTACCACGACTTGTATGACATATCTTAACTGTTCAGTCTCAACAATTGCTTCTGAATCAACATTCAACATAGGTGGGAGAGTTATTGGAGATAGGAGGACTTCGTTAAAACCGGAATTGGTTGAAGCATTATTATGCATAAGAGATTGGAAGTATGCAGCTCATCAAGATCAACAAAAATATGGTTCAATATTTTCATAATATGTTCTTAGATGATGAAACTTTTAAAGCGGGAATCAGTTTTGCAGTCCACTAATAACCAACCACCACTAATAAATAAATGATAATAGATTAAAAAAAAATTATTTATTTAATTATTTATTTATTTTATTGTAAGCTCCATTTTTGTCTTTTTATGGTTAGGAGGTTTTTTTTATATAAAGAATCATGATGGTTGAACTACAATGATTTAATTATTTATATATTATTTATTAAGATGCAATAAAATTTTTATTTGGCCAAAATTTTTTTTTTGTTTATTATATATATATTTTTATCGGCCTGACCCATTTTAGGCCAACTAGCCCGGCCCACGCAAACTGTTCTGACAGCTCTAATACGATCAAACTCGGAGATTCTTTGGTCTCATGGAAAACTAAGAAATGGACAATTGTATCCGTTCTTTTACTGAAGGAGAATATAGAGGTATGGCCTCTACTGTTTGTAAAATTACTTGGCTTCAAGTTCCATCTCTCACTCATGTCCCCTTATATTGCATTAGTTCAGTCACCAAACAGATTGTTGTCAATCCAATTTTCCATGAGCGTACAAAATATATTGATATTGACTATCACATCTTCAAGGACATGATTTAGAAGGGCTTACTTCAGACAGTTTCAATTTCTTCGCGAGAACAACCCGCAGACTTATTAACCAAACCGCTTTGCAAACATCAACATGCATACTTGCTTTCCAAGTTAGGGGTTCTCTCCATTTCTCACGATCCACCTTAAGGGGATATTAGCATGTTTATGATGAGCTAGATTGTAGGTCATCTCGGGTTGTTTATTCGGTTGATAGTTTATCAAACAGGTGATTGTAATATGTTATTTTTCAGTTGTCTGATTATACTATATATAGAAGTGTTGGGGCTTCTAGGTCATTCATGAAAAGTTTATCATTCATCTACTAATTATGATAACTATTCTTATTCATAGTACAAGTAGATTAATTTACCCAACTCACGTGACTTAATCAATCAGAATTATTAACTATTATTCATTCTTTCCCAAACATTGAATACAATTTCATCTTAAATAGTTTTTCAAAATAATAAATAAACCTACCGAAATCTTGCATGTGATCTTCTAACTGCCAAGATATATGCCAAAATCGAATTCCATATCATAATCCAAAATTTTCATGGTGCAAATTTTTATCACTCATATTCAAAAACTTAATACTACCTAACTAATAACTTAAAGACTCGACCTATCGATCAACTACGTTACGGATAAATGTTTATAACTTAGAGTTATAATCTAACTTGATTTCATAACAAATGAGTTTAGGGCTACTCGATGGGGATATAATATCATAATCGTCATCCAGCATGAAAGCAACGTTTTCCAAAATGGCTGTCAAATTTATTGGGAAAGTGAAAGGCCCACTTTTGAAACCTAGTTTGTAACATATATATATATATATATATATATATATATTGATAGTAATTTTCGCCTTTGTTAGTGGCATATTTATGTAAATAAATTTTATATTGACCTAGACACTAAAGAGATCTTTATAAGCTCAATACTATAATTTACTCATAAGATCATAATACATTGTCGGCCACTCAAGCTGGTACGTTAAAATATAAAACAGGTGAACCCAAACCAAATCTACAATATCTATTAATTTCTCATCATTTCACCCTCTCCATCACTTAAATTGTCTTGAAAACGACCCAATCTCATGTTTATCAATTTCATCCGTAGGCTATCTAATCAAAGATATTTTAGTGAAAGGGAATCGTGCGGTCAGAAGAGAAACCCTTTTTATCAGTTAATGAGCTTCATTTTCAGGCCAGTATCTTGAGTTACTTTATACCACCACCAGTGCAAGATCTCAGATGGGGACTCTCTGGAACTCCTGCTTTTAAAGAGTCTGATAAATGTAGTAATATTATTTAATAAAATAAGATATACTTAATTTATTAAATTATTATAATAATATATAAGTTATATTATGGTAAGAATTTCTCATTCGGAAGTTAAAAAAAAGGACTTTAGATATCAATTCAGAGTGTAAGACTTGTAAAAAAGAATAACATAGCTAACACAGAGAAATCGATGTAATATATATTTAGCTATTTATAGAATAGAATTAGATCCATGAATTCGGGTTTATTTTCATGCCTTCAAAAAGGACCCATCTAAACTTTACCCGAATTGGACAATCTAAAGATAAAGCCCAAAAGGTACTAAAATTTGGGTTTCCAAACACTGCTGGAACTTGAGTGTTCACTTTTTCTTTTCTTAGTATGGGCCAGTATATCATAAGGAACCTACCTCTGTCTAGCCCAATGTGGAATCATGGACGAAAGAATCGGAGGACAACGGCTCTTTCATAGTTCTTGAAGAAAATAATGAGGTTTTTGGGTGAAATTCATGAGTCATCTGTAGTACGAATTAGATTCATTGATTCATTGATTCATTGATTCAAGAATTCATTATGATCTCAAATCTGAAAATGCAGATGTATTTTAATTTAGTTTAATTGATCATAATAGGAATGCCAAATCTTAAAGGTGGTTTAATTTCATCGTAATTGTTAACAAATTTACCAATAGAGATAATAGAAGTCATATTTAGTTATTTTTAAATCAGATATTAATTATATTTTAAATAATACAAATTAACTTCCAAAATAATAAAATCATTTCTAATTTTTAAATAAACTACTGTAATTTTATAAACCTAAAATTTTTTTCTATAAGTTAATTCTTAGCTTTTAGTTTCAAAAATTTTAAATATATTATATTTATATTAACTAAAAATTAAACATTTTTATTTGGTTCCATCGGGTAAAGAGCCTCCTGGAAGAAAGTTTTCAAAACTTTGACCCACAAAATTTTTTTATTTATAGAATAACCCTCAAATTTATATTTAAATTTAAAAAATTAATAATACGCAAAATAACCGTAATACCCTTAATCAAATCATGGAGTGAAATTATCATCCTACCATCATCTCTTTCTTTTTTCCCCTTTCTTCCCATGCAACCAGAAACATAACCTATAATGAAAAAAAAATAACGACCAAATCCTAAAATGAAAGCTCCATTACAATCAGATTTTATATTTTCGTCGCAATCAAGCTGTTCTTTGATATTTATGTTTCTCATTCAGCCTTTATTTTATTTTTTCAGCATGTTTGAAGATATCATTTATATCTTTTCAATTATTAATGGATACTTATAGAAGAAATCATAGTTTTATTTTTATACTTAACTTTTGTTTTATTCCAAAAAGGAAATGGAGAAATTTGAGGGTCAAAAGTTTGACTTATATTCTCATAGATTTAACCTTTGACCTTAAAAGTTAAGGATCTGCTGGCTAAACTTGACAAATAATTTTTCGGGTCAAATTTGTATCTTTTGATTTCTTTAATCATTATAAAAAATACCTCTAATTATTTTTTAATTATATTTTCATTCTTCCAAAAAAAAAAAATCTCTATTGCGGAGGTCGAAGCTCTATGGTAGGAGCTTGAGGGTTTGGGAGTTTTCGTCTTTTATTTTGTCAAATGAGATAATCTGTTTTATTTGAAATTATCAGAAGTTAAATAAAGAGATCCAATGATTTTGGTTGAGGTGGTAAAATATTACGTTTGTATTATTTAATTAAGATTTCTTCATTATTTACTCCACTTTCAACCAAAACCCTTGGATTTCATTATTTAAAATTCAACAGTTTCAAATAAGACAGATTACCTTATTTGACAAAATAGAAGATTAGTCTCCAAATCTCGGAGCTTCAACCTTCATGCCCATAGAGCTTCGAAGATCCATGGATCTAGTGGAGCTTGAAGCTCTTTTTCAAATGCATGGACACAAAACTCTTATCTATGGAGCTCGAAACTCTATGGATTTGTTTTAGCTCAAAGCTCCATGTCGATTATTTTTAAAAACTATTTTTTATAGGGTTTGGGAAGAATGAAAATGATATTAGAAAAGTGGAGATATATAACTAACGTACATCAAATCATTAGTTAAAAAAATGTGTTTTGACATGCATTTGGAAACATTTTTTGAAATTGATAACCAAACAAGCCCTAAGCCTTTGTTTTTAAAGTTTAACTTTTGACATTAAGGATTACAAGTTATTTAAATTCTTTGACCTTTAATATTGAAATATGTGTTAAACATACTTAATCAACTTATAAGTCTATCATTCCAACGCTCTTTCAATATAAAAAAATCACATCAAGAGGATACTTCATCAACAACTTCTAATACAAAAAGATCACATTAAATCATTCAGATTATATAAATCATGAAATCTATGTATTATTAAATATATCAAATAAAAAAGAGTTTTGTATCAAATCAGACAATACAAACCCCATACGCTCTTCTTTTTGTGTATCTCGTTGAGTTTTTTGAATCAATTTCAAGTACAAAGGAGATTTTTCATCTTCTCTTTACAAGTGGCACAAAATCCCTTCATGTTTTCGTAATTTCTAAGGCTCTTTAATATAAAGATTTGGATTGCAGCTTTTTTATCCTGAAATAAACAAAACATAATCCAAAATAAAGATTAAAATAGACAATCTTCAATTTATATATATTGCTTGATGGATCAAGGTTCTAGTCCTTCAAATCCATCGGGCATCGATCATTGAGAATAGATATAAGTCTATGATCCTCTAATCTCGAAGCTTGATGGGTTTTTGAAACTATCCATCAAGATTAGAGATCATGAAACTTTCAAGTTCTTAACCTCAATGCTCACTCAATACCCAATGGCTTTATTCTTACAAACTCATTGGGTATCGAGCATTGAGGTCTATGATCTATCATCTCGATATCTCTGTGGGCTTTGAATATACCTATCGAGCATTGATGTGAGAGTTTAAGAGAGGTGGATCTCTGATCTCCCATATCAATACTCGATGAGTATGTTCAGGGACCATCGTACATTGAGACTAGAATACAAATATCTCAAAATATTTGAGATTCAGAAATCAAGCTATTAGGAACTTCATGGATATGTCATTTTTTCATTATTTTCAACCACATTTCACTCAAACCCCAAATTAATTAAACAATTAGACACATTTCACTCTAAGACCCTAAATTTGGTCAAAAAAATACTAGTTTTCAAGGGTTTGAAATTTACCTTGTGTGGTGGATGTCGCTCCATTTCGGTCATTGATTCCACAACCACCTTAGCTTGCTTTTCCTCATTCATGACTTTCTCTGGCGAATCATCCTTATGTCGCTTCATTAACTCTTCAATATTTAGATTCTTGATTCGAACCATTATTGGTCTCTCTTTGGTTTCATTTTGAAGAAGAATAAGTAAAGGGATGAAGATGGTGGTTTCATTTTGATGATGATCAAAGGTGAATAAAATTTTGGAGAAGAAGATAAAGATGGTGGTGGACGTGCTCGGCGAAAATGAAGGGAAGGAAGATGAGGAGTTCGTTTTCCCTTTTTTTCTTCAAAAATTAATTGAAGGGTAACATCGTCATTTTACATTTTCCTTTCATTTTTTAATTAAAAAAAAATCAATAAAGTCAAAATTGGAGGCCATTTTTTTAACCATGAATTTATTTTTTTATTTTATATTTGTTACTCTAAAATATATGTTTTAAACACCTAAAATATTATTATTATTATTATTATTTTCATTTTAACCTAAATTTATCTAGTCATGAACACGAGCTTCATTATAAAAAAAATATCTTTCAAAATTTAAAAATTATTGAGTCTTTCCTAATTTCTTGCTATCGAAAAAAAAAAAACAAATCTTAAGATCTAAAGTTTCGAACTTTATTAATGGAGCTTTTTTTTTTTCCGACAGTAAGGCGGTGATAAAAAATTTGGGAAGAAATTGAAAATCTAATTTTTAAATTTTAAGAAGCATTTTTATAATTATTAAAAGTTAATCAAAAGATAAAAATTCGACATGATTAACATGCTTGTCCCTTTAAATTGTAATACATCGTCAAAACACATTTTAAAATATGAAACATATTTCAAAATATATATTCAAACAAACCCTTAGAATTTAAAAATTAGAGCTTAAAAATTATTATATTCAAGGAAACGAAATCCCACTTTAATATAGCAATATATCATTAATAATATGTATTTTTCTTTCAGTGTAGTGGGAGAGATCTAATTTAGATAAAATTTATATTAATTATTTAATTGATGAGTCAATAAATAATGATATTAATCACCTCACTTTATTTAAATTTTATCTAAATATGGTTTCCCTACCACTTTTTTTTTTTTAATATTATAAAATGTAAATGATATGTCACAAGAGGATCAAGAGTTTCATATACATATATATATATATATATATATATATATATATATTAATATTTCTCTTAATTGAAATTGATAAAACTAATTGATAATATTTATTTCTCTTAATCTACATCCTTTTGAATCTTCTCATCCTTATTGGAATTTATTTTTCTCTTTAAGAAGTTCTTTCAATATTTTTATTGAGAGTTTTTAGGTTTTTAATATTAGTCTCTTTCATTTCTTTTATCTAAATTATTTTAATTTTTAAAAGTAAATATTTTATCTTAAATTTTGATGAGCTCTGAAATATTACGAAGAAGATGAAATATCGAATATTAATGATATTTTTAATGAAATTTTTTCTTCAAATCTTATTAGTTTGGAATTTTGCATTTGGATATTTGAGACTTTTTTTTGGATATATGGGTTAGGTATAATTTTTATAGGTTTATTCCTTAAGTTTAAAAGCACTTTTTTTTGTAAGTCTTTGAATTTAAAAGATGTGATTTTAATATGTAAGTGTTTTCACTTATCATTACTCTTTGACTTGTTTGAAGAATATTTAATTGTAATTGTTTACTTAATCATGTATTTTCTCTCTTTGGAATAAAATCTCTTTTATTTTTGGCAAAAAAAAAAAAGTTCATTAAACATAACGTGTATAATACATAAATATGCCTATAATTATTATTCTTTACATTAATTAGTATATAAAATCAAGTGGGAATCATGCCTATTCCAGCCCAAACGGTCACTTGGATTGGGCTTCAAACTCTCAAAATTTTTATATATACTAGATTACATCCCACTGTATTATTGCATAGATTTATCATAGAATATAAGATTTTTAGAAAATTTTAATTGACTATGTTTAGTATAATAAACGACTAAGTAACGTATAGAGAAAGTGCCGTTAAATATTAAGTCACATTATCATTTTATATTTTAGATTTAAAAATATATATATCTGCATTTTTGCATGCTATTTTGGCATTTTACCCTCTCAAATGAGTTAAACCTCCACTTTCTTTCTTGGGTCTGGTACTGGAGAGTAAAAATGCTCTCAAGTACCTAAGCTCTTTATTTATTTATTTATCTCTATTTCATATTTCTTTCTTCTTGTTAGAAGTTTTATTAGTGTTTCTTACTAAATTTGGGTCTTAATAATGACCTGTTTATTTCTTCTACTAAAGCCAGTTCATCATTTGAAGATTTTTTTTTTTTGTATTACAAGCAATCTCTAATTCCAATGGTGTTTTATATTTTCTCAAATTTTAAGCATATTGATGGTGTGATCTAGAACATTATGGTAAAGATAAAGAACAAGTTGTTGTGATACTTTTTGATTGTAATGTTACTAAATTTTTTTGTTTAAGTTATATTAGAATGGGTATTAGTTTTGAATGTGAGTTTTGTTCTTAAAGGGATGATACTTAGATTAGATATGGTCTTTAGGGATTTATTATGAAAGTTAAAAGCATTTTTTGCTATTGTCTTAAACAATTCTCAATATTTAAAGGATGTAATTTTAATGGATATGTGTATATGTACTTCTTATCCCTTTAGATTTATTTTCAAAATTTTGATTTGTAATCATGTATTTATATTATATTATTTTTAATTGAATGAAATTTTTTCGTTCGCCCAAAAAAATATATTATGGTTTTATACTTTAGGGTGTTAAATATTTTATTTTACATTTTAGCTAGGGTTTTATTAGATTATAAGAAAAAATTAGGATTTCTTTTAGAGGAAAAATAAGCTTATTTATTTACTTTTTTTCATATCTTTATAATAAAAAATGATGAAAATTATTAATTTATATTTAATATGAAATGAGGATATTATAGGAAGGTTTATTATAAAATTTGACACGTGCCGTATTTTATGAAATTTAAAATGAATAGAAAAAGTAAAATGTTTTTATTTACAAGAAAGATGAGTGTAATTATTAATTCGCTTTTAATGTTGAATTTATTATAGAATTATATTATTTTAATAAGTTTGGTTATAAAATATATCACGTGGTGTATTATAGGCAAATAAAAATTCACACATGCCGTAATTTCATGCATGCAAGATATATATATATATATATATATATATATTGATTTCATTATAGTCCGTATGTTCGTTTTTGTTCCTAAATTTCAAATGGTTCACTTTCATCCTAATAATTTCAAAAAATATTGTTTTGATACTCAAATAGGGTTAACTTTATAAATGTAAATTTAAAAAAATGACATCTAGAATTTATATACACTAAATTTAAATACATTATATCATCAACAACGTTAATATTCTTAAAAATTAAGAGTTTTTGTACTTTAATTTACACATTTCAATTAGATTTTATTTTATATCATTCATTTTTCATTCTTTATTACCTTAAATATAAATAATAACTACTTCAATAACTATTTTG
Organism: Coriaria nepalensis; assembly: GCA_027186245.1. Taxonomy (NCBI): domain Eukaryota; kingdom Viridiplantae; phylum Streptophyta; class Magnoliopsida; order Cucurbitales; family Coriariaceae; genus Coriaria; species Coriaria nepalensis. The sequence continues at coordinate 8,758,974 of CP114484.1, read as the reverse complement.
TACGGATATTAATGATATTTTTATGTGTCAAATATTTAATGAATATTAATAAAATTTTAAAAATTATTTGTATACTTATAATATTTTTAAATTTGGCTCTAACCAAAAATATAATATTTGGAAATTCTTAAGAAAGAAAGTGAATCACTTAAAAGTTTAGGGACAAAGATTATAATCTAACTTATATAATTTCACCATTTTTATTCATAATTGCATTGCCGCACTAAATATTTTTAGTAATTCATTGGATTCACATAAACTAGAATTTTATTGGTATATATATATATATATATTATTATTATTATTAATTTCTATTTTTCATTTGTGATGGATAATTTGTAACTATTCATATATATTTTCACATTTATAAGGAAAAAAAAAATAAAGAAAAAAAAAGAAAAGGGAAAAGGAAAAGTTATGTGACCTTTGATTTGAGGAAAAAGTTTGCTGAGGAAAATGAAAATCCCGACAAGCTGTTTCGTCCTGTACCGCACGATTTCCTTAAGTTATAGTATTGGTTGAGGTTGAGCGTCGTTTGGGTTGTTGTGCTTGACAACAGCTTCCACTATTGGTTTTTGTCTTTTGAAGGACATAAATGATTTTGTGTTTGGGACAAAGCTGTTTGGCTAATTTTTTTAGTGTTAGAAAAACAAAAGAAAATGTTTTGAAAAAAAGGTGAAAAAAAGGCCTAAAGAAAAAAAAAAAAAAAAAAAAAAAAAAAAAAAAAAAACCAATACTAATAGTTTTCATGTCTGACTCCTTATAGTGGTAAAACTCTCATTTAAACCCATAAGAAATTGCATCAACCGATTTTAATCATTTACAAGTTCATGAATTAAAGAGTTAAGCTCATCCTACAATATCTTTAACTTGGAAAAATAAGCTTCGACAGATACAGTTCCTTGAGAAATCAAGGCTAACTTCTTTTGAATTTGAGTATATTCATGAGCCATTTACTTGATTAAATCGTTCAGCCAATTCATCCTAAAGTTCTTTGGCATTTCATGCATAGACAACTTCATTCGACAATTCTTTAGAGACAGAATTAGAATCCAAGCACATAGAGTAGTAGCATTGCACCTTTCCCATGAAATCAAGAAAGGTGAACTTGATTCTGGTTTCGAAAACTTACCTGTCACAAAACCTATCTTGCTATTTGATTATAAAACAAAGATCATCGAGCGACTTCAATGAGCATAATTGTTGCTCCCTATTAATTTTTGTGATACAAGGGAAATTCCTGGTGTATCTGTAGGATGAATGAAAAGCAGGCTATTGGTGTCAATTTAAGGCATCGCCGTAAGATAAAGATCAACCAGTGCTTCTATAGTTGAGGGACTTTGAGGAATCTCTGGATTCATTAGCGCCATTGATGTGGAGCAAGAAAGTTCCAGAGCAAGAGATGAAAGATGAAAAAAAAAATTTCTAAGACGAGATCATATTAAAGGATAACGATCTGAGGTAGAAATTTTGATGAGATTGAAGATCAAGAGTGGTGGCTCTGATACCATGTCATGAATATGATATAAGATCGCTCATGGATGATGAAAATAGAGAGCGATATCTCAGAGAAGTAAAACAAAATCACTGTTTATTATGAAGCGTACCTGGTAAAATACATGCAAACTAACAGAATGTTGAAACTAACTAACTAAATAGGCTTCAACTATCTTATCAATATAGTAATAGAGGAAGTAGCTCTATTATTAGTTAATATAATAGCATAGGATCATAACTTCCAATATATGCAAGAAGATTCACCATCTTCTCTAGAAGAGGATTCTCCATCTACTTTCATGGAGAAAAATAACACAGTAAAGTCATGATTTCATCTCAATTTCAAAATTTTTTTAACCTCTTTTTGTACTCCACCTCTGCTTGAAGACTAATTGCGATTTCATTTACAACTCTTTTTGTACTCCAATCACGAGTTCGTAAATGATGGTACCAGAATTCTCCAACTCTATACTCCAATCACGATTTCATCTTCATTTCTAAATTTTAAGGTCATGTCTTCTCCATATGTTCTTGTTCATCTACATTTGTTGGTTAATCGTTCATAAAAAATCGATCGGTAAAGTCAATGTTAAACATAGTTCAATCTTTATATCATTAAAGTTAATGTTAACATCATTGAAGATACTGTTAACATCATTAAAGTCAATATCGCTATTAATCTTTCGGAAAAATATCACGATAAATTAACTATTAACTTCATCAAACTCACTATCCGCATCTTTTGTCAACTCGAATCTTCGCTTCAATTTAAGTCATTGTTGGCATCATTTAACTTGCTTTTTGCGGGGTTTATGCTTCAAATTTTTCAGTTCATGTTCTTGTACGATACTTGAATTTAGGCGTTTAATTCACAAGGTACTTGTTCTTGTAGAATTGCTTGCCATTTTGTGGGTTCTTATTTTCTTTGAATTTTCTAGGTTCTTATTCTTGTAGAATTGGTATGTTGTTTTTTTTTTAGGATTGGTGTTGAAATTTGTATATTGTAGGGTGTTGTTTATGCTGATATGTTGTCACTTATCTTATTCTAGTGGATTTATGAACTAAAACATACTTCGGGCTTTGCAATATTATCAAACAAAACTAGGTAAGTTTTTATCTCATATACTATGTCTAAAGTTAGTTACACATTTTCTGGGTAGGTGTTGCTTTAATAATATGACCCCTGAAATTGTAAAACATGTTGATTTAATTGAGAGTTTATGCTCTAGCCATTAGTCTTGATATTTAAACTGTTGATGTATATTTATGCTTTAGCCATTAGTCCTGCTATTTAAACCGTAATGTGAGCAAATAGGAGTTTTCAAGTTGGTAAACCAACTACTTGATGCAAATAGGAGTTTGCAAAATTGGTAAAACCAACTTCTTGATGTAAATAAGAGTTTTCATTAGTCTTGCTTGATTTGGATATATGTTGAGCATATTGATTAGAGGATTGGTTTGTTTTGATCATATTAAATTTATGGCCTTACAAAGCTTTATGTAAATTAATGCTTTATCTCCATCATGGATTTAAATTTGCATCCATGTTTATAATATTTTCTTATTGTAGATGTCAGCTATGGAGTCCGTCGAGCTAGCCGAGGAAAGGCTGTGGACTCTACCATTGGAGGGTACTATCGTCAACATTTTGCTAGAGGAGATGACAAGGGGAAACATGGTCGATGGATTATTTGCCAAACATGCTTGGACTTAGATATGTGACATGCTAAACATTAAGTCAATCTATAAGTTCAATGTTAAGCTGCTAAAGTAGAAAGTGCATCCCTTAAAACATGAGCTAAATGCCTACACAGCCCTCCTAGCTGAAACCGAATTAGTTGAGACGACGTGACTAACATTGTTCTCGTTACAGATGATCATTTGGCCACACTAATAATGATAAAAGATCATCCTCTTAAAAATAATAATTGTGTTTTCGTTTGTTAGGAAATAAATAAAGGTTTTTTTTACTAATTTCTTAGTACTTTGGTAGCTTTCTTTTATAGATTTATTGTGTTACTATAGGACTGTGCTATGGTTTTTATTACTGATTATGTGTGTTTTCAATGTATAATGCTACCTTCTTGTTAACATACAATACATACCACTATTTTTCTGTGTGTAGAAACTTAAGGCCTATTAGCAATTTCAGAAGAAGGGTTGTGATAACTTTGAGAAGTTGCGTGTTCTACTCGGAAAGGCTTCTGTCACCGGCTTACTCCATCACTCTTCCTTCAATAGACCCCTAGACAGCAATGATAAGGTTGATCAAATTGATGAGTTCAACAATGACAGTGTCCACCAACCCCAGACAATCAGACGCAACATGAACCAATAACTATGATACTAAAGGATGAAGAAGTTCTTGCTAGTTTCGATGGATTGTTTGAGAATATGCTTATTAGCCGGGGAGATCTGTCCCTACTTTAGGAGCAAAGGAATATGTACACAACCCTTCTATTATGTTATAATGCGCCTCAATCACATCCATCGTCTTCAGCTAACCCACCTTTCACCGCTCTATGTGGTTTTTTTATCCCTTCTATCAATATTCCTTATTGAAAGGGTGGCAGTGCTGAGCCACTTCATGAGTCATTCAATAGACAAATATTTGCATTTCTTTAAATTGTTGAAGGGTACTTACACCTAAGGTTGGATAAAGAAGTGTGCTAAAGCATTTGAATATGTGAAGAAGTATTTAGCTGTAATTTCAAGATTAAGAAAACTAAGAGTTGGAGAGGAGCTGAACCTCTATCTACCCATTAATGAGTTAGTGGTCAGCTTAACCTTCATAAAAGAAGAAGAGGGGATGCATATCCATATATACTACACCAACAAGATACTGAATAGACCTGAGGGTTGGTACCCTCATGCTGACAAAGTAGCTCTTGCTTTGGTAGTGGCAGCAAAGAAGTTGCACTCATACTTCTAAGCTCATCTAGTTATTATCCTCACTGATCTCCTATTTAAGAAGATTCTCTAAAATCCTAGCACATCGAGAAGACTGTTGAAGTGGAGTTGGGGGAATTTGACATTTCCTAAAAAACTCAGAACTGCCATAAAGGCTCAGGCTCTAGCGAATTAATCTCATCTCAGAGTTTACAAGCGAAGGGATGACCGAGACGATTGAGAAGAAAGTAAATAAAGATACATTATCACTTGGAGGGAAGTAATCTTTTTAGGTCCACCAAGTTTATGTCAATGTGAAAATTGAGGGTTATGGGGCCAAAATTATTTTGACATTGCCTGAGGGAAGGAGGGTTGAATATACCTTTAGATTTTATTTCAAGGCCTCAAATAATGTGGTTGAGTATGAAGCACTGCTAGTAGGGCTGAGGCTGGGTAGGGAAGTTGGGGCTGAGTGGATAAGTATTATAATTGACTCTCAAGTTTTTGTTTCACAGATAAAAGGGGAGTTTGAAACCAATTCAACGAAAATGAGAGCCTATTAGAAAGCGGCTAGGGGTGATCTTGTAAAGGGTTGAGTAGTTCGAAATCAAGCATATTCCTAGGGCGGAAAATGTTGTGGCTGATGTGTTGGAAAAGTTGGATACTTTTCCAATGATAATGTTGCCAAATGAGGCTTTGAGACGATATCTGGATACCCCAAGTATACTAGATGAAACTAGTGTCATATATGGCTAGAGGATGAAGGTTGGATTGGTTCAATAAAAAGATATCTGATAAGTGGTGAGCTCCCTACTATAAAAGATGAAACAAGGAGGATAAGAACATAAGCTGCCAGGTGTGTCATTGTGGGAGAGGTATTATACATGAATGAATATTCTCAGCCTATAATTGAGAGTGTATACCCTTCAAGCCAATCGCGTTAAATCCGATAGGTATACATCTTATGAGATACAATCTTATTTGTAAATATTAATGATATTATTATTTGTTTAATAATAGTAAAAGCATTAATCCATTTATCATGTTTAGTAATTATGTTAGAATTAATATCTTATACTCTATAAATACTCTATTAATACATATAATAATAAAGTTCAGTGTCTTAAGTTATGCACTTTAGAGACCATGATGGAGATAATGCATATTGAGACTCAAATTGCTTAAATCTTAAAGACACAAATTCTTCATTGTCATAGAATCTCAAGAGTGGACATTGATAATCTGAATAGACAATCACATAGTTCATTACCTAAAATATTTAGAGTGACCGATCTCATAGTCATTGATATTAGTACAATATCATGATGATTATGCGGATACTTTGTAGAGACTAAGTGTACCAAACTTGATACTTAAATAATTCTCAATAGTTATTAATACTAACTATTAATGAGAATTATCTACTGACTATATTACATGTTGTTCTTAAACCTGAGATCACCATGGTGTCTTATTTGTTGAGTTTCATACTTTAACATAATTTCAATTAGACCTAGCCAAAGGTGAATAGGGGTGAACCATTGGATATGAAATAATGGATATAAAGGTTGTGAGTGATTAAGAGTGAATCCATCACTTTCGCATTTGGAAAGAAGTCCTATGAGTTTTATACTTTATTGAACAATGAAATCATTGCAAGGTAGTATGAAATGAAAAGAGTTTTAGTAAAACCATTATCTGTGTTCTTTAAAGATATAATAGTTCATGTGATTTTTCTATTAGGTTTTAATAGTTAAAGCATGCCCTATGACAAATCGAGACATTGGTTGATGGAAGGATCGTTATTGTACAAGTGTTAGTCACAATAGATTCTTTTGGAAGATACTTACTTTTCGTCTCTCGAATAGTCTTGACACTTTGCTACAAGTCAACCTTGGCTTAGAAGTTTAAGTTAATTAATTATGAGATAATTGAATTGGTTGTTTAGCTTAAAATGTGTTTGAAAGCTAAACACATCTAATTATGAATTAGATAAAGTCATAAAATGCTGTGAGATCCTTTTATCGGCATGATGTAGAACCTAATCGGTCACACACATTAAAGTTTAGAAATAACTCAATTAAGATTTTTACGAGGATAAGAAAAACATACAGTTTTGTTTGTAAGGGTAAAATAATAATTTATTTTATAGTATGACTATAAAGGAAAAATAATAAATTATTAATTAATTAATCCTAATGTCATGCAGTTCTTTTAGCACAACTAAACATGATATTTATTTAATTAGAAATTAATAATTTATATCGAGACCATTTTTTTAATTCTAAAAGTGTCATGAATATCCGTAATTAGTAATTAGACATTAGAAGATTAATAAGCTAATTTGTTAATTGGATTTCATAGACTAAATTAATCAAAGTGTCGATAAAAATACATGGGCTAAAGACCTATAACAAGGCTAATCATACATCAGGTGGGTTTGACTTATTGTTTCCTTAATTCATTTAAGAAAACCTAATGATAGGATGGCCGGAAATTCTAAGCTAGTAAGACTTTCCCTATTGTGAGAAAATCCTTTTCACGAGCTCTTTCAATCATGTTATGAATTTTAGTGTAGAAAATCAACTGAGCGAACTGAATGCCGTGGATTACGATCAGAGGCTGAACATTTGGATCCATCAATCTTCCTATTGAATTCGTCCATGATGAAGGAGCAAGGAGATTCATTTGATTCTGTATTATGAAAAGTTTTCATAAATATTAATATTTTAGTTTCTTGTAACTTTTTAGTAGTTTCCATTAAATACATATTTGATATATGTTTGTATGATCGATCTTGGTGTACGTCTATGAGTTTAGTCCATGTTTAGGATTAGATAAAAAAAAAATTTAATTATCACTTCCACTTACAGATTACTCGTAGACTAACAATAATAGGTATGTAGTTGAGGAAGATAAAAATATTTTATTAAGAGAGATGCATGAGAGAATTTGTAGGATACATTCAATAGGGTGGGAAACCATTCAAAAACTGATGAGTTGGGGTATTGACTTGATATGTCCATTGACCAATGCCATAGTAGAAACTGTCGCGAATGTCAAGTTCATGTTAATATCCCAAGAAACCCCCCAGTGAAGCTAAATTATATCACAACTCCTTAGCCCTTTTCTAAGTGGTGTATTAACTTGATATGTCCATTGACTTAATCCACCAAGAAGAATAAGTATGCTATAGTGGCCATTGACTATTTTACCAAATGGATAGAAGCTAAACGCCACACTCAAATAACTGAAGCCGTAACCACTAAGTTTGTGTGGAAACACATGCTTTGCAGGTTCGACATTTTTAATACTCTGATTTTCGATTGTGGACATCGTAGGAGCAAATGTATAAAATGGAAGGAGAGGCATCACACTACAATAGTGGAGCGTATCCATAGTACAGTCAGTTCCTTATTCAATTAAATGGGGACACATGGAGAGAAGATTAGGTTTGTTCCTACAAGAGATATATATATTTCACTCCTTTGCTTAGAGAAAATGTAATTTCTTTTTGACACAATTATACTTATTTTTCTACTCTAAAATTTTAATTTAATCATTAGATGGGGATCGGCTGACCGTCATCTCTTATGCATGCATAATTTGTGAGAACCTAGTCTAAGGAAAAAAAAAAGGTTGAAAAGTCAAAAAGGTAAAATAATAATAATGAAAGTTTAGGAGGTCAAACCATAATTTTTGAAACTGACACCTTTAGTTCTCTTGCTTTTGCGACAAGAACTAGAAAAGAAGAAAAAATAAAATTTAGTTTCTTAATCTCTCACCTCCCTCTCGCCATGTCTCTCGCTCTCCCTCTTTATTCTCTCTACTCTTCCTTTCCTTTCTAAATCCACGGAAAATCCTTCAACATATGAGCTCACTTAGCTAAGTTCTCCTCTCGGGTTGAGAGGATTTGATAAATTCCTCTTCCAATTTAAGGTAAGAATCCTAATCCCCAAAATTTTCAGAATTTCTCTTCTTAACTTTGATGAAAGTTGTTTCTTGAACTTGGATAGTTTGAATCTACTAGTTTAATGGTGGGTATTAGTTGTTAAATTGATTTGGGCAAAATTAGGGTTTGTGAAAGAATTATTAGGACATGGGTTAAATTGTAATAATTATGGTAGAATGAGTATAGGAAAATTGAAGAGGTTAATAATTGGTATATGGGTTTGCTGGAAATTGTAAGTGATTATAGTAAATTTAAAATAATGTTAGATTAGTAGAGTATTGGTTCTTAAAAAAATCGAATTGAGATAGTTAGGGCTTATGAAGAATCATGTCAGTATTAGTCAAATCATTATCGAAGTTGACTACAGAGTTAGCAAGCTATTTTATTGAAATTATAGTGTTGTGGAACTAAACAGAATGTGTAAGAGGTTATGTTTTATTATTGAAGTTACTCAGCATGTATACTGATTTTAGTAATTAACGAAATATATTTCATATTGTACAATTATCTTAGTAATATACATAAATATTGTTAAGAACGCAATTAAGAAATCTTAGAAGTTTGCACCTGACGTCTTGACTGTCCTCATCTCAATAGTGTCTTCAGAATCAACCTTTAGCATAGGTGGGATAATCATTTCTGATAGAAAAACTAAATTAACACCTGAAATGGTTGAGATACTATCATGCATCAGAGATTGGGAATGTGCAAATCAACAAAACCAACATCAAATGACGGATCAAAAAGAAATGTACGAAACATTTGATAATTTATATCTCAAATCTGAATATAAATCTCTTTATTATGGAGTAGGAAGTAGTTCAACCCCTCATTAGAAATTATAGATTATGATGTAATTTTAATAATATATTTGTTTTCTTATTTTTAAGGCTTTATTGTAAGTTTTGTTTCTTCCTCCTTTAGGCCAAGAAGTTTTTTTTACGAAACTATCTCTCATTATAAATCACAATAAAGTTATTTCTTTAGCTAATTCTTTGTTAATAATATACTAAATTATAAGTCTTAAAAAATAACAAAGTTGCTAGTTCGGTTTTTTCGATTTTTTGTTTTTGTTTTTGTTTCCCATTTCCTTTTCTATAATTCTACTTAATTGTAATATTGTATCATCATATATATAATTGATGAGCGTATGCATCATATTTTATATAAATTCGACATTATAATAACTAAAAAAAATGTCATTTTACCTTAACGTAATTAAATATGAGTTATTAAATAAATAGAAGCACGTGTGACGTGTCCATTTCAATTTGCAGTTATTAATGATAATAAAGTTCTTTTATGTTATAAAATCTATTTATTGAACCATAAAACTCATTTAATATGTAATACGATTATTTTTATTTAAAAAAACCCAAAAAAATATATTTTTAAGGTCGTATATGAATTCGGGCCCGGCTCAGGCTGAAGAATTTATGACCCAGCCCGAGCCCGAGCCTGGCCTAAGTAAAATGGGCTGAGCCCGACCCAACCTTAAACGGGCTCGTGCTGCTTGTGGGTCGGGCCTACCTAGATTGCCACCCATTGTTGCATATAAGAATGAGCTATCTTGTCTTGAGACTATAGTTAACTACTAATAGGCACCCATATTGTTTGGACTTTAGATACCACTTACTTTTGTTACTATAATAATGATATATATATATATATATATTGTTGGATATTTCTTTGGGTCAGAAAGTAAATAAGAGTTAAAAACTCAAGTTTAAAATATGCTTCATAAATGAGAGAAAATATATCTATTGGAAAGTGAAAATGCATTAAAAATATTTATAAGTAATTATAAATAGTTAGTCTTTGTAATAACAAATAAAGGTGGTAGTCTAATGGGACTTGCACATGCACCACGGTGTGGGCGTGAAGCGCTTATTAGGCTCGCTCGACACTTTTGCGACGTGGTGGCCCAGGTGGCCGACTGGACGATAGTTGACCGATTTAATTTTTGACCGTTTGACTTTAGCAGTTGAAAATTAAATTCGGTTAGTTATTGCTAGAGTTTTGCAAAAAATTTGTTATATCCTTAAAACTATCTTCACATAAACTTGCAAATAAACTAAGATGGTGAAAATTCATTTTTTTTGGAAAGTATAATTGTTATGTATTTTAAGTCTCGATACATTATTCCTAACTTATATATAAGGTATTCTTATATTAATAAGGGTGTAGATAAGAAATTTTTTTAGAGCAGATAAAAAATATTATATAAAAATTATGTTGGATAGAAGTCGATTTTTAATAAAAATTTAAGAATTGGTTTATAAAATTTCAATTATAGAGAAAATTTTGATTTTTATAATATTTAGGAGGACATTTAATGATTTATTTTTAAATTTTATTAATTTTAATTTTGACAAAGTTGAGAACATAGAACTGCAGCCCCTTTTTTCCGCTCATAATTATATAATTATGGTCTATAGTCACAAGAAAAAACATATTTTATTGTAATCACGAACATCATTTTTATATATCACATCACTTATAAAAATAATCATTATATTTGTGACAAAATTTAATTTATTAAATGGTATAGATTCTATTCATACAAAAATTTATACATATAGTAGCGTGGTTAGAAAATTAGAAAGGAACTTATAGAAGATTGAGAATTATAGTGATATATGTTTATGGCGTATTTGAAAATATGTTGGTTTTAACTTTCATATAAAAATAAGATCATACATTGAAGAATATGTTTCTATATTTTTATAATTTAAAATTTTAAAATAATTGTTAGATAAATATAAAATGAATAAACATGAAAATGATTAGTAAATGAGTATGACAAAAATTATATCAAAGTTATTTCCTAAAACTTTTGAGTTGAAAATGCTTTATGACAAAAATATAATTAATTAGATAATTTATATGTTCTTGTGGGATTTGGGTGTGAGCTCAAAATTGGTTGCCCAAGCTTATGGCAAAAGGCATGGTTAAGCTGGGTTGGTATATAAGTGTTATAACTCCGTGGGTTATGGCAGACTCTCATTTTCTTATTCTCTTTGTGTCGTGCAGTTCTCTTTAGATTATTTGGTTTTTCCATTGCGTGATCTCATTTCGTTATGTTGTATGGCTCGATTCATGATTCTAATCGGGTTGTTCCTTCTCTTACTTTCTCTATTTGATTCGTGGATGAATCTGTCTAATTGCTAATGGTTAAGTTTCCTTATTAGCTATAAATCTGAGTTAGAGTTTTGGTTTTTGATTTTGAGTTTTTTTTTTTTTTTTTTTTTTTGATTGATCTAGTCTTATATGATCGTGTATAGCTCTTGGATTGTACTGATATGAACAATATCATCACAAGTGTATATGACTCCTACCAGTTCTCCAAAGTTAATAGTAAATGTAATCTATCTTAATCGGTTTTTTAATTATTATAAGTAAATCACTATAGATTATATTGTCTCTTTAATTTTTATGCATTTTCTTGCTAGTTGAATAATCTAGACAGATTCTTGATGTTTCGGTTTTGAGCATAAAAATTGAACTCAGATCAAATTAATTAATTAATTTGGTAATGAATTAAAATGGATAAAGAACTCAACAATTATAATTATGTTTAGGTAATTAAACGTGTGTGCCGTTGTGTGCATGGGCTTTTCCTTAGTCCGATGCCTTCTTGTCACGTGTTGCGGTAGAATACTTACCTTCTATACAAACTTTAGTATTGAAAAATGATATGTAGATAAAAGTTAAGTAAAATAAAATAAGATAAGATGATAATTATATACGTCAATCATTAGTTACTTTATTTTATCAGTATTTTATCTAATTTTTTTTATCTCACCGCCACGACCTTTATTGAACTTGCACGAGTCATGAAGAAAGTATTTGAGTTTGTCTTTTGGAAGAAGAAGAAGACTTATAATCGGATAGAAAACTGAATGTAAGAATTTGAAACAAAATGAATTTTATTTGATCATTGGAAGATATTAATAGCAGCGGCAACAGCAACAACAACAACAACAACAACAAACTAACCAAAGCGAGAACAGTACATTACCCGAATTGTCATAGCAACTTACATAAAATGGCTATCTCCATTCATGCGACAAGAATAATTAGACATAAATACTGATAAGAATTTTGGATCCTCCATGCAATGTAGTCATCTTCATCATCTCACCATCTCAGTTTTGCAGGGAAATACTGCCACCAAAAATGCGATTCATTCTTAACTTCTACGAATACATGTTAAAAGAAAACGACAAGAAACAAGGAAAGTTACTTTATTTAGCACCTTCTCAATAAGAGACAGATAGTAAGGCTTCACTTTCTCCACGTCAATCAGAACTTTGCTCTTACTATACAGGTCATATTTGCTGCCAAAAATAAATATGGCCCATATTAGTTTTTTCCTTTATGCATCAGAATACTCGAGCTGTCGAGCAAAAAAAACAATAAATATTAAAGTTAATATTTACTTGAATACTTGAAGCCACTTGAAGTTCTCTTTATCCTCCTCGTTCATAAGGTGTTTGTATGCTCCTGATCTATGCAGAGCTGTAAGTTAAAGTAACAAACATTAATAAATCACAATATATAAGCTGGAAACTATAATTTCTGCAGTTTCGATTCGAGCTTACGATAAAACGAATGGTATCGGATGATGAACAGTGCAGCAGACGGCAAAGTAGTCTCGTTTTCTTTGGCAACCTACAGAATTGAGGGAGAAATTATCACTACATGGTAAAATAATTGCTGTAAATAATAAATAAATAAATAAAATCATTGAACAATAGAAGAAGGGTGTTAGGTAAAAGGGCTTTCTTTACCAAGTACATGTAATCATCATGGCCCCAAGATATCATCACATTCTCAAGCCCACAGCCTTGTGGGTAGATTCCATTCTTGGTGTTATAAGCTGGGTTTTTATAGTCTGGATTTTCCTTGAAGTACTGTAATAATTAAACAGAAAGTAACTGCTTAGACTTGTCAAATTATTTGATTAAGATTTATAGCATCAAGAATTATGTAATGCATCTACCTTGTGATGAACAATGGATTCATCAAAAGCACACCCAAGAGGGTGTGTATCACCTGAAAGTATTTACAAATCAAAATCTCATAAGATTATAATAGCTCCAATATGAGAAATTCTTGAATGAATCGTGTGTACGGCTGATATATTTCAACCGCATACATCAATTTCATGTTATCATCTCATAAATTATATCAATCAAAATAGACACAATTTATCTCAGAAATTTTATATTTAAAAAAAAATCATATATATAGTCATACCGACAACAGCCCATTGAGGAAGTCCTCCAAAGCTAGGAAGAAGAAGAACCTTTCCCAGATCTAAAGAAACCACATCAAGAAACAAGAGCTTAGTTAATTATTTTAATGAAAGAAAGATCAAACGTAGAATCAATTTTTCCTCCTTTTTTATTTAATTTATTTAATTATTTAATTTTTACAGATAATGATACCATGAATAAGAGCAGTCAAGTGAAGCCAATCTTCATTAGGATAATCTTTCCTAATGGCTTCAGCAGTTTGCAACAAATGCTCAATCTGAGGCTCATCTAAATCAGGATCACTATCATCCACAACATCATTCAGTAATTCACAGCATTCCCAGATACTCATCTCAACCCTATCCATTTTCCTATACGCTTCCCTCATTTTCTTCACCTGCATTTCATCAAAAAAAACCAAAGCAAATTTTAACACCTCGCACACCAACTATTCGACAAAGATACATCAGAAAAAAGAAAAAAATTCACGAATTCTACTTACGAAATCATATGTTTGGTTGATGTGATTCAGCCGGTAAAATTCCTCTACATTCTTCTGCCTCTCGCTTTCCGCATCATAATCACTGCACATTAAAACAAAATTTTCGATTTCGATTACGATCACCATAATCAACAAGCAATAATTTTTTATCATGAATTAGTTTCAACAGTACCGGAATGATTGACCGAACGAATTAATCTCCGGCGCGTCAAATCCTTCAACGGAAGCAATCTGCGGAACGACGAATCCTCCATCCAGTACCAACTCATTCGGATCATAATCAGAAACAACAATCTTGTTCTGCTCCTCTGCCTCAAACACTACAACACATCAAAAAGAAAAACAATCATCATCATCATCATCATCATCAGAAGACGACGAATCGAACCAGAAGAAAAACATGATATACCGAGCGCAGGCTGCTCAACGACAATCGTCATTATAACAATCTAAGAAAATCGACAGCAAATATAAATGCAGAAAGAGCGAAGAAAAGCTTACGAATGGATGTGGAGGAAGATGGTGATGGAGGGGGAGTATTTATAGTAAAAGGAGAAGATGGAAAAAAGTCCTTGCGTTGAGAATTGATAGACGGAAAGATGTCCTTGCGTTGAGAATTGGAAACATCCGAGTCCTTAACTGAAAATAACAGACTCGATACGAAAGAGAGAGGTTGAGAGCAATAGGATGGAGAGACTTGAAGAAACTGTCCTCGTCTGCAATTTCTTGCAAGTAGGAGGGGAGAAAAAAAGGTGAGTCAGCTATACGTGGATAGATATCTTATTTTTATGAGTAACAGCTAGAGCGTGGGCCCCGCTTTTACCTGGCATCCAGTCAAGGCTGAGTAATCCTTGACTTTTCTGTTTTTTGTGGGATTTTTTTTTTTTAAATCTTTTTTGTTTTAAATCAACGGCTGAGCTGACTCTGATCCTGACTGCGAAAATTTACTAATTTAAGTAGAAAATATTTAAATAAATAAACGTTTACAGATTGTGGCCTTGTCGTGGAGTCGAAAGATCTGAAGAAAAAACTATTTTCGTTATTTTATTTTATTTTATTTGCAGCACAGAGAACTTTTGATTGTGATTTTTCCTTTTTCTCGAAATCAATTTCATTCAATCTTAGGCTCAGCAGAAGATATCCCTAATCCTAGAGAAAATTTTGAAAATAAATCGTATTTATGGTAGGTTGGATTTATTTCTAACCACATAATAAGATAATAATAAAATAATATGAAGCTAATATATATGTTAATGCAAAAAATTTATTAAGAATTTGTCTTAAGATTAATTATGTCACGACTTAAATCTAACATGACCGACACGTAAATTTATATATAACTCTCTTGATCACGTAAGTCTCTAAATGCAGTTATACGAGGATTACAATTAACTATGAAAGCTAATGCATCTCGAATATTTGTGATTTCACTTGTTGCCAATTTCATACTTATTTTGACAATGAGGTTTATTATGCGACAAGTACGCTGTTGATGTAGAAATATTCCATTATTGTGCCTACTAAGATGATCATCAAAATAAGATATTATATTCGTATTGGCAGAAGCATTATCCAATGTGATTGATATTATACGTTATTTTATATCAAACTCAATTAAAACTTGCATTATAATATCACAAATATTTTCAGCATTATGTTGAGTCTCAATTACTCTAAAACATATGATTTTTTTTCATAGACTATTCAACATCTAACTAATTACTAACTACAGATAAATAATCGTGCTTATACCTTACACTCCAAATATCAGATGTTAATGCAATGCTAATATGAGGTGAACCTAATTCGTTTTTTAAAGCATCATATTGTTTCTTAAAACATACTCTTATATCACTTCTAGTTGCATTTCTACTTACTCTCTTATAAGAATAATACTATGAGTCTCGAACAAAATTTTCATAATATTTAGAGTATGCAAAACCAATAGGCAAATCAAAATAAGCAATCAACTTAGCAAGATTATCTCTAGCTCTCATTTCGTTATAGGACCACATAGAGACTGAACTATTAGGTTAAAAATTTAATTGAGTTTGAGACGTACCTATACCGGCTGTGGGATCGACCATGTATTTATCTTTATGACCTTTTAAGTAGATAGTTCCACCAGTCTCGATAGCAGTTAGAGTCTTTTTACATACCTTACATACATCATATTTTTTAATTTTACTGTGTTCATCTGGCTTGTACAACTCATCAAAACAAAGCCAAACGGTTGATGTTATCTTCTTACATTTTGTAGAAGTAGTTGTACTCGGTGTAGTTATTACTTCTTCATCGAGATCGACCTCATCCTCATGGACTTCATCTATATCTGAAAAATTACTTTCATCCAATTTCATATATCATGTACTATAACATAGCAATTCTAGTTGACCTCCGAAATCATTAGTGTTATCCAAGTTATCTATTTTCTTTGTTATTAATATATACATATAGATATTAAAATTAGTTAGAACTTGGAAGATAAAATTTATAATAATAATAATAATAATAAAGATTAAAACACATTACAATAAAATAGAAAAATTGAACCAACTTGAAATTAAATTTTGGAACTTGAGAGTCTAGACTATAAATTTTAGATTTCATACTGAGACTTTCATAAATCATACTAGAATTATAAATTGTAAAATTAATAATTGAGACTTTAAATTAGTAAAAAAAAAATAAATATAGAATAATTGAAAATTGACACTTGAGAGATGATTTTTTGAGTTGTGAATTGTGACTTATGAAAATAATTTGAGAAGATATTTATAGGGAAAAAAAAGAGTTATGGTTAAAAGAAAAATTTTAAATTAAAAAAAAAATAATGATAAGGGCAGGGAGTCGTTTCACTTAAACGACTCCTTACTGCCTCCCTTAGGCTTTCGCCGCCTACATGGCTAGAGCCTAGGATGTACCATCCTATTGTAGCAATAGTAGGATGGTACTTTTCGAGCGCAGCCCTATTTTTGAAATGGGCTAGGTCGGCCAGCCCGCGCCCTTGTATGGGCTGAGTTGAGCCCATACCTGCATATGGTGAGCATAGGCGCAGGTTTGAGCTAGTCCAGCCTATATTACCATCTCTATATGCAACTTTTCCCCTTGATTAGGATGGATGTGGATGTTTATAGTAATTTTATGTTATTTAATTATCCGGCTAATTATCTTTCTCCTCCTCGTGTCCTCTTAAAGAAAAAGAAATTGCAAAACTAATGTTTTCATCTCTAAATTTTTACTATTTGTTTATTTTTGTCTCAGAACTCTTAATCGATTTAATTTTGTCCTTAATATTTTAAAAATATTATATTTTGGTTCTTTGAATCATATTATAGGTGTAAAATTTAAAAATAAATACTAAAATCAAAACATCTCATATCATCTAAACAATATTAATATACTTAAAACTATTTTTTTTTGTAAATTAATTCGCAATTTTAATTAATTTTTATTTTTTCTACCCATCATTTTCTATTCTTTACAACTTTTAATCTTAATAACAATCACTTTAACAATCATCAAAAATATTTTTGATATGTTATATGTTAATTTTAATATTTATTAAATTTTAGAAGTTACTTTGAAATTTACATTTATAAATTTGATTCTAAAGATGAAAATTGAATATTTTAAAAAGTTTAAAGATGAAATTATACCATTTAAAAGTTTAGGGAAAAAAATAGTAAAAATTTAAAAAGAAAGCATTAATTTAGCCAAAAGAAAAAGAAAAAAGAATATTCTTTATTCTTCTTCCAAGTGGAACCGTACATGCATGAAGCGGATCGTGTTCATGGGCCAGCCCAATATATCATTGGGCTTCCACTTTCAGACTAATCTCTCCAGTCCAGGTGTTTCCTCGGAGCCCAAAAGTATGGTCACGTGGCTTGCACACGTCTTCCTTCCATTCTTCCACGTCTTCCCTGCAAAGTTCCTTTCGCCTTTGCTGTCCTTCAACGGTTGCTTTCTCCACAATCCTATTTTTGTAAGTTACCTTTAAACCCCTTCGGCTTCCTCTATTTACAGTTTCAACCCCCCATTTTCAATCTCCATTTCTTCTTTCCCAATTCAAACCACTTCAATGCACAACAATTTCTCGTAGAACCACTCTCTTTCTTTTTCCCCCTGTCACAATTTCTAAGGGTTTTACTCCAATTGTCTCATAAACCCCTGAGAACTTCCCAATTAGGGACTTTGGTTTTATATATACATACATCTCTGTAATGACTCTCACCCCTCTAAAATGGCTCAAACTGTTCCACTCACTTACCAAGCTTTTTTCATAACCACCTTTCTGACCCTCATCAATTCCGACTCTGAATTTTCCATCACTGACTTTGACTTCAACTCCTTCCACGGCGATTACACACCGCCGTCGCCTCATCCTTCATCTCTCTCATGCGAAGACAACCTTCAAGGAACTGGCTCTCTTGATACATTCTGTGAGTTAAGTTACAGTTTGGTTTTCTCTGACGATGTATATATAGAAGGAAACGGGAGTTTAATCATTCTCCCAGGCGTGAGCTTGAGCTGCCCCTTGTTAGGATGCTCAATCGTGATTAATATAAGTGGAGAATTTAGGCTAACTATAAATGCAGAAGTAGTAGCTGGGTCAGTGTCTGTTAATGCTTGGAACGCAAGCCTGCTTTCCAGGTCGGTTATAAATGTTACTGGGTTGGCAGGGGATCCGCCAGCTCAGACGAGCGGGACCCCCTCGGGTGTTCAGGGTGGGGATGGGGGGCACGGGGGTAGAGGTGCGAGCTGCATGATGGATAATACGAAGCTTCCGGATGATGTTTGGGGTGGGGATGCTTATTCTTGGCCTTCTTTAGATGAGCCATGGAGTTATGAGAGTAAAGGAAGGGAGCACTAGTAAAGAAGATAGGTATGGAGGGGAGGGAGGTGGGAGAATTTGGTTGGAAATGGGGAGTTTGGTTGAAGTTAGTGGCGGCCTTTTGGCTGATGGAGGTGATGGTGGTGTTAAGGGTGGAGGTGGTTCGGGTGGTAGCATTTTCATTAAAGCTCCAAGAATGTAATTCTCTCTCACTCATGAACTCCTACATCTATTCCTTCAAAACACAGTATTTTGATGGTGAAAAATGTGTGTTTTCTTTTCTAAATGGTTAGAGGCTAATGTTATTGAGTATAGGGTTTAAAATCATTGTTAGTATCACTAAATTAAAAATTCAACTTGAAACCAAATTAATAATTTAGGGTTTGAATGCACTAAATTTGGGGTTTTAGTTTATTTACTCTCTTTTTTGGGATTTCTTTTTTTATTTCATCTCATAACATGGTTTACATTGTAGTCAATTCAAGTTATTGTATTTCTATTAAATGAAAATATGTATTTGAAAGTTGTTTTGAAGGAATAGGTCTTCTGCTAATTCTTTTAAGGAATTGGAGGAACTCGTTCCCTATCTAGTGATTTTGATTTGATGACTAATATTCCTCTGTGAAGAGCAGGACTGGAGTTGGTTGGGTGAGTGCAGTTGGAGGTAATGGATTTGCTGGAGGTGGAGGTGGAAGAATCTCCATTAATGTTTTCGGTAGGCATGACAACACAGATTTCTTAGTTCATGGTAAGAGTGTTTATGATTTCTTTTTCCAAATTGCTTTAGCAGTTCTCAAACTGGAATCTTTTGGAAATTGGAGGCCCAGTTGGCCTAAGCATTTTTTAAATATCTCATTTGGATTTAATTTGATAAATTTAAATTTATCGAATTAAATGTATTACATCGATTTAAATCTAGTATTATACTAGATTTTTATTTATTTATTTCCCGGGGCCTCGAAAAACATGAAGTTTATCAGACTGAATTTTGGATACTTGGGTGAACCAAAGTAATCTTACACTGCAGCAATGAGCATATTGCCATAGTAAATGAAATAAAAGGAAGCTTTCCATTTTCAACTCAGCAGAGCAATTATGAGGTGGCTATTCTGGTTGGCTGTTGTGGATTAAGATATTACTTTAAGCTTGGCTTACCCAAGAATTCCTCTCTCTATATATGTATATGAATGCATGTATTAGGTTAGCTTTGAAAACTCTTTCCTCTGGTAATTTGGTTAATTCTCAGGTACGAAGATGCATTCAATAGATTTGTGGATGAGATTAATGCTTTGGCTGCTTATCAATGGTGGGAAGGATCAGTCTACCGCAGTCTTTCTGTTCTTGCCTATCCACTTGCATGGTCATGGCTACAACAATGTTGGAAAAAGAAACTACAACGCCTTCGTGAATTTGTTCGCTCAGCATATGATCATTCTTGCTTACATTCTTGCCGTTTACGTGCTCTCTATGAAGGCCTTAAGGTTGACCCTTTTTGTACTACTTGTCCTTTGCCTGTTTAATAAAGTTTCAGAGTCCCATAAGGATCCCCCCGCGCCCCCCTTCAGGTTGCTGCAACTTCTGATTTGATGCTTGCATATGTGGATTTCTTCCTTGGTGGGGATGAAAAGAAGGCAGATCTTCCTCCTCGTCTTCATCAAAGATTGCCCATGTCGATAATTTTTGGAGGAGATGGTAATTACATGGCTCCTTTCTCCCTCCATGGTGATAACATTCTTACTGGCCTTATGAGTCAGGTTTGCCCTCCTTTCTATACTACTCTCAATTCCTATTTATCTGTATATTTGTATGTAAAGTGAAATGTAGTTTTGATAATTTAAAAGACAAGTGACATTTCAGTCAATTCCACCTACAATATGGTGCCGGCTTGTGGCTGGTCTAAATGCTCAACTCCAATTGGTTCGCCGTGGGAACCCTAAAATAGCATTCAGTCAAATTATCAGCTGGCTTGAGACACATGCAAATCCTACTTTAAATGCATATGGTATATGGGTTTATCTTGCTTGGTTTCAGCCCACAGCTCCTGGGTATTATCAATTTGGGCTCATTGTCTGTGCTCTTGAGAATGGAATGGGCCGCCAACTGAAGGTCAAGATACATCATTTCTGTTAGATCAGCAGTTATGGTAACAGTTTGTTCCGTAAATCTGATTCATTGAGATATGTTAGAACTTAAGCTTAAGATTTTTTTATTTTGTATATTTAATTTGAATTGTGTAGTTTGTCTACTGTTGGTGTGGGGATTGTATTGGACCATTTGAGAGCCAATGAACAGCTAATGAAACAGAAGAGAATGTCCGGAGGGATTTTATTTTCTAAGAGCTTACATGCATTTTAAAGAGAAGACGGCTATTTGTTTACCATTATCTTTCATCGTATGCAATACTAAGCCCGTTGGGCATCAGGTATTATGGTTTTTCTCTCAAGCAGTCTTGTTTCCTTGGGGATGTTATTTTCCCAGTTTGGACCCAAAGTCCAGTTTGGGCACAAAATCGAGTTTAGACTCGTAGAGTATAACTACAGTCCTATAACTACAGACCATTATTCTGACAGTAGTTTCAACAAGTGTACTCTAATAGAGCCTTTTATCTTGTAATCATTTCTCTAAATACTTTTTTTTTTCTCTTTTAATATTATCTCTGTCTCACATGTGGCAGGATCTGGTCAATTTGTTGATCTCTATAATTCTTCTAGCAGATTTTAGCCTCGTCTTCCTTACTCTCCTACAGATGTACTCAATTTCGCTGCATGATTTCTTGCTGGTATTGGTCATTCTTCCTTTGGGTGTTTTATTCCCCTCTCCTGCCGGGATCATTGCTTTGTTCAGTCATGGACCTAGACGGACGGTCCGCAGGTCATTCTCGAGCATATGGTCTCTGGAATATCACATCTTTGGTTGATGTTGTAAGTTGTTCTCAACCTCATGATTTCCTTGGCTTTCTTATTAATATCAATTAATGATTTACAAGTAAATTAGAGCTACCTTCTCTTAATTTTCAAAAAATTAGACTTAGGCCACTACATTTTAGAAGCTAGGCACACAACCTTAACCTCTTAAAAAACTAGATATAACCCACTATTCTAAAATTTATTTATTATTCATAAAAAAAGGTAATAATAATTGACTTGGCATGCTGTGTAGGAATGTCAAGTCAACATATATAATTATTTTAAACCATTATCAACTTTTCCTAAAATAGTAATTGGAAAAAGAATAGTTAAAATGTTAACTTAAAAGAGATTGAGTAGTTGGTATCAAATGAAACAATAAAGTTGAACCTAATATTATTCTCAAAATGGAGGTTGGGACTTTGAATCACAGAAATATTTTTCAGGGTCTCGAACTAAAAATAAAAACCTGTACATACAATTATACTACTGTATATCACAGGGGATTATGTCTGGTTTTTAAGAGTTGAAAGTAGTGTATATCTACTCTCTGAAGCGTGAGGGGGATAATAAGTGTACTTATTTGAAAGTTTGTGGTTAAGTTTAATTTTAGGCTAGTCAAGTGCTGATGTGGTTTAACTTCAACCACTCGGGAGTATAACCTGTTATACTCCCGAGTAGCCTAGAACTAATCATTTATTCAAGTGGTTAGTTTGGTCTTTTTTTTTTATCTTTCATCTCCCGACTATGGAAGCCTAATGTTTTCTGGTTACAGTTGGTAGCCTTCATTCGTGGCCTAATTCATTACGTGCATCACAAGAGCAAAAAGCAACCCAACTTTCAGTCCTGGAATTTTAGTGTGTAAGTAACCTCTTATTTTTATGATTCGGGTTCATCTATGTGATTTTAGGTCACCAAAAAAAAAAAAAACAAATGGAAAATGAAAAAGAAGTTTTGAGCATATGTTTTTGTTGTTTTTTTAATGGGTGGGGTGATACCTGCTCTTGCAGGGATGAAAGTGAATGGTGGATGCTTCCTTCGGGTTTAGCTCTCTGTAAGTTAATCCAGGCTCGGCTTATTGATTGCCATGTCGCCAATCAAGAAATTCAAGATCATTCATTGTATAGCAACGACCCGGATGTGCTCTGGCAATTGTGAAAAGCAAGAGTGTAGAGGTAGAATTGAAGATAGATAGATTACTATACCCTCATCTTTATGATGGTGGTTATTGTTTTATTACTTAACATATTGAGAGATTGAGAGAGTAGATTAGAGATTAGTGATTTTCTTTCCTTCACAGAAGCAGAAACCATACATCTTATTATGTAGTTGTGTCAATATAATGGGATAATAGCTTAGGACTATATGAAATGAGATATCGACATGTCATATTACAATAAATTGGATTGAAATCAAATCACATAATGTTACGGGTATCTACCGTAGCTCCGTCAGCTACGGTTGTTGCAATGTTTAGCACGTCTGTTCCTATCTGAACTCCGGTCACGAGTACCTCAACTATGTTTATGTCCAATTTTTCTCCCCTCTGGAATGTAGAAATCAAGCGGTTTAACTACAGAGAGCATTAATTTTTTTTATAAAGGTTTAAGGTTGGCATGCTCATCGGTCGGGTCAGATTATTTTAAAATATCCGACCGGACCGATGAGCATTAATTTATAAATATCCAATTCCTTGTCTATCGGATAGTTTTGGATTCAGGTGTTAGAGCATAAATTTTTTTTTTCCTTCTTCAAATTTTAATAATAAGTTATCACCTTGAAAAAAAGGGAAAATAGGTAGAGGTAGTCAATCAAATATCAGTACCGGCTTTGAAACTTGTGACAAACTTCATTGAAAATAAAAGGATAAAAAGGATAATAAAGACAAATTTTATTGAAAATAAAAGGATAAAAAAAGATAATAAACGGTCTAGAGCATTCTTTTAAGGATATGACTATTATGTGAAAGTATGAATGTAAAGATTCTGGACATGAATAGAGTATGAATGCTTTAACATAATGTTTAATCCTTTGAATGCTTTAACAAAATGCTTTAGGGGTATGAATATTTTGGGAGTATAAAATATTGAAATGCCGAATGTTTTGACAGAATGTTAAGTGTTTTAGTCTTTGAATATGATATATATATATTTTAACATATTATTTTGATATAAATTCAGTTTTGATATAATGTTAATATAGAATATTATAGAATGTTATTATATTTGTTTTGATATTAGGCATGTTCGATGTTGAGTTTGGACCATGAGTGATGTTATATATGCATGACTGATGTTTTGATATATGTTTTTATGCATAATTGTTGATTGTAGAAGGTGAATTGAGTCAAAATGATAATCTGCCTATTATGGTTATTGAAGAGAATGAAAGTGATCATCTCACTCATCCTAATCTTTCCTACCATAGTTGATGTAGATGAACCAAAAGAACTTATACCCTGTCCTCAAAAGATTAAGAGAACTACCCAAAATTTTATCAATAGTAAACCTAGAGTAACATCTGCAATTTGGAAGCATTTCACTAGCTTGAATGCTACTAAAGCAAAGTGTAATTATTATGGTCAAGAGTATATGGCTGATAGTAAAGTTCATGGTACTAGTAACTTATGGAATCACCTGGATGAACAATGTAAGAAATCACCTTATGCTAAGAAGGATAATAGGCAGACTCTTTTGTCGTTTGAGAGTAAAGATGGGGAAGGTGGATCTCTTAGAGCTGTAAGATTTAATCAAGAGGGAGCTAGGTTAGCATTAGTCATGATGATCATTTGTGATGAGCTTCCATTTCGATTTATTGAACGGGAAAGGTTTAGGAATTTTATAACTTTACTGTAACCTAAGTTTTGCCCCAGCTCCCGAACAACAGTAAATAGAGACTTCCTGAAACTTTTTAAGGAGGAAAAACTGAAATTAAAAAGGATTTTGAGGGCTGAAAGAGTATGCTTAACAACCGACACTTGGAGTTCAATCCAAAATCTAAATTATATGTGTTTGATGGCACATTAGATTGATACCTCATGGAAGTTGCAAAAGCATTTGCTTAGCTTTCCATTAATTGCTAATCATAAGAGTGAAACTATTGGGAAGTTACTGAAAGTATGTTTAGATGATTGGAGCATTAAAAAGGTTTTGACCATCACCGTTGATAATGCTACTAGTAATGATAGTGTTTTGAAATACTTGCAAAGAAGAACCAAAGATGTAAAAACGGCTATTTTAGACAATGAGTTCCTACATGTTCGTTGCGCTGCACACATTGTTAATTTAATTGTTAAAGATGGTTTACAAGAGATGCATGAGTCAGTTGTAAAAATTTGAAATGCAGTTAAGTATGTTAGATCTTCTCCCTCTAGGTTGGAAATGTTTAAGAAATGTATTGAAAAGTTAAATATTGGTTGTAAGAAAGGCTTGTGTCTTGATGTAGAAACTCGTTGGAATTCCACTTTCTTAATGTTGGATATTGCTGAAAAATGAGTCTACCTTTGATAGCCTTCAAGAAGATGATCCTAGGTTTTTCTTGTATTTTAATGAAAAGATCATAGGACCACCTAAGGGAGATGATTGGATTAATGCTAGAAGTTTTACAAAATTTTCGAAAATGTTTTATCAAGTCACAAAACGCTTGTCAAGTTCTAATTCAGTCACATCTAGCATCTTTTTTCATAAGGTTATCGTTGTACTGTCTAGGCCAGTTTCGATGTGTAATTCTAGCGATATCTCGTTGAGTGCAATGGCTTTTCATATGAAATTGAAGTTTGATAAGTATCGGGAAAGTGATGAAAAATTTAACTTCTTGTTATATGTTGTATGTTGTTGTTTTGTGGGATATGAGATTTAAACTGAAGTATGTGAAGTTTTGTTTGGTAAAACTGTATAATTATGAGAAGATTGTGACTTTAAGTTCTTAAGATTGTGGAAACCTTGTATCAGCTATATGAGGATTATATTTTACATGGGGAAGTCATAATACAAACAAATGGGGCTAGTAGTAGTTGTTCGGCTAAAATTATTGAAGATATGGAAGTAGAGGATGAGGAGAGAAAGATAGAATGGTTGTTTGTTAAACATTTAGAAAATGAAGAAAGAATGGGAACAACTTTCGAGGTTGGAAGGTACTTTGATGAAAGTTGTGGGAAATATAATGAATCTTTTGACATATTAGGGTGGTGGAAGTGCAACTCAACAAGGTATCATGTCCTGTCACAAATTGTCCGAGATATTTTAGCTATTCAATTTCTATTTTTTTTAGTTAGTATTTAGTATTTTTAAGTTCTTAAGTTTTCTGTTTTTAATTGTATTTTCTGATTTGTATAAATGGAGTTGTTGTTGTGGATGAAACCATTAGGGAGGCTGTTGCTTTTGCATTAGCAGCAGCAAAAAGTCAGTAAAGACTAACATGACTACCTTTTTTGTGCATCATGGTAATAAATTTGTTTTTTTAAAATAGTGTTATTATTAATGTTATTTTAATTTAGTTTAATAAGTATTGATTCTATAAATATCTTTTGAATTCATAGATTGCTCTTTGAAGATGTTTTTTTTGTGTAATTGGGATGCAAACGATGATTGGATAAATGAATCAGACGTTGGATGATAATCTATTTTGCTTGTTTTGGATCAGATGCCAGATAGTTAGTTTTTCAGCTGTTTTACGATGATTTTGCTTCAGAATATGTTTAATCTACTTTATAACGGGTTAGTGAATATGAAAACATATTATTTAGTTAATTTGTTTAATATTTTGGATCTGATTTGAGAATTTATTTTGTGATGATCAGAATCTATTTAAGAATCTGCTTGCTTGATTTGAGAACTCACTCCATGGATATTTCCCATACATATCACAATTTGGTGGGTCGGTCTTGTGTGTGGGGCTATATATATGGCACTTGCATATAATCAGGTAAAAGACTTTCAAACATCTTTTTCATAAACCACTAATTTTGATGAGTTTTAATCATAATTTTCTATAGACATTGTTTGTGAGGTTATTAGGATGCCCCATATCAATTGGAACATGAGTTGAAACTTGAATTAGAAAGCTAAAGATGCTCTATATCAAATTAGAGTGCTATATACCATTTAAGTTAGTCATTCATTAAACATATTGTATAAAGTAAGAATTTCCTTTAATTAAATGTGTTAAAGTAAAGTTTTAGTTATTCATACTTTTTTTTGGTAGGTCGGCACTTGGAAGTTGAGGTTAGTTGAAAATGGTATTGATGAATGATGTATGCTTTTATCATTTTAAAATGACAAGCAAATCAAATGTACTTGTACATTTTTATTGCTCTACTTTTATGAACTAAACTCTTATATATGAAGGTTTTATACTTTTATTGTTATGAACTATATATGAACTGAACTGTAATGAACCAGACTATAATGAATTTTAATGTCATTTGAGATTTAATGTCATTTTTATTTGAGATTTGATGTTATTGTAATTTGTACAAGTTTAAGGTTTTTTTTGAGATTGAGATATGAATTGAATTATGCAATTATAAAACCAATATATGTACATGTTTAGGGTTAAATATTAGAATTTTAAAATAGAAAAATTAGAGCTTACACCACCCGAACCCGCCCGTTCTAACCCGAACCCCTCTAAACCCCAATTTGCGGTTTTGAAAAATATGTGATCGGATTTGAGTCTGGGCTAACTCACTTGCAATATTTGGATTGGATTGAAAATATAGTCAAAACTAACTGACCCGACCCACGAACAAGCCTAGTGAAAGTTACTGAACAAAGTTTTGTCATTGAGCATGGGGCATAAACTTCATCCAGACCTTATGCTACTATGA
The DNA here is from genome assembly GCA_027186245.1 of Coriaria nepalensis. Taxonomy (NCBI): domain Eukaryota; kingdom Viridiplantae; phylum Streptophyta; class Magnoliopsida; order Cucurbitales; family Coriariaceae; genus Coriaria; species Coriaria nepalensis. The sequence goes on along the minus strand of CP114484.1, from coordinate 8,731,306 downwards.
GCGCTCCTCTCACTTGTTTCTTGGGTTTGGTTAGAAAGCATCCATCTCTTCCACCTACATAGACAACGACGCCATTTCTAGTAAGCCAAATCTCAAAAAAAGATGATGTTTAAGCCCCTTTTCTCTCTCTCTCTCTCTTCTTCACATATTTGCGTCTATGATAGATCCGGGTTTCAAGACCCCAAGCACGAATCTGGTTCTTGAAACCCATATTTTTTATGAGTGCTGATCTATGAAGAAGACGCCATAAACGCATATCTATGAAGAAGCTGAGAGAAAGTGAAAGATTCTGTGTTTTTTTTTTTTGTATTTTTACCTTTTTAGTAATATTTAAGCAAATTCGGATATATCTAAATTTGACCTGGATAACTGGTTAATATTCTGATAGATCTGAAACCAATCCAATTAGTATATTAATAAATGGGATTCAATATGAAATATCTAGATCCTATGGCCAACTAGATATTTCATCTAGATATTTCGGATCCAGATCCATTTGTACCTACCTGGTTTAAGGGTACTTAGTGTAGTAAAATTTTAATGGATGGATTAGGATTACGTAATTTAGCTTTTACATTTTTTATTAATCAAAACGAATAACGATGGAAGGAGCAAGTGGCTCTTCATGAAGATCTCAAGATTAAATGGGTCGACCACATTAGGTTAGGTATCAATCCAGTTTTAATATGGTAAACTTCAATTTAAGCCCTTACTCAAGCCCACTATATCTAATAAGGGCCCAAGGCCCACAAATAAATCTCTTGTAGCATCAGTTCTCTCCTCATGCAAAATCGAATGAGAATGGATTCAGTGTTTATAAGTGTGCATGCCTTTGGTGTTTATGAAAGAATCTAGGCAATTAATTTCTCATCGAACGAAAGAGAAAGTATTACGTAAGTCTAATGTGGGACTCACATCAACATAACAGAAGTCAAATTTAAATTTCCATAGGGATGGATCTCTTATTCATTTAATGTGACATTAATGGTTTTATTATGTTTGTAGGCACTGAATCCATTCTCAAACCAAATAACAACTAAAGATAAAGACCCCTCCCTTTTTCTACCAGAAAAAATGAAAAGGCCTGCCAAATTTATATTTTTCCAAGGTTACAATTTCATCCCATTTTTGCATTATTATTTATTAATGTGGAAATTTGTTCGTAAGAAGGGATTCATAGTCAGCAGTACGTCCTAAGATTGAATGTGCCTAATAAATGAATAAGAAGTGGCTAAGGTGACGATCTGCCAACCCTTTCCAACAATCAAGTTAGATTCTAGTCTTAGAGAATAAAGATGAGATATAGTGTTATATTAAACAAATGGGATTACCTCTCATCCAAGGTAAAGTTTAAAACATATACCTTCCTCTAGTGAACAAAAACTGTAGCAATTTTTCGCGTGTCTCACTCTCATTGAACAATGCACTACCGACACTATGATCATGCTCCATTATATGGTAGTGGCACCACCTCCTTGTGTCAGGTATTTTCCCCTCCCCCCTCAAGCACGTCATTAGTAACTGTCTTATCCACAATGGAGTCGATCACCACTACGACCTTAACTCCTTGGCTCGGTATGCTCATAGATAAGTTGGCACTAGGGGTAAGCTTCGTTTATCTCAGATGAGCCGAGGGTATCTCCTCGGATCAGCTCCCGTTCCTACACCAACATTGGTTGACATACAATGACTGAGGCCAAAGCTAAACATTATTTTGAGGTTCGAACACATTCTGAGGGCAAATATTCTTCTACCTAACAATCAGCCCTTTGTCACATGCATGGAGTCATCGAAGAGCAAGTGGCATCCAATGCATATCTACCATCCTCAAGCACTGATACCGATAATCATGCCCATGCCTTTCTTGCACCCTCGGGATAGGAGAAATTTTCATTAATACAATACGGGCCTACATCATTTTAAGTGTCGTACCAACAACTACTTGACACATATTCCTTTATTATTTATGGCAGGCCTACATATTTTTGTTTTTTTTTAAATTTATTTATCCCTAGCCGTACGACTTCCCTTTCCTTTTTTGGACTTCTCCTTCATTTTATTCAAACAAACTCATATCTATATTCTGCTTCCTATTTCTCTTTTTAAATTTCTTATACAACATTGAATCATATCTGAAAAATCAAGTAAGCTTTCTTTTTTGACGTTGTATATTGTTCATCGTGTTTTTCATTTCTTAAACTTCGCGCCATTTTAAATTCTTTCAAGTCTCTCATTTAATCTATGCATACTTGTAAATGTAGAGATATTAGTATATTTATCCCTAGGTTAACCCTTAGTACTCCCCTCTAAGGTACTCTAACCTTAGAAATGAAAAACCCTTAGCATTTCCAAGATATCTTACCTAAACACTTAGCAAAAATTTCACTTTCTCATCAGTAAGCACAACTGAACAATGAGCAGTGGCTCGACTTGTGACGATTAAAAGAGCCGGGAAGACGGGTTGGTGCAAACCATCAACACACTATGAAGAGACAACATCTATCTTCAATGACGAAGACCGGCACCTGAAGTTTTACCCAGTACGATATTCCTATATCCCAGATGTCATAGCTCATAAGGACTGGGAACGAATTCCATACATTGGAATTGAGGACCCGCCTAAGACTATGGTATACATTGAGATGTACCTCAGTGGATTCCATGCTCCACTACATCCTTTACTTCAAGCCTTACTTTACACTTGGAAACTCCCTCCAAGTCATCTAGTGCCCAATATATGGAGAAACTATTTTGAGCCCCTTCGTCCTTGAGTGGGAAGAGATTGGTTATGCCTCAAGCTCCTTTTTCTTCCTATCTCTCATGGGGCTCAACCGTGTGTATATGGATGGTATTATACTACCATCGACCAAGGTAACTCAATTACTAAACTCCTTCATACTAACAAATATTGGAAAAATAAATGATTTATCTTAACTAGAGCCAGGCAATCCACTCAATGCCAATTTTTTGTGTGCTTTGAATTTCAACAAAGATGTAAGGTTCCTTAATTTCTTTTCCTTAGGTTATTTTCTTATAAGGGTGACCCTGACTCTAGATCCTATCTGATAGGCATCCCTAAAGCTGACATTCAACTTTCTGAAGCTAATGAAGTAGTTTGGAACTTCATAATCGACCTTCCTGATAACGACATGCATTTCAAGATGGTTCTAACTACTGACCGCCTGACCTAATATGGTATTATCTATGGTGATCCACACTAGAATTTATTCCCCTTAACACCATTCCACACTCTCCAGTTCAGTATATTGAAGAGGGTATGCCTTACTGTTTCTTTTATCAATTGTATAGTATTATATCATATGTCTAATATTTACTCTTATTTACTTGTAGAGAGAGTGAGTAAGCTTAGGTTGATTCCATTGCTTAGCAGGGCTACCAAGAGTAGCTAAGCACATAGAAAAGGCCATAGTTGACCCCTTCAAGAAAAAGGCAAAAGACCAACTCCTCGAAGTAGTGAGAAGCTTGGTGGATTTGGAAACCACACCTCCTTCCTCTCTATAGTGAGCTCAGCCAAAGAGTTCTCCACCTCCCCCTTAGCAAAATTCAATATCACGTCCATCTCCAGCTGCTTAGCCCTTAAGACCACACCCCATCAGCTAGACAATCGCTATCATGGCCTTCATAACTTAGCGAAGTGGCTCAATATCATCTTTGGAGCCTCAGGTCACTGAAGAATCTGTGAAGGATTTCAATCATGAAATTCCAGGGCTAATGATTACTGAAGAGGCGATCAAATTATCCCAACTTTATTCTTTTGAGGTTTTGGAGTCTCTTTACTCCAGTTTGGCCAACGTAAATCCTTCATTTAAATGGATTTTGCTTTTAATGTAGACTTTAGTCTAATCCTCTCCATTTTCTTGCTTTAATTTTATATTGCTACGACCGTTCTTGGGACCTCCATCTAAACTTGTCCACCTGAAGACTAAACGTGTCTGAAGAAGGAGAATGAGGAACTGAAGAAGAATGCCCATATCTTAGTTCAGCAAATTAAGCACCTCATGTCAGACAAGAATAATCTGATCAAGAAGTACCAAGTCGAGGTCGACATGAGGAAGGCTAACATTGAGGAGTTGGACCGGTCAAGGGCTCAAATTGAGGAGCTATAGAGAGCTAAGGATGAACTTGAAGAAATGAAAGCCTATTTACCTCGAATTGAGTAGGAAAGCATTGACAGATACCTTTCATCTAGCGATTACAATGAGATAATTGCTAAACCAAGGATTAAGGGTTCATGGTAGCTCATGCTATGGTCAAGATCCATATATGGATATGACTAAGGTGACCTTGTCACTTGACAACTCTTTAGAGAATGTGGCTGAAGATGATGAGTCTGCGGATGCTGACACTGAGGCTCCTACTGCAAAGAGTGAGGAAACTGCATTAACTACCCATGAGCCTTCCTCTTGAATTAATTAATTTTTATTTAAAAACTATCTGTAATAACTTTCTTCTTTCTTAGTTTAGAACTCTTTCCTTTTCCTTTACTTGTTAACATTTCCTATTCCACTTCTTTTATTAAAAATTATTTTACCTTCTCGCTTATCCTCCATTGAAAAGTTGGACTTGAGAAAATGTGCTGCTTTTTAAGATCAATGCCTTATTCTCTAGACCCCTAAGCGAATCCCTCAATCAAAGTGTTTAACCTGAGCGTGAGGGTGCACAGATCCTTAACAACTTGAGTGCCAACTAAGCACTATAAGTGATGGATTGCTAAGCCCTGGCGGGTGCTCAGATCCTCAGTAACTTGAGTGCCAAATAAGCACTACAAGTGATAGATTTTTTAGCCCCTGGCGGGTGCTCAGATCCTTAGCAACTTGAGTGTTAAATAAGCACTATAAGACCTTTTGTGCTAAATAGAAGTTGGAAATATCTTAAAGTACATTTCATTGATTGTAGGTATTAACACACACTTTTAAGGACTTCAAATTGCAATAAGAAAAGAAACAACAAGCTTCTGCTAAAAAGAGAATGATAGAGCGAAGTAAAACTTCAATTTTTGTAGTAGACTTTCAGATGCTCAGCATTTCATGGATATGCCAATTCCTTTCCCACTTGATTCTGGAGTCTGTATGTACCTCACCTAACCTCTTTTATAACATGATAAGGTCCTTCTCAGTTTCCTCTAATGGGTCTTTGCACTGTGGTGTGATCACCTTTCTGACAACCAGATCTTCTACCTTGATACGTCTTGGCTTCACCCATTTGTTATAATGACACTTTACTCTTCTTTTGTGAGTTTCTTCTTTAACTCTAGCCTCTTCCCTCGTCTCTTGGAGTAGATCAAGTGCTTTAGTCAAAGCTTGAGTGTTCTCCTCTTCAACAAATGAAAATCTTCTATAAGTTGGTAGACTAGCCTCAGTAGAACCACAACTTTGAACGTATATGTTAAGTTGAAATGAGTCTCCTGTGTTGTAGATTGAGGGTTATACGAATAGCACATAGTACTAAGGATAATTCATCAACCCATCCTCCTTTCTTCTCCTCTAACTTTTTCTTCAGCAACTTCTTAATGACTTTGTTAGCATATTTAACTTGCCCGTTTGTTTTAGGATGAGCTGAAGATGAAGTACAATGCTTAATGTCTAAATCAGTGTAGAACTTGTGGAATTTGGGGTTATCAAATTGTCGTCCATTGTCTGTAATCAAAGTGTTAGGAATATTGAATCTACAGATGATATGTTTCCAAACAAACTTAGTAGTCGCCACCTCGATTATCAAAGCGAGGAGTTCAACTTCTACCCATTTGATAAAATAATCACTGGCCACTGGAGAATATATATTTTGCTTAGTGGATTGAGTTAAAGGACCTTTCAAATCAATACCCCACTTAGCAAAGAGTCAGGGAATTGTAACGGAAGTCAACTAGACCGATGGCTTCCGTGGAATGTTAGCATGGCTCTAACATTCGTGACAACTCTTGTTGTGATGTTGAGCATCTGTTCTCATAGTGGGGCAGAAATAACCTTGCCTTATCAATTTTTGAATGGTTTTTTTCCCTACTAAGGGACTTTCATACACCCCTTCATAAATCTCCGTTAGTAGCAGGCTTGTATCTTCCTCAGTAATGCACCTCATTAGGGAGCTTACAACTAATCAGATACTTCTTGATAGATCTTATCTAACCTTTATCCTTCAGCCACATAACGTTATTATCCTCAGCTATGCTTGGAGTGTCAAGGTATTGCATCAGGGCCTCCTCGGGTAATGTTGTCTGAGGCAAGGTAGCTAATTTTTCAAGAGAATCAGCCTTAGTGTTTTTCGCCTTGGGAATATATACGATTTCAAATTGCTTAAACCTTCTTAGGATCATTCCAACTACTTTCTGGTAGCCTTTTATCTTCTTCAACTTAATTTTGAACTCCCTTTTTATTTGGGAAATAACTACATGGAAATCACTTATAACACATATGCTCAACTCCCACTTCTCTGGCCAATCTCAACCCTGCCAGCAATGCCTCATATTCGGCCTCGTTATTAGATGCATTGAACCGAAACTTGAGGGAATATTCAATCATGAGCCTCTAAGGTGATATCCACACGATACTTCCCCACAACCATCTTTGTTCGCAGCATCATGCGCTTGAAGTTTCCATAAAGATGTCATTCCCCCCGGCAAGGACAGACCCTCCTCTATAGGCTTTTCAGCTTCTCTAATCATCCCTTCACTCCAATATTTTGAGATATAAGTCTGCCAAGGCCTGAGCTTTAATAAATGTCTAGGGTTTGTAGAAAATGTCAAATTTTCCTAACTCCACCAACCATTTCAACAGGCTCTTTGATGTGTCATGATTCTGAAGGTATCTTAGCGGAAAGTTAGTGAATAATATTCGATGAGCCTGAAAATATGGATGTAATTTCTTTGCCGCCACAACTAGCGTAAAAACTACTTTATCAATATGGGGATATCGACCCTAAAATATATTTAACACTGTGTTGTGTAATAGACATGGATCTATCTCCTTTCCTCTTCTTTTACTAAAACTAAACTAATAGCCACCTCACTAACAGTTAGATAGAGGTTCATGTCCTCTCTTACCCTAGGCTTACTCAACCTAAGAATTATGGCCAAATACTTCTTTAAATCCTCAAATGCCTTAACACATTCCTCTATCTAGCCTTGAGTATGAGTCCTTTTTAGTGATTTGAAGAAACACAAACACTTCTCCGCTAATTGACTCATAAAACGGTTAAGTGATACTATATCCTTCCAATAAGTGCATGAGTCTCCTTCTTAATCTGAGGAGCCCTTAAATTTATGATAGCCTGCACCTTCTTAGGATTAGCCTTGATTCCTTTATGATGTACAATTTACTATAGAAACTTGCCCAAATCAACACCAAAGGTGCATTTTTCTAAATTAAGCTTCATCTCATACCTTATCATTACTTAAAAGGCTTCCATTAGATATTTATGGTGGTCTTCTTTTCTGATGTTCTTTACCAAAATATCATTAATATACACCTCCATGGTCACACTCAATTGCTTCAATAATATCTCATTAACAAGTCTTTATAATGAAGCCCTAGCATTCTTTAGCCCAAAAGGCATTTACCTTATAACAATAAAGCCCTTTATGAGTTATGAAAGAAGTTTTCTTGGTTTTTAGCTCGTAACTTCACCTGGTGATACACAAAATAGGTGTCCATGAAACTGAGAAATTCATGTTTGACTATTGCGTCCACCATAAGATCAATATCGCATAAATGATAACTATCTTTTGGGTAGGCAGCATTCATGTTTTTGAAATCCACATAAAGATGACACCTTCCCCTTCCTTCTGACACATCACAACATTAGAGAGTCACAAAGGACATTGAACCTCCCTTATTTCCCTAACAAAGAGGAGCTTCTTTAACTTCTTCAGCCGCATCCTTATTTATTTCTTCATTAAATTTCCTCCTCTACAGCACGGATTTTGATCCCTGCTTCACACACAATTGAAGCACAATAACATTCTTTATAATGCTTGTCAGTTCAGATGTATCCTAGGCGAATAGGTCGAAATAAATCTTTAGATATATGATGAAACTGTTCACCTTAACCTCATCTAACCCCACACCTACCTTCAACATTTTACCCTCCGTGAGTTCAAGTTACTGAAGAGGTTTACCCAAGGATAGCCTCAACTTCCCTCTCTTATCCTCTTCCTTTTTAATGTCTTTCTCCACTTTTTTTAATTCTTCCTCACTCATAACCAAATCCATTTCCACCATATATATCTCATTATCGTTTCCAACACCCCCCCCCCTTTTTCTAATGAAGCAATGTAGCATTCCCTTGACTTCCTTTGATTTCCCCTAACAACTCCCACATTATATTTTATGGGGAATTTCATAAATAACTGCATGGATGAGATGACCGCCCCTAAGGAATTAATTGATGAGTGGCCAAAGATAATATTTTACCCTACAGGAAGTTGACGAGCAGAAAATTCACCATAGTTGTCGAATTATAGGGCTCCTCCCCCACAGTCATAGGTAAACTAGTGATTCCCTCTAGATATAAGGACTTTCTGGAAAAACATGTGAGGTGAGTGTTGACTAGCCTTAGTCTGGCATTGTTAATTCTCATCTTATCGAAGATTGACTGAGAGAGAACATCCACAACACTGCCGATATCAACCAACACTCGATGGATCAAAAGTGCGGAAACATTGGCCGAAATGACTAAAGCATCATTAGAAGGATAAATGAATCCTTCCATGTCCAAGTGATTAAAGGGAATGGTTATTGGGCTATTTGGCTTAAGTGGCAAAGAGACTAAAAATACATCAGCATGCACCAACGTCCTCATCCATTCCTTTCTTTGACGCATAGAATCACCCCCTTACGGTCCTCCTATAAACAGATATATCTCTCCAACAACCCTTTGGTGCTCCACATTGGCCTCAATTATATCCTCAGGTGGGTTGTCTCTAGTGTTGAAAAAGCGGTTCAAAATCTTGCAGCAGAAGTGATTGAATTGGTTCCAATGTATAATAACAAATTTCTAAAAACCTTTTTAGCGATCATTTATATGTATATAAATTAATCTTACATTTATATGAATAGGTCATACCTTAGCCTTATGCAAATTAATCGTTGAAACTCACACCATGATCTTCCAGGTCGATTCTCAATATAATAGGACATGTGGGCAAGTAGAGATGACAATATTTTTTTTTCTTCTCTCAGAAAAATCTCTACTAAAAAAACATCTACTGAATAATTAGAATGAGATATATTTATAAGACTCCATTAGGTATTTTAATTAATTTAAACTCTTTAAATTAATTGAATCGACAATTCAATCATGATAAAATGACCATCAGATAATATCTTTGACATGGTTAAAATTTTTAAATTTAATTTAAAATAGAGTTTTATCTATTTTAAATCATATCATCTCTTTAATGATATATTTGATATGCTCAAATCTTTTCAAATCTAATTTCAAATAAAATCTTATTTATTTTAAATCATATCATCCTTTTGATGATATATTTGATTTAATCAAATCTATTCAAATCTTATTAAAATAGAATCTCATATATTTTAAATTAAGAACATATCTTATTTGAATTTTAAATTAATTTCTCAAACCAATCTAAATTTGACTTCTATAATCTTAATATTAAAATAATATCTCATATCAATTTAATATTATATATAACATATTCAATTCAAAATCAAATATATTATTATTTAATTAATAAATTCCGAATTTCTCCATTTAAATACATATTTTAATTAATTAATTCTTTAATTAATTAAATAAGACTAGTTATCTCATAATTACAAATTTTCCCCAAAAAATTATTTTCTTGCAAATAAGTTATTTTTCAACCTTTGTTTTATAGAGACGACTTGAGGACCATGGACCTATAATTCCAAGCTTCCATAAATTAGATTATTAATCAAACTATTTATTATAATACATTTAATTTATTAATCTCAATATTATTCTACTAAAAATATGATATTGTACTTTTGCAATCATATAACATATTTACTGAGCAATATCTAGCTGTCCATTGATATTATCATTACATGCATTCAATCCTCCAAAAAATTGATTCATAATTAGATATGGTCAAAATTACCGTTTTACTCATCTAATTATCTATTTATTCTTAAATATCATTAATTCACTAGTGAATAGTCAATTTATAACTTGATTATAAATTTGAGCTCAAAACCATTCAGTTCCAGAATTAACCCTTAAGGGAACAAATATACAATCTACTATTAAGAAGATTTGGATTTTATATTTGTAAATCATATTTCTAGCCACTTATCCCAATGAATCTCCAAAATGAAAGTCTTTAGCATATTTTAAAACAAACCGTGACGAGTGAATCAAAAGATCCAGTTGACATAAATAGAAGTTCATAACTACTCAGAATTTATATTGATCTGCATATGATCATCTGTTAATATGAATTTAATTTTGTATGGAAAACGGTATTTTAATTAAGAATTAATTCATATCAGGTCATGTCTTATATAATCTAATTACATAAAGCACCTCCACTAGGATGTCTATATACATCAGTGATCTGGATCTAGATTACTTGTATTCATAATGCTAGTGGACCGTACTAAGAACAATTAATTAAAGATTTCATATTTTAATATGTTAAGGATAATTTAATCTATTTATCTATAATCTTAATACTCTTGTACTAATATAAGATTATAGTCACATAAATAAATTTGAAATTTTCTGATATTTATACATATTATTCGATAATAATACATTCATAATAATTATATAGAAAAATATCACTTTTATTAATTTCATTAAAATAATACTCATCACATGCTTTCAGGGTACCATGCCAAACACCTAGGACCAACCCTTCTTGTGTTTCTACCTTCTCTCACATTTCTCCTTCTTTCCTTGCTCACATATTCATCCAGATGACCCTCTTGGACCAACCTTTTGATTTCATTTTTCAATTGAATGCAATCTTCAGTCTTATGTCCATGATTCCTATAATACTTCAAATACAAGCATTTATCGCGTTGAGCTGGAGCACTCTTCAAGGGTTAGTAGCTTTGAATAAACTATATTTTTTGAAACAAGTGTAAATGACCTCAACATTGGCAATCAAATGGGTGAAGCTATCCTTGTAATGCTAAGATCCCTTTCTTTTTTCGAGCCTTTTTATTATATCATCCTTTTTACGCTTATCATCTCTCCATTCATACTTTTCACTAGACTCCTCATTCTTCCTCTTTTGATTGTTACTCTGACTGTGTTCACCACGACCCTACTGACTCTTTAACTGAACTGCATGCACCTCACCAGCCACCCCTATCTTATTGGCCTCTAATAGGGTCAGAATAGGAAGCGAAGTGTTTCTTGCCAGAATAATTGATGAATTTCTTATCAATTATTCCTCCCAAGAAAGCGTGTAACACTGCAATGTCTCTCGGTCTATCAACCTTCTTAGAAGTAGTGTTGAACCGCTCTATATAATCTAACAAGGCCTCACAAGGATACTATTTTATGGTATACAAGCTGATCAAGGGAAATCTAGTGCTAGCTGCCCCGAAAAAGTTTTGCCACAAATTGTGTCTTCGAATCATCAAAAGAGTCAATGGACCCTAGGGTAAGTGTTCAGTACCATTCCATAGCTGAATTTACTAATGTGATATGAAAAACTCGACACATAAATTCATCAAACATTTAGTTCATTCGCATGGTAGTTTTATAGGTAGCCGCATGGTCACGAGGATCTTAGGTCCCATCATATTGACACATAGGTAGGGGTTTAATATTTCTAGGGAGCTGAGCATCCAATATATGCTAGTAAAATGACTATTAGACTCATCCATGCACAAGTCAGCACCATTCACTTTAGCCTCCAACTATTTTACACTATTTTCTAGTACCACATCTATAACTTTTGGTTTACCTAGGGGCGCTTTAGTATAAGGCTTGAGGACAATAAGTCCCTTTGATGATCGGGGAAGGCGAGGATTATAAGTTATATCGGTGAAATCTCATGTTTTTCCCTTGTCCTCTTTATCCCCCCCAGCATTTAGATGTGACATAACCTTATCATCACAATGGCATGCACCTCCCTAGCCCGCAAAACCCTAGGGAGCCCTTAGTGAAGGTGGTTCATCTCTTCTATCCTGCCTCACTTACCTCCTCATGCCTCACTCTAGCCCTTATTGTTGCTATTCTCGCATCCAGAGACCGCTCAACCACATGGCCTACTTGTTCAACAAAATTTCTCTCCATTCGCTCTATAGCTTGTAGGATATATATCTCACTACTTCCTACCATAGGGGCAATGGATGGAGTGACTCTTCCATGCACAATCCTAACAACATATTATGTCACTACTTCATCTGGAAATGGGGAGAGAAGAGCTTCCACCCTACCTTTGCCCCTTCACTTAGTGCCCACAATGCTCTACTTCCTCCATCTTTTCTACATAGTAGGTTAAACAATTGATTTGTTGGAACTTTCGAAAATAGATAATCGTCCCCCCAATCAGCGACAAATTGTTAACGTGGAAATTTGTTCATAAGAAGAACTCCATAGTCAGCAGTGTGTCCCAAAATTCACTGTGCTTACACAAATGAATAATGAGTGGCTGAGGTGACGGTCCTCCAACTCTTCTTCAAAGATCAAGTTAGATTCTAGTTTTAAAGGATAAAGATGAAATATAATGTTATATTAAAAAAATGAGATTACCTCTCATCCAAGGTCAAGGGTAAAATATATATATTTTTATAGGGAATAAAATCTCAACAACTTTCCATGTATCTCACTCTCATTAAATAATGCTCTATCCGCATTATGATCATGCTCTACTACATGGTAGTGGCACCACCTACGTCGTGTCAACTATTTGCCCCTCCTCCCTGAAGCACATCATTAGTTACTATCTCCTCCATAAAGGTGTCTATCATCACTACGCCCTTGACACCTCAGTTTGATCTGCTTAGAGAAAAGTTAACACTGAGAGTAAATTTCGCGGCTCAACATTCATCTACTAACATAAGTCGATATACACTGATTGAGGCCGAAACTAAATGCCACTCTGAAGTCCGAACACATCTCGAGAGCAAATATTTCCTGGCCCAACATTGTTTATACCTATTTTGTACACTATTTATTGGCGAAAATTCTCATGTGTATATTATATATTGTATTTGTACATATTCCTAGGTTAAGTAGTACATTCTGGACATGAAGAGCCAAACCACTAAATAACAAAAACAGTAATAATATGATTTGTGCATTATTTTTTATTTTTTTATTTTTTTTATTTTACTTTTTACCACCTTTCACCTCGCTGCTGATTTTGTGTGATTGTTGTTTCATTTCTTGGGTTTCCAAAGCTAGAGCTGGTGCTTGTTCTGAGGCTACCAGCTACTGTCCCAATCTCTGTTGTCGTATTTGTGTTTATATATTCCAAGCCACAAGGCTGTGGAAGAGTCAAACAAAAAGAGCCTTAACAATTCTGGATAGCGCAAAAACTAGCCTTACAAAATAAGCCTAAACTCAGTTAAGAAAAAACCTTATAGTAACCCTCTAAAATGTTATTTTTGGACAAACAGACCATATAACACGCACAAGAGTTTTAAATTATCGCAATCAGATTGTTTAAAATATTTGCTGACGTAGCAGGTTGAGATGGGGGCGGTTTAAACTTTATGGGAATTAGTATTAGTTAATTTGGATTTTTGGGATTTTAGACTTGTTTTGTATAGTTGTGGGCGCAAAAACTGATTAAGGTGAAGTTTTGGGGGTTAAAGCTACTTTGAAAGGGGGAGGGAAATGACAAATCTGATACTGTACGACACACACTACGCTCACGTTGCATTTCAAATGAAGGAAACAACGATGAGAAAAAAGGTGATAGCAAAATGTCAAACACTAGCCCCCCTTCCCCTTTTCTTTTTTCTCTTCCTTCTCGGGAAACTGACCCTTCGTTTACACTCTGCACACATGCGTTCAATTCAAGACCCATTATACATATTTTATTATTATTTTATTATTATTTTTATTTATTCATTAAAAAAAAACAACAAAAAAAAACAAGTGAAAGCAAAATGTCAGAAACTTGGATGGCTGCAATATTTATTTTGCCTTCACACCCGAAGGCTGAAATATGTTACCGTGAGTTTCAGAATTGGGTTTCGAGTAAGAGGTGTTCACAAAAGAATTATACATAAACTGTATATTTAAACAAAGTGCATGATAAGAATAGTGAAATGCCCTACGATACTTGGCAATGTTGCTTCCAATGAATGAGTATACATATAAATGTGGCTTTTTAGTTGGGACAAATGAAATTGATCCATGTAAACAAAGACGCATAGCTAACAGCCATTAGAGGTGTCTACTCTAAGCCTCTCGCCTCTGCTAAACCCAAGACACTCCTTCCCTCCTCCTTTTTCTACTTTTGTTCTCTTCTTCTTAAATTTTCTTTTTCGTTTTCTCGGGTCATGAACTCATGCACTCGAGAAAAAAATCAATCAAATCAGATGCATCTGAAAGGCATCCCTTCGGCTGTAGTATTATTATAATATCTTTTTCCAAAAAGGCGAAAAGCTAACATGGGGCTTCGTGTTCTGTTTGGTTGCTCAGAAAATTTTTCCTCCTTGACTTAAGCCCCGATGTTTGTGAATCTCTCAACTAAACCCAAGAAAAAGTTACAATTTTTTTTTTAAAATCCAGTTCCAGAATTCTCTCTCTCTCTCTAGCTCTCTCTTTCTCTTCTGTACTTAATATATTAAGAGAAGAAAGAGGCCAGACTTTCCTCAGACTAGATTAGGACCAAGATGAGGAAGAAGAGATTGGCTTCTGAGATAGAGTTTGATTCCGGCTCCGCCACCGCAGGTGGTGGGGATCATGCTAGGTTTTGCCGCCGGAGCTTCTCAACGGCCGCCGCCACCACCACCGTGCCTAATATTCAAAACCCTACGGCTATGATGGCAGCCGTTAATGTCATCCCCAACTACTCCACTTTACTACTACCCACCACTTCTTTTTCCACGTCAAGCCCTGACGCTATTCATTTAACCACTCCTCTTCCTCCTCCTCATCCTCCCATTGCAAATGACAGTAATACCCTTTCCTCCCTCCTTCTACAGCAACAGCAACAGCAACAGCAACAGCAACAGCAACAACAACCTCACCCTCCCGTCTGCGGGTTCTCAGGTCTTCCTCTATTCCCCGCCGAAGCCGAAAGGGCTCGGATATTCCATCCTCCGATGAATCCAATCCCGCACCCGTATCAGAATCGGGCTAGTTTCAATCAGGAGGTCGGCATTGTGGGCCCGATAATCCCAAATACTACTGCTACTGCTAATACTTTCGGCATGGATGAAAACGCGGGCGGGCCTGCCTCGGCATCGATGACATGGATCGACAGCATTACTAAAGACCTTATCCAAAGCTCCTCATCCGGTGTTTCTATCCCTCAACTTATTCAAAATGTTCGGGAAATCATTTATCCTTGTAACCCCAATGTTGCCACCTTACTAGAGTACCGCCTCCGTTCCCTAATCCAACAACCCGATCCGATTAATAATTACCCGATGGATGATCCCATACGGAGACAACTGCCGCCACCACCACCACCACCGCAACCACAGTCCAATACTTCTACTCAAAGTACGATCCCGCCACCGGAACAGGAACAAGAACAAGAACAACAACGGCAACAACGGCAACAACAGCAAGAACAACAACAAAAATGTGCTTCACTTTCGGAGATTGCAATGAAGAAGGAAGAGATGAGGCAACAGAAGAGAGACGAGGAAGGGTTGCACCTTCTGACATTACTACTACAATGCGCGGAGGCGGTTTCGACCGATAATTACGAAGAAGCCAACAATATGTTGTTGGAGATTTCGGAACTGTCAACGCCTTTCGGGACATCGGCTCAAAGGGTGGCAGCTTATTTCTCAGAGGCAATGTCGGCCAGGCTAGTGAGTTCTTGTCTCGGGATATACGCCGCTTTCCCGACCAATCTAGTTCCGGCTCTTAGCACTATTAATCAAAAGATGGCGTCAGCTTTTCAAGTGTTTAATGGGATTAGTCCCTTGGTTAAGTTCTCCCATTTCACCTCAAACCAAGCCATACAGGTAAACAAAATTGAGAAAGAAGTAATTCTCATTATCTATTGTATCTTAGATTTTGAAAAATACAAATCGTACAAAATTCATAGAGGATAAAATATTTTAACAATTAGTTTAAAACCCTCCAAATAAAGTTTGAGCACTTTTTGGTACAGCTTTTATAAATGTGATTTGGGTAAGCAGTTTGACATCTTATTTTAGTTACATTTTGAGCTAATTTGATTGTACGTTTAAGGCTCTATCTGGGTGCACTGATTGCTTATCCAGTTTAGACCTAAAGTTAACGTAGGCTCACAAAATAAACCAAAACTCATTATTTAAAGTTTTGTTCCTACCTTTTTCCTATTTTAAGACTCAGTTCTGTGAAAGTTGGTTTAATACTTCAATATTATGTAACAGGAAGCCTTTGAGAGAGAGCAAAGGGTGCATATCATAGATCTAGACGTAATGCAAGGGTTACAATGGCCGGGTCTGTTTCATATATTGGCGTCTAGGCCCGGCGGGCCACCGTACGTGCGGTTGACCGGGCTAGGGACCTCTTTGGATGCCCTAGAGGCCACAGGGAAGCGACTCTCGGACTTTGCTGAGAAGTTAGGGCTTCCATTCGAGTTCTTTCCGGTCGCGGAAAAAGTCGGAAACTTGGATCCGGAAAGGTTGAATGTAGATAGCAAGAGGGAGGCCGTTGCCGTGCATTGGTTGCAACATTCCCTATACGATGTAACCGGTTCCGATTTAAATACCCTACAACTTTTGAAGAGGTAAGAAATCTTTTTAAAAGTTTCTTTTTACTATTATTATTATGTTGTTCCAGAGCTAGGCAAAAAGTTGGTTTCCTTTCTCAATGCACTTAATGAATATTTTATGCATCGTGCAGTCTATAGTGAGACCATGCAGCAAAGTTGACTAAATAGCTGTCCTTGGTTTTAGCCGATTTTATCAAATTACACAATTTTATTAATGGATTACTCCGGAAACAGTGAATTTATCACACACTCATGCAAAAAGATCTCATAGGATATAATAAGAAATATTATAGGTTGGTTCATAAAAACTAGAAAATGATATAAATAAAAGGAGTTCGAAGACAAATATTTTGTTATTGATACAGTAGCTTTAGTGACATAGTAGCTTCACTGTATTCAACCGATGTAAGAGAGGATTGGGGATCACATATTCATATAGTAGCCTCCCTCAGTTTTCTTTTATGGGTTGCAACTTGCATGCACTCGATGCATTGGATATTTTCTCGACACATAATTAAGAAGTTATGTAAGATAGAGACAAGAGAATTACAGATAATAACACATCTTCCATTCTTAATCAACTGACACGCATATATGGTCTTTCACATTTTCGCTTGTCATAAATTTTTTTCTGGAATTGTTTAGGTTGTCACCGAAAGTGGTGACGGTGGTAGAGCAAGATCTGAGCCGTGGATCCTCCAACTTCTTGGGAAGGTTCGTGGAGGCAATACATTATTACTCGGCACTCTTCGACTCGCTAGGAGTTAGCTACGGAGAGGAAAGTCAAGAGAGACATGTAGTGGAACAACAGTTATTGTCAAGGGAGATAAAAAACGTGCTAGCCGTTGGGGGCGGAGGAGGAGGAGGCGGGCCCACGTCGAGGAAGTTCAACAAATATTGGAGGGAGAAGTTGAGGGAATCCGGGTTTAAGAGCGTGTCTTTGGCCGGAAATGCTGCTTCCCAGGCCACGCTTCTCTTGGGGATGTTTCCGTCCGATGGAGGGTATACTTTGGTGGAGGACAATGGGACCCTCAAGCTTGGATGGAAAGACCTTTGTTTACTCACAGCTTCTGCCTGGAGACCGTGGTGATTTTCCTTTCTTTTTTTTTTCTTTTTTTTCCTTTCTTTCTTTCTGTGGTTCTACTTGATTTGATTTTGTTTAAATTTATATTAAGAAGACTAAATTTAAATAAATATTAGATAAAATTGATGATTTTACAATCATCTATATTAATAATTTGTCAATTATTAATTAGGATATGGATAATTATCAAATCATTTTATTTTATTTTAATTTTGTCTTAATTTGATCTCTTATCCTTATATTATGTCACGGTTGTATTTTTCTTACTCTTTTTTCAATCTTGTCGCTGACAGTTCAATTAATTTTAATAATATCTACTAAAAATCACCATCATGTTCATGCAAGAATGACTCGAAAATCCGATTCGTCATAGTTACCTGTTAATTGGTATTATTGAAATTAATTGAAATGAGACATCTTTGTACGAGTAATATGAGTAGGGCTGTAAATTGACCAATTGGGGCTAGGTTTGACCAAAATCACAAGCCACTTAATTGTATTTGGGTGAAGAATTTTTTACTTATGGCCAAATCAAATGGCCTGCACACCTGACTAGAATAAGATTAAACCACCCGATGAAATTGAATTTCATCCACTAGGCAAATGAATTGTTGTTATTTATTTTTAAAAAGATTAATAGGGACAGAGAGATCGACACTTGAGCTTTGAAGCCGAAAAGTAACACTTGGTGATTGTCGGAGCTACAAGCTACGATTACAAAGACCTAAGACTCAAATAACTGAAGTAAAGTGAAGAGTCTAAAAGAAGAATGAAAAATAAAATGAGGTAATAACACAAAAGAATGGAAGAGTTAAAACTTTCACTATATAAAACAACACAAAAAAAAATCTTGAAAAGAGTACCGCACAATTTCATTAACTCAGAGAATAATATTTTTTAATTGATAAATAAAATAAAATAAAATAAAAAATTGGATGGACCATGAATGGGTGGGAGCTAAATTCACTACTCAGCTAAATATTGAAGACACAGTTAACTCAAGTTAATTTAAACTCATAGGTTACAAGTGATTGCTCCGATTTTTGGCCGCGTTTGTGGGTGAACGGATTTCCTATCCACCCCGAGACTCTAGATTCCTTTGAAAGACAATTTTAATAAATAGCCATATTTTTAAAAAATTAGGAAACTAGCCATTTTTTTATTTTTGGATGACAAAATATACCTAAATTAATGAAAAATATAAAAACATTGAAACAATGAAATTTGACCTCGAAACTTTGACATTGTAAGCCAAAGGCTAGGCTTCACTAGACAAAATTATATGAACTTAAAAAATGCTTACAAAATATATTAGTCGATCGAAATGGTATTAGATCGACAGGCTAGTGGATCGAAATAGTATTAGATCGACATGCTAGTCGATCAAAATTGTACTAGATCGATATTCTAATCAATTAAAATGTTATAAAATTGACTTCTTTGTCGATTTGTGATCTAATGTGATTACCACGATCTACTATTGATCTACTTCAACTATCGATCATAGTAGATCGTAAATCGACAATCATGTCAACATAGTAAATTGCAAATCGCAACCATGTTGACCACAGTAGGTCGACTTCCATAATGATCTTATATCATTAGATTGACTACGATGTTGATCTTTTCAAGTAGGTCACCTTCTTCATCTTTCTTCTTCCTCTTCTCACCCGCACAAACTCCCTCTTCTTCCCTCTTCCTCATCAACAATCGTCGTCTTCTTCTTCATCAAACTCGCACGGCCATTGAACGGTATGTGTTGCTTCTTTTCTTCTCCTTCATTGATCTTTTTCATTATTTTCTTCTTCTTTGCAAGTTAATTTTCTTCCTCTTTATAGTAGCCATCAACTAGCATGGCCATTAATAGATAACAAAGAATGCAGCTCTAGAGAAGATGAAAATCACATGGTATGAATTTCTAATCAAAGTAAAGGATTTGATTTAATGAAATTGGTTAGATTACGAACAGTTTTTGATGAATTTGTAATCAAAGTTAGGGTTTCTATGAGATCTCTGTGAGTTTGAATTTGATTTTTATCTGTAAAATCTTGACTTTGGTTTTGAAATTTTGTTGATTTTGCTCTAAATTTAATTGATGTTGGATTGAGATCATGAACTGGACATGTGATTTCGGACTTAGATCAAAGTGATCACATTCTGAAACAAAGATTTCAGAATGAGATTATAGTTCATTATCAGTCCTGAATCATTATTTTAGACTAAGATGAACTATGTTCTCAACCTGAAATCTTTGTTTGGGATTATAGTTCATCACGTGTGATTTCAAACTTAAATCAAAGTTATTAGAGTCAAAAACAAGATTTCAGACTAAGATTATAGTTCTGAAGAACCAAGAGGTTAGTTTTTATTGCGATCGACAATTATTTATACTCTAATTATTTAATTAACTGACCTATATAACTTTCTTTAAATGACATAGACTAGAGTGCATGGAATCTTACGCTCCTTAATGAGAGAAGAGCGTAAGCCTTATTTAACCATCTTTGACCCGTTCGATAATTAGGTTGAAGATGCTATAATTAATCATGTGGTGGCTTTACGGGATGCGACCACAGAGGAGATAGACTATTATAAAGAATCTTCTAAATAAGATGAGGAGTAAAACTCGGGCGAGGAGGATAGGGAGGTGTCAGAAGAGGACGAGGAGCATAATAACGAAGGAAATAAGAAGGGGTCAGAAGATAGGGAAGAGGAGGATGAGGTAAAGGGGACTAAACCACCTTGTATAAATGCACCAACCCTAGATCGTGTCTTGCGGGATTTGATGTAGAGGATGGAAAAGAATATAGAGGAGGTCATTCAGAAAATGGAGCAAAGCTTCAGTATGAAAATATGGGTGCTAGAACATAGATTTGATTAAAGACTCATTGAGATGGAGCATATGATCAGTTTGATCGTTGAGAATTATCATGTGCAACTCATCAACCATTTGGTGCAAACGACGAAGCAGCTTCATAACATGGCTCGACAGACCATGATATGTTCGACACATATCAAACGTCGCCAGCCCAAGATGGTATGTAGGTATTTTTGGTGATGATTTCTCCCCTCCATGAGATAAATTAAGTGATGACCTAACAAGTCAAGATGGTGATGGTAAGAAAATTTTAATTTTTTTTTGATATCTTGGATTTATTTTTATAACACTAATAAAATTAACATGTGTTATCCAGGGGTCGTTGGTGCCGGTCCCTCTCCTCCAAATAGCGAGGCTCAGGTTATGGTTAATGTAGTGGTCGATGAGCCAGCATCCCGTAATGGTAAGTAATTTTCATTATTTTATGTATTCATATCGAAGATTAATGTTCATAACACTACTATAGTTGTGGTATTTCCTATATAGCTGACATTGGTGCCGGTCTCTCTCGTCTAAATATCGAGGATATGATTTATGCAACCAAATTAGCGATCGTTCCTCGTATATAATGGTTATTGGTGTCGGTCCCTCCCCTCCAAATATTGAGACTTGGGTTCTGAGAGACAATAATGGTATGAACATTGTTTTATTTTAGATTTTGTTAGATTTTTTCCAAAGTTTTAATTTTTGTGAAGGAGTGGCTAGATGTAGACCCCCATATATTTATAAACTAGGCATAATAATAGGAAAATAGATTTAAAGGAGGCTTTTATCAAATTATAATTATCACATATACTTAATTTTAATAATAGAAATAGTAAAGGACCTTTCAATAATTTTTAAGACTTAATATGAGCTTAAGTTTAATTAACAATAATAATAATAATGTGTGGAGCATGAACGTAAGAAGTCATCTACACTTGCATGAAATGTCATCGTGCATGGATTAGTGGCCTAAAACACTAACGGGTGTCCTAATTAGATGTCTTCATGCATGGATTAGTAAGTGTAATGCTGAGGTGGCAGTTAAATAAGGACTCACCTTCGCTATAAAAGGGGGTTACGGCAATTAAATGAAACATCAAGTAAGAAAAAGAAAGCGTGAGGTTGAGAAGAAAGAGAGAAAAGAAACTGTGAAGGAAAAGAGAAGAAAAAGGAAAGAAAGAGGAGAGAGGGAAAGAAAGAGGGGGAGGGAAAGGAAAAGAGAAAGAAAAATAGAGAGAGGGAAGAAGAAAGGGAGAAAGAAAGAAAAAGAGAATAGAATCTTCGACCTTCCGTAAAGATATATAAGTATAGTTTCACAATAATATAAGGATATTACTTATTTGCTTGTTATTATAATGCTAAGGTCAATGTTGATGTTAAGATTATGAGATAACACATTATGTATAAATGAAATGATTTTATTATCACGCTAGAAATAAGATTTAGGACTAGTATGAACATAATATAGCATGAGGGTTTAAGGGTAATATAAGCTTTAAACATGCTACGATTAAATGCATATATTCATATTTCTAGAAGTTAATGTTATGCTAAAGTGAATAAGAACCATAAGCATGCATCTGGATAACATTAAAGTGAAGTGATGCCGGGTTAAAAGAAGAATCGATTGTTGATCATAAAGAACCCTAAATAATTTTAAAGAAAAGGTCACAAGCTGATCATTGCAACGATCATTAGCGGACTACTTATTAGATATCAATTGACATGCTTGTAGTAGCATCCTCAGGGCCCAAGAATATAGATGAATAGGAAATCATCCATGCTATATATAAGTTACAAAGACATTAATTTAAGGTAGTCATTAAAGATTAGGACATGTAAGTATAGCCTCACTACAATACAAAAATAAGATGTTGTTTGTTTGTTGTTATAGTTGTTTAAAATAATTATATTAATTGAGGATAATATTAATTATTAAGCATGATAACTTACATAAAATATTTATCCTGTTAAGATTATGTCTATGTTAGGATTATGATTACAGCACGTTACGTAGAAATGAAATGATGTTACTACCATGCTATAAGTAAGATTATGACTAGTATGATGAAATGCATAATTATTATAATAATTTGAGGATAGTATAATCATTCATAGCCATGATAAATTGAAGATAAGATTTATTATGCTAAGGTTAATGTATAATATATGCATAACATTAAAAGAAAGCAATAAAACAACATATATAGTAATGTATATAATGATGAGCATAGACTTGTTGTTGATAATATATAGTTGTATTTTATATTATCTGGTATCCTAGAATTGATATGTTCATGGTTGTAAAGCATGTTAGTTATTTTAATGAAATGGTATTTGTTCATAATGTTTTGGTTGTGGTTATGGTTGTGATTTGAATGATGAGGATAGAGACTTTGAAGTCTATATCCCACAATCTTGATTGCTTGATGGCTATTGAAAGAGCAGCAATCAAGCAATCGGGCAAAGTGGACAGAGACTTCAAAAAGCATCCGTCGAGCAAGTTTACTTATTGACGCTACCAACCTTCACTGTTAAGAAATAATATGTCTTTTCATTAACTATTTCTCTACCGCGGAAGTCAATAAGGTGTTTGTTTGATTTGCAGTAAATTTTTATTTGTAGAACCATGTTATCATAATTTTCCTGATTCCATCAAGCAACATTACAATTTGATAATCACGCACATCTTTCAACGAAGCGGTAAGTCACTTCACACTATTATTAGTCATTATATTGTACTGATCACCATCAAATTGAGCTCTTGTCCAAAATTAAAATCCAATTGTCTCTAAATAGGTTGTTATACCGGAATGTTGCGATCAGATCTCGTTCAAATATGTGTTGAAGTCTTGAACCCTATATGCTTTAGCCACTTTGTAAAATAGTTTCAAAAGCCCACCACACTTGAATTTGTCCTTGATATTTTCTCTTAGGTGCCACATGGATGCACCGTATTTTGCATTGGGATAAACACTTTGTATACCATTATTAATACTCTTTGGCCAATTCGATACAAAAACCAAATATGCGGCATCACACCTCTTAAGTTACTTAACCAGTTCCATGAGACATCATTCTCTTAATTAAGTACAACCCATGATATTGGATAAAGTTGGCAGTTACCATCCTGAGCAATTGCAGACAAAAGTGTGTCTTTGTACTTGCATTTCAAAAAGGTTCTATCAATGCAAATAACCCCTCTAAAAAATTGAAACCCCTTAATTGCAGGACCAAAGGCATGAAGAAATAAATAACTTTATTAATTACATCCGTCAAAAATGTCGTTACAGACCCCAAATTTACCATTTTCATCATGCCTGGGTATAATGGTAAGTCTCTATAACTAACCTTTACTGTGCCCCGAATAAGGTCATGTGCAATAGATTTTGATTTTCATATCTTCAAATAACTAATTTGTACCCCTATCTCATTATAGATAATATTAACAAGAAGTCGCGTCTCTAGAGTCTCGTCACATCCTCGGTACTTGCCCTTCATGTATCGACCAATTATAGTTGTTGATGATGATCTTGCATGAATGTAAGATTACACATGTACTGATCTTTATAGGTTCGAACTTGGAAAAACCAATAATTCTTCTTTCCGGTTGCACGGATTTGCCACTAATAATTTTGATATATACATACGATAAGAAAGGTAGTCTTATTCGACTTCTTAACCTTCAACTCAAAATTCCTCGCCATCGCATGTGCATGTTAACTTTACCTTCAATTCTTCCTTTGAGTTAAAGTACTATTTAAGATAAAATGCCCCTCATATTGGTTGGGAAGAAACAACTGAAACTGAATATCTTTCAACGCATGTGACTTGTTGGGTAGCAATGGGGATAACCTCTTCGTCTTCAATTTTATTTCCTAGTTGTGGTGAATGCATGAAACTTGATGGTGGTCGTGATTCGTCATTTAGTATATCATCTAAGTTATCATAATTCTCGATGAACCTTACACCCTTGAATTGGTCATCCATATACCTTTCATTTGAAACATTGTCTTTGTTGTTATGATTAGTGACACATTATTCCTCCACTCTTTCACCTTCATCGTCATAATCTGCAGTCTCATTCTCTTCACCATCAACATAATCATCCTCAACCTCATCTATATCCTCATCTGCATCATCATCATCATCATTGTAATTTATGTCACTATCATGATGATAATGATAAAAATCCTCATAATTATCATGCCAATTCTTATCATTCTGTACGCCACTATAATGATTATCATGATTATTAGCAACAGAACTGAGTATGTCTCTCCTAACAAGATCAGGAACACTAAAAAGCTTAGATAATTGACGATGATGCTCAACACATGAATCTCTCTGAGTCTTGCGAATTAACTTAATGTACAGGGGAGATTTTTCATTTTTAGATTGCAAGTGGCAAAGAAAGCCTTTCACGTTTTCATTATTTCTTGTATATAACAGGGAAGATAACAAATTACTTCATGGCTTGTATGCTAGTTCCAAGTTGAATTCATTATGATCTACGTTGATAAAATTATAGATAAGTTCCAACAACTAAGTATATATGACATTAGATTCGGCTGAATCTAGTTAATCCATTTATGATATTTTCATGCCAATACATCAAATTATATTTCTCATTTCGGTTCACATTCTCTCTCTATTATTCACTATCAAAGTATATCATTACGAAAATACTTTTCATTTCTGTAGAAGGAAAAAATTAAAGGAAATTAGTAATCTTCATTACAAAGATAAAAGAAATTAATTAAACACTAATGCTCGATTTCTCAAGGCCTTACAGCCCTGAGTCATCGAGCTATCAAGCTAGAATTGCATCTGGAGAATGAGATTTTTGATTTTCAGATTTCCACCTTTACGTGTTGCAGAAAGAATCGAAAGCATAATACAAACAAAATAAAAAAAAACAATGAAACCCTTTCATTATGATTATTATCTATCAAGCATTTTTTTAAAAATCAAGTATAAAAGCTTGAAATTTACCAAAAGGATTTATCTATCTCCAAACTCTTAACCTTCGATTACAGAGCACGCAAATGGATCGAATCGATGAAGTGAGAGGTAAAAAAGATTAGAAATGAGGAAAAATTAGTGAGAAATTGGGTACTAAAAACATGAAGTCATGTTTAAGGTATTTAGGACTACAAATTACTGTTGAACTATTAGTAGGGATGAAAGTATTCTAGTCATTTCACCAATTTTTTTTATTTCAACAACTTTTTTATTTTGAGGATACTTTAATAATTTCACATTTTTATTAGTATTTTATAAATAGTAAAATTTTAAAATTAAAAAAAAAAAAAAAAAAGAGTTACTGTATCGATGAAAAAACAAATTGGGTTATTCTTTCAAAAAAGAATTCATTTAAAGCCATACACCCGACCGGCCCAATAGTATAATACATATTTGTCTGTATGAACTTGATAATCAAACTCTCTGAAATTTACATCTGGGTCGATGAATGGATCTTATTCACATCAAAATAATAGATTTGGCATGAAATTTCCGAGTTTACATAGCAAAATAAACAACTCTGCATTATAAAAGTGTAGACAGATCCCTTGACGAGCCAGTTGTTTCTTCCGAAAACAAACGAGAAGGAAACCTTGATGGTTATTTTTCTAACAACCATATGGTAGACTTGTAAGATAATACTAGTTTATGTTTCTGCATGCTCTGTAAGAGGTAGTTGCACTGTTCCCGGCCCAAATTGAATTGGACCCCTATCGAAACATAGGTTGCGCTTTTCAGCCCATTAGACTGTTCAAATGTAGAGGCCCAGTAGTAATACTTAAAGTACTTAAAAAGTGTTTATGACCTAAAATACTTTTAAGCTATAATAGTTGGTTGGTAGTACAAGTTTTTAAAATACTTAAAATGTTTATGACTCGGGGAAAATCATTGAAGTGCAATGAAATACGATCGATTTCATTGGATCTCATTTTGATCAGCTAATTAATGATCTAATGGAACTCTAAATCTGGACTGGAGTTTAGAAAATTGATATCTACCGAACATGGGTCATGAGCTAGCAAAAGGGTGGAGATGGGTTTTAGGTGAGGTGTCATCCTCATCGCATATTAATTTAACAACTGAAAACATGGAATTGATTGTCAAACTTTCTTTCTTGTGTAACTCTTATCCTTAAACCATTTATGGCTCATGTAATCTATCTATATCTATATTAGTGAATCTACATAAAAATAAGCATAATAGAAAACATATTATAAAGGATAAATTGAAAAACAAAAAAGGACGAAATTTAAATTCTTAAATCGGATTGTGAATGAAGAATTATGAGGTCTGTGAAATTATAATTTTTAAAAAAATATATTTGTCTTCTTTACTCGATATTAGGATATTTTGATATCTGTCTTTTAAGATATGACGGATTATGAATTATGTGGTTGTATCACCACTAATTTCGTCGAACGTCAGAGTACTCGAATGTTATCACACTAAAACCTATATCTCTAAAGAGAAACAATTTCTGAAGAGAGAATGAAGCTTTTTTCGATGTGGAATTTCCAAATGGAAAATATCAATTTATAGTATTTCATGTAAGGGAGAGTTATAATGAATTAATCACATTAATTCGAGAGTTACATCCAGATGAATCACGTATTAACTTGTCTATTACAGAAAATTAAAATCCAAATTAAAACCGAGAGTTACCAAAATTAAATTGTTGGTTACAAGAATTAAAAGTTTTCATTCAATTCAAATGATTTTTCAACAATCCCCCCACGTGAATGAAAATTGACAGAAGATCTAAAATGGATTTTTTAACCTCAAAATATTTTTACACCTAGTGATAGCATTCGACGAATCAAAACCTGCATAGGATAGGTAGGCATCAACCCTTGAACATTCCCTTATGAAAGTATTTTGACTTTACTGGTTGATCAGTAAATGTGATATTTTTGAACTGTTATATCGTTTATGTAAACAATAATATACTTCACACAGTAATCTCTCTTAATTCAATTGAATTATCATTGTTATGTTTATTTTGGCCTTGAACATCCTCCTAATTCTACAAGAGTTGAAAGGAATTACACCCACGTTAATTTCCTTAGAAGCGGCCTCACTTCTCTTTCACATAAGTGATTCTTAATTAAGAGTAACTCATTTTACTCCGTTCAGATTTCCCGGTACCTAAAAATCATTAAAAACACAGCTTATCCTTCCTCTTCTGGGTATCACTATTTTATTATAGGAATTTATAAGAGAATATCCTCACAATGATCTAATTGAGTCTTTACAACTAGGTTGTTTCTTTGAATTTAGATCTTGAGATCTTCAATCAACTAGGTTGAATTTCAGTTGTATTTACTTTATTCTTTTATGGGTTAAAAGTTCATCCTCTTGATGACTTTTCATATAACTCTCTATTCAACCTATTAGTTAGCAGATCCGCGATGTTATCTTTTAACTTTACATAATCACAAGAGACAACTCCAGTTGAGAGTAATTGGTTAATGGTATTATGTCTTCAGTGTATATGTCTAGACTAACTACTATACATGTTGCTATATGCCCTTCAATTTCAAAATTGACTATCGTAATGTATGCAAATTGCCAACAAAATCTTCCACCACTTTGGAATATTCTATAAGAATTTCTTTAACTATTCAGGCACTTCACCATATTTATCTAAGATAATAAACTCATATTTCATGGTGGATCGTGATATCACTGTTTTTTTAGAAAATTTCCAAAACATAACTTTCTTGGTACCTACATCATTGATCTTATATTTATAATATGAGGACTCTCATAACACGTCGACTATTTTCTTTGTATTATACACATAGTATAAAAAAATCAGTCAAATCATTCATCATATAATTCTGGCACAAAAAATCAAAATATTTCTAAGTATCAATAATTCTAATTACTTGGACATCATATTAATCATCTTTGAGCTCATGAACATTTTATATTAAGAATCTCACAAGATTCAAGATGATCAAATGGAATAATATCGTTTTTCGGCATATCTTAAAATTCAATATTATAATGAATTTCTTTGATTTTTCTTCAAGACTCATGGGAAGAACTACAACCAAGGGTTGCTCAATTACTTTCGAACCCTTGTGTTGTAGTTCTTCTCATGAGCCCGAACATTATCATATTGAAACTTAGAGCTTTAGAGAATAGTACGGTATTAACCCTATCCAAGCCTAAGTGGTTGGAAAAATATAAATAAATAAATTTTTTATTAATAAATAAATAATATATTATTTAAACTTGTGACCGAAATGTATTATAGTTCAATAGTTTACAGACTTTACTTAAGTTGTTGGACTTATGGATTCATTCCTTTCCACTTTAATTTTTCATTCTTTGCTTCACTGTTTTTCTTTTTATTGCTTAGTCAATCCCCCCCTAATTCCTTTGACCCAAAAAGAATCCCTACTAATTCCTTATTTTCATTGTACTTTTTTTTTTTTAATAAAATTAGTTTTTCAATTTTACTTCCTTAAGTTTCTTTTTTTTTTCTTCATTCATTTCCTTCTTTTTTTTTTATTGCTTATTCAATTACTCACTAATTCTTTATTTTCATTTTTTTTCAATAAAACTAGTTTTAAAATTTTCCTTCCTTCTCTTTTTTTTTTTCAATAAGTTTTTTTTTTCTTAATTTATTTTACCCAAATTCATCAGAATTATTTTTATTTTGAATGTTTTAGTATTTTTATTTTTTTATTTTGTTATAATCTAATTATCTAAATTTAATTTATAATATGATTTTATTCCTTACACTTATTATATTAATTGAATTTCAATTATATTGACTTTCACTCCTGATTCAGCCAAGAGGCAATTTTTTAAAAGAGGAAAAAAACTCTTTTTTGTATATATAATTTCTAAATAGAAGATACACAAATTTATAATTTTTTATGTAAATAATAATTATAATAAATTAATTATATATTAATTCTAAGATCAGATTAATCACATATTCATTCCCCCATTATAAAAAATTATAATCCAAATTAAAATTAAGAATCATCAAAATTAAACAATTGATTAAGAGAACTAAAAATTTCCATTCTGTCCAACGATCTATGTATGTTAGAAGGTACCACTTGACAATGTGTGATGAGTACGTCAAGTTGATTTGTCTATTTTTACAACTTATGATGTTGACTCTCGTGTTCACGTACTTGTGAGTGGTTAGGCATTTACTATTGTACTATTATTTATTACTTGCTTTTCTATTATAATTACAAATATGATTTTTTATAATAAAATTTGATAAATTAATTTTATTATAATTAGAAAAAATTATTAATTTAATAAAATAAAAAAATAATTATTTAATTATAATTATTAATTTATCAAAATTTTATTATATATTAATTATTATTTAAAATATATATAAATAAAATAATTATAATTATAATTTAATTTAATACATAACTATAAATTATATCCATATAAAATATCATATGCTTTCTCTTGATTAATTTCATAATATTAAAATTATGTTTAGATGTTATTTATTCCCGCGTTAAATGCCGCCACAATATTCTTTGATCTTTTCTTATTGTTATTTGTTTGCTATTAACTATGTTAAGATAAGGCGTATATATATATATATTTATGCATAGAGGGAAAAAAAAAAAAGAAAAACAGACAACTTTCCTTCTTGTATACATCAGACAACATATATTTCGAACATCATATTACTTCATAAGTGATATACATGGTAATACGAACGTATTAAGTTACTCTAAAATTGACTAAGGAAAAAAAAAAAAAAAACATCCAATTTTGATTCGAGATAGTTGTTTTAGTCAACAAGAAGAAGCTTGAAAAGTTGCAACTTCGAATCAATCGGGTGGATCAATCAATAAAGGGGTAGTTGGTAACTTATTAGCTTTAGCTACATCAAATTTCGTTAAGACAACCAAACACACAAACAACAATAAATAACAACAACAGTCAACAGCGACAACATAATGGATTCGGACATTTGGACTAGAAGGTTTGGTTTGGTTTGGTTTGAGCACATTAACTTCTTATCTAAGAGATAATAATTTATCACACACATCTTGATTGAGAAATATCAATTAGAGGCCTGTAAACCCAATGAATGTGAATTTGTAAATTATCATGGAAAATCATAACCAGGAGTTAGTCCACCAAAAGTTATATTTTAGTTGTGGACTTGAAGTAGGTGAGAAGTCGGTGAACCCACCAGAAATAAATAAATAAATAAATAAATAAATAAATAAATAATAAATAAGAAGTAGCAACCTAGTTTGCTTTTAATGTCAAACTAAAAGTACACAAAATTTTGTATAAATATATATTAATTTTCGATAAATTCAACTTAAAAAATAATTATATTTTGAGATAATTATTAAATAAAATATAAAATTATAGTACAAATTGTTAGTTAGAACTTCAATTTTTGCGAGACCTAATTTGGCCTTTCTGTCGTATGCATGCAAGTGATGAGTTTTATCAAGTAATAAGCACTAAACCAAACACATGAAACTTCAAAACATCATTTGAAAACAATATTAAATTAATCTAAATTTACTTAGTTAAGTAATTAATAATGTGCTGATCAATTGAGACTTAGGATATGCATTAACAAATGCTCGACGACAAAATGAAGTATATAATCAATCATACACGACTGACTAATAGTCATAATAGACGATGATGTTACTATCGGAATCTCCTTCATCATCAAATATTTATGACATATTTGATGAACAAAAAATAGATATAATCAACAAAAAATAATGCCCGCATGTATTCATGACATATTTTTTTAAATATTTATATTTCATAATTTACAATTAAATATGCAAGTAGACCCATCTAATCAAAGAAATTTGGAAATTCCACGTTATTGGCCAAATTTTTGAGGTGGATATAATGCTTGTTGTAACGTGGCAAACTTATCCATAATGCAAATATTTATTTTTGGTTAGTCTAAATTAAACATTACGATCAGCGATAGTAATTGGAATTAATTAGAGCTAGATCTAGAGTTTTTTTTTTTTTTTTTAGAAACATAATTAAATTGAAGAGCTCATATCTCAATATTCCTTTTGGCCCCCCCCAAAAAAAAAAAGTCTCAATATTACCATGTTTTTACCCTCTTTTTTATTTTTTATTTTTCACCATTTGAGCTAGGAATTACAA
This sequence comes from Coriaria nepalensis, assembly GCA_027186245.1. NCBI lineage: Eukaryota > Viridiplantae > Streptophyta > Magnoliopsida > Cucurbitales > Coriariaceae > Coriaria > Coriaria nepalensis. Next base: position 8,699,323 of record CP114484.1, on the reverse strand, counting down.
AATTTAAAACAAAAATTGATATAGAACACTGATTATACCCAATATCAACCCCATGAAACATCTTTACTCTTTCCTTCCTACAAATTAAGTAAACTGTAGAAATATGAGGTTAAGTGTTATTTTAAAAGCTTTCCATGTTGGGTGATATTAAATTTTTTTTTCATATATATTAATATCTTACAGTATATGCGACGATTAGTCTATGATATATGATTTGAGTTTTGTTATCTTATAAAAATTTAGACTTATAATTTAAAATTAATTGGTATAAATAAATAAAAAAATCTATCTTTTTCTATTCAATTAAGATAAGAAAATCAAATTTAAACAAAAAGTAAGTAAATTAAAATAACTTAACAAACAAATACTTAATTAATGAATAAATAATTATAAAATCATCTATTTTATTTAAATATAATATTCCTACTATTTTCATTTCTTATTAACTGTTATCATAAGCCTTCCATTTCCGATTTGGTACAAAATTATCAACAAAAACAAAACCAAGAACAGCTGATTAACCCATAAATCAAACAACGGTAGGAAAATTAGTTTTAACGTGGTAAACGTGATGTGATCAAAGTGCGGTTTCTGACATTAAAAATAATAAATAAATAAATAAAAAAGGACCAAGCATTATCCACGAGGCCGCCCAATCAATTAAAGAGATCATAGAAACACTTGCATGCATGAATGGAACTTGGAAGGACCAAAAAAGAGTGGAATATTTATTTACACCTGAAAAAAAAAAAAAAAAAAAAAAGAAGAAAGGATAATGTGGGCCCCTTGTCGCCGGCTTATATAGTGCTGAGATGGCATCCTCGTTATCAATAACCCTTTCGATTAAAAGTGATTGAAAAATGAAAAAGCTAGATTCCGTTCGGGCCGATTTTATAAGAGAAAAAAAAATATTGAGAATAAAGTGAAAATTATAAAAGTATAATATTTTTATGTTAAAAAAATTTAAAAATATATTTTAATATTATAATATAATTAAAAAAATATGTAAAATATTTTATATAAATAAATAATTTTTATTAAAGATATTTATTATAGTAAAAATGAAAAATATTTTTTTATTTTTATTTTATCACTCTTTAAATTAAATTATAAAATTATTATATTCTCATCGAACCAAACATAACTTAAGAATATATTAACGGTGGTTACTATCAGTTAGGATATGATCTGTTGCTTTTGTGAAGGAGGGCTTTTCATCTTTCTTGATCCATATCTCATTCGTGAACTGGATAATCTGTGAGGGTCTCATCTTTGTTGGGCGTGGTGGGCCCTCCCATATACAAAAAGGTGTATATGGAATACGAAATTTATTAACAAGGTGAGGTCCTTCCTATCTGGATATCCACGTAAGCACGGGCATCCACGTCACCTCATTACTACATCTACATCTATATAAATCCAATTACGTAGAAAAAGTTACACTGAGAATCCTTTTTTTCTATATATTATACATAGATACACTGGCAGTATAACTTTTTTCCACGTAATTGGATTTGGATTTGGATTTGGATTTGGATTTGGATTTGGCATGGATCATGCATGCATTCTGAAAGTGGAGTAAGGTGCTTGAGAGTTGAGTGCACGGCAATGAATATTAACACTTTTTTTTTCTTTTTAATTTATAATTTATCATTTATTCCAAGTCCTTTATTTATATATAAATATATATACATATAAATGTATATATATACACACATATGTATATATAGGCTGGTTTATGGAAAATGAAATGAAATACACACTGACCCCACCGCCCGGCGGCCACCACGAAGATAATTGAAGCATATAATTTAGATCATACATAAACTCAAAATGAAAAGAGAAACCTTGTACGAGATGATATTGTTGGTAGTTTTGTAATTGAGACTTGAAATATATAATGGATACGTTTTCTAAAAAATAACATTTTTATCCTCCCGATTATTTGTAGGTTATTATGAAAATAATTTTTGGGATATGATAATCATTTATAAAGTCTCACAAACAATAGTGAAACTTTGTTTTGAAATATAAATATGTTTTCAATTTTTGATAGTGAGAAAACGAGTATAAGAAAAAAATTTGTCTTTTCTCTAGATTGCTCATATTTATAGGTAAAGTTGACACATGTTCGTGAAATAATGCACTTTTCACTGACAGTCACACACCTTAAAAAATAGTTAAACTGTTTTAATAGTCATATATTTGAATTTTTGAAATTTAAACTCTAATAGTAACTATCTATTTCAACTGTCAACCGTTCGATAAAAACGGTAAAATTAAGTCGATCAACAAACGGTAAAAAATGCTTCATAAATATAATTAAATATCTCACATTGGAAAAAGAGAAAGTTTTCAAAACATTTATAAGTGATTGTAAATAATGAGTATTTGTAATAATAAATAAAAACCGAGGTCTAATCGAAACTCACACGTGTGTGGCATGGGCGTGAGGCGCTTGTCCGCCACGGGCCGCCAAGTGCCAAGTGGGCTTAATAAGCGCTCACGCCCACACTACACGCGTGCGTGTGCGAGTTCCAGTTAGACCTCGGCTGTTATTTATTATTACAAATATTCATTATTTGCAATCACTTATAAATATTTTGAGAATTTTCTCCATTTTCAATGTAAAATACATTTAATTATATTTATAAAATATTTTTTGGATTTGGACTCCTAACTCATTTATACTTTAACCATTATTTTGAAAATTCTAACGTTAATTGAAAAATCCAACAATCGATGAAAAGGGTCGTGATGTTTGTTTTCTAAGAAAATACAAGAGGAAACTAAGGAACTTAATTTGGAGGAATTTTATTAAAGAGGTAAATCTCAATTACTTATATATATTTATATATACATATATAAAGAGTAGATGTTTTGGGAGCTATATTTTGGCATGTCACATTTTCGTGAACTAAGATATATAATAATAATAATAATAATAATAATTCATATATTATTATGCCATCCTAAACTGATAATAATAATGTATTATTGTACTGGTATTTAATTTTCAGGTTCACACCTTGAATCACCCACCCACCCACCATGCATTTTAATTAATAACCTTTCAATAATTTAAAAACCTATAATCAATCCTAATTAATTTAATAATTTGGTTGATTCTCCCCCATAACCCTTCTTTTAGTTAGATAAATTTTTATATAGATTATTTTAATAATAAATTAATGAATCATAATTTTATTATCAATTTCATAATATCATATTATATATTATGTTAATTTTTAATTTTTAATTTAAATAAAATAAATAAATTCATTATAAATATTGTCCATATTACCCCAAAATTTTGAATATTAATAATATATAATATAATCATTTATTTAAAAAGTAATGTTGCATGATTTGTTTGAGCTAGGAAACATTATTAGGGTTGGAGATACATGTATATATATATATATATATATCTATCTTAAAAATAATTAGTAATACAATTTATTTATTTATTTTTTAAATATTTTATTTTATATAAATATAATATTTTCAATACAACCTTTACTTATAATAATTAATCTAACTATATATTAAATCTTACTCTCTAATATCATATAAAAATATTCTCACCAGTTTGTCATGCTTTCACATCAATTTGTTAACTTGCAATACTGACGGGGCAAACGAGTGACATGTCCATACAATTATATTATCATCCCATAATAGGCTTATAATATCAATAAGTTAATTGTTAACATGTCACCCTCTCATATTATTATGCAAATATTTTAAGAAAAATAAGATTTTGAGTAATCAACTCACTATCAAAAATATAATAATCGGCGGGAGAAAAAGTGGTGAAAAAATAAATAAAATAATAAAATAATAATTATAAAAAAATGAATAATTTCATAATTTTCTGTCACTCTTTTAAAATTAATAAAAAAAAGAAGAAAGGATATGTTGAGATCAAGGTCCAAAAATTGAATGTCAACAAAATTGATGAAAATGGATAAGCATGAACCATAGGAAGTCGATTTATGCGGCAACTTGATAGTTTTAATTTTTTTTTTTTCTTCAAATGTGGGTAAGAATCGAACTACCCCAATATTAATAAATTTTACAGCTATTCCCCCTACATTTATGCTAGTTTTCAAAAATTACCCCCATTGCAAAAATTTCTCTATGTTACGAGATAGGATTTTAAATATTATAGTAGTTTCTTTCGGGTTTTCTCTATGAATCATCTTTGACGTTAATTTTTTGATTTGTTAATTTGCCTCAAATTATACCGCGAATGAATTATATTGAATACTTACTACTTCTATATGTGGATCAAACTAATTGATAATTATATAATATCTCCTAATATCAATAAGAAGATTAAGAATTGATAACATTAATCAACCACCAAGTATCCATTAGAGAATAAGAAATTGATAAAAATAGAAGGATATGTTGCAATTAAGGTCCATAATTGAATGTCAACAAAATTGATGAACATGGATAAGCATAAAGCTTAAGGAGTCGATTTATGTGTAGCTAGCTATACACGTCACATTTTACGGGGGGCAACAACTACTTGATAGTTTTATTTTTATCTTCAATAGTTTTTTCAACTACCCCAATATTAATGAATTTCATATATATTCCCCCTATATTTATGTTCTCTTTCAAAAATACCCCATTACCAAACTTTCTCTCTATTTCTAGAAAACCTTTTCTAAATATTATTGTAATCATCTTTCCCGTATTTATAATTAACAACCATTAAATTAGATACTAGTCCTCCAATAAAGGTAAAACCGTCTAATATTGAAATGGATAAATATAATTTGTTTGAAGAACAGAAGAAGAAAAAAAATGGATGGTTAGTGATGAGAGTCTAACAGGAAATTGTTGGTCAAGTTTGTTTCTTTTTAGTGAGAAACTGAAAGGAGTAGAAAGTTATGAAAAATAAAAAAAAAATAAAAACGGTGGGCCATACAAACCATAATGTCTCGTTTATTTTTCATTTATGATTGTAATGAAAATTATATGAATTATGAATAAAATGAGGTTAGTAAAAAAATGAAATAATAAAGATAGATATAAATTAAATTTGTATATATATATTTTTTAATTTTTGATATTATCATATTTTAAATAAATAATAAAAATAATTAATTTTTATATTATCAAAAACTCTAAATCTTTTTTATTTTATAAAATAGATAAAACATAACTAAATAACAGAAATAAATTCAATTTTATTTTTTAATTTCCCATAATTACAATCAAACAAGTCGTAAATAAAATTGGCCACTCTCTCCTTCCTTAAAAATTTAAAAAAAAAAAAAAAAATCTTTATAAGTGGCAGAGCTCCTACATTTCTGCTTAACATAGCCAACCATTCATTGATCTCATACGACACCACTTGCTCCACAAATCTCTCCCCTTCCCTTCTTTAGAAAAAAAGAACCAAAATTTGGAAACCAACACAAACCCATTATCTCTCTCACTTCCTCTCTCTATAAATAAGTTGCTTAAAGAAAATGCAAGCGTAAGAAAGAGAGAAAAAGGCCAAAATTGCTTTGAAGCTTTTCAAAAATGATGAGCAAAATAGTTATGTTGTTCTTGCTAGTGCTGCTTACATGGGTCCTTTCTGCTTCAGCCACAGTTACATATGATCATAAGGCCATAATAATTAATGGGCAGAGAAGGATTCTTATTTCTGGGTCCATTCATTACCCTAGAAGCACTCCTGAGGTACCCACCACAAATTAAAAATTCAATATGCATTTTGATGGGTCTCTCTGTTTCCTGCTTTATATGGGGTTTTTACTTTTTCTTATCTTTTATTTTGACAGATGTGGCCAGGGCTTATACAGAAGGCCAAAGATGGAGGCTTGGATGTTATACAGACATATGTGTTTTGGAATGGACATGAACCTTCACCTGGAAAAGTAAATGCATAATCTTCTTTCTTTGTTTTTCTTTGAGGTGGAGAATTATTCTGATTGGATTTATTCATTATTATTATTATTATTTTTTTTTTTTTTGAAGTACTATTTTGAGGATAGATATGATCTGGTGAAGTTCATCAAGGTGGTTCAACAAGCTGGGCTCTATGTTCATCTCAGGATTGGTCCATATGCTTGTGCTGAATGGAACTTTGGGTAATTTTCACATCAACATTTTATTTGTGTATTTATTTATTATTATTATCATCTTTTGTGGTTTTCATATACTCTGTTTTTTGCTCTGTTTCTTTGATTCAGGGGATTTCCTGTTTGGCTTAAATATGTGCCCGGCATTGCTTTTAGAACAGACAATGGCCCTTTCAAGGTCTGAACATCTCTCTCTTCTTTCCAGTCTATTGATCTTCTAATGAATTCAATCGATGACTAATTTGATGAACTATAAAAAATGTAGGCGGCAATGCAAAAGTTTACAGAGAAGATTGTGAGTATGATGAAGGCAGAGAGATTGTTTCAGACTCAAGGAGGTCCTATAATTCTTTCTCAGGTAAAAAATAAATAAATAAATAATAAAGAGGGCAAAAACTGTGTCAGTTTCACGTTTCTAGATTTGGGTTTTGAAACAAGTTTCTTGATTTTTTGATAGATTGAAAATGAATATGGACCGGTTGAATGGGAAATAGGCGCACCTGGAAAAGCTTATACCAAATGGGCAGCTTCAATGGCTGTCGGTCTTAACACTGGAGTTCCATGGGTTATGTGCAAGCAAGAAGACGCTCCTGATCCAGTTGTATGTTATTTTAATTTTCAACCCCATTTTTCAATTTTTTTTCAACGTTTTCATTTTTTATTTGTTTATTTGCTACCTTCCCCCTTTTGATGAATTCACAAGAACCTTTTAGTCCCACTTTTCCATTTTTCTTTGGAGAATTTTTAGGCCCACAGTAATTTATCCAAACTTCTTTTTCTTGGTGGGGCACTTAGGAGTACATGTTTGTCTACTTTGGTGATCTTTAATTGTAGATTTAACTTATCACATTTTGTTTCTTATAAGAAGGATTTTTTTTTTTTTTTTTTTTTAAGAGGCTATCAAATTTAACATATAATTTAAATACTTAATAATCCAATTTTATTTTATTACGTATATATATATATATATATATATATATTTCCTTTACCAAACACATGTTTATTGAATTCAATGTCACAGATTGATGCCTGCAATGGTTTCTATTGTGAGAACTTCAAACCAAACAAGATCTACAAACCCAAATTGTGGACAGAAGCATGGTCTGGCTGGTGAGTAGTTAACTTCATCCTTGGACAGTTTTATATCATATAGTATATTTCGATTTTCCACCCCTGACTTTACTGTTTATTTCATTCACACCCATAGGTACACTGAGTTTGGCAGTCCGGTCCCTTATCGGCCAGCAGAAGATATGGCCTATTCAGTTGCAAGGTTCTTACAAAATGGTGGAGCATTCATTAACTATTACATGGTATTTTGAAATCAGTCATTACTTCAAATTTCATATCAATATTTGTTGAATTGTTATATATAATGAATACTATAAAAAGTTTCTAACTTTATTTTGATTATTAGTACCATGGAGGAACTAACTTTGGTCGAACATCCGGAGGGCCATTCATTGCTACTAGCTACGACTATGATGCTCCTATTGATGAATATGGTAATTAAGATTTTTTTTCTTTATCTGCTCTAATATTGGGAAAAGGAACTCAAAGATCTTATTGATCAATCTCTTGATTATCTTGTATATACACCAGGAATACCAAGGGAACCGAAATGGGGACATCTACGAGATTTGCATAAAGCTATCAAGTTATGTGAACCTGCTTTAGTATATTCAGACCCTTCAGTAACATGGCTAGGGAAAAATCAAGAGGTATAGTAAATAAACAAATAGAAAAAAGACTATATACTATACAAATCCTCTGATCAGCTTCTTAATCATCTATCTCTTCTTCTTCTTTTTTGGTCTCTTCATAATTATTCTCCAGGCCCATGTTTTCAATTACAAAGCCGGAGGCTGTGCTGCTTTTCTCGCAAATTACGATCCGACGTATTCCGTAAAAGTCAACTTTAGGAATGTCCAATATGACCTTCCAGCTTGGTCGGTTAGCATCCTTCCCGACTGCAGAACTGTAGTTTTCAACACTGCAAAGGTAAGAAGACAAATTCTACTTTCGGAAGCATGTCCGAATAATTAACTCTGAGTTAAATTTGTTTTTGTTTATTTATCTTTTTGTTTTCTCATCAACATTATACACTTTAACTTTGTCGCAATACAGGTCAGAGCACCAAGTTCACATGCTAAAATGACGCCTGTTTTAAGCGCGTTTTCATGGCATTCTTACACTGAAGAAACCGTCTCGGCTGATGATTCTGATGTTACGGTATTGAATGGATTGTGGGAGCAAGTTAGAATCACCCGAGATACAACCGATTATTTGTGGTACACGACAGAGTAAGTAAATTTAATGTTTTTATTTTTATCTTTTGATTTTTATGTCTGCCTTTTTGGTCTGTAATTCTTTTTGTATTCTTGAGCTCAGAGTGAATATAGGTGCTAATGAAAGATTTTTGAGGACCGGACAATGGCCTTCTCTTACTATCTACTCGGCTGGCCATGCCTTGCATGTTTTCATCAATGGTCAAATGGCTGGTAGATGAATATACATAGTTTTGTTTTTCAATTTTTCTGCACATAAAATTGCAAAGATGAATGATTTTCACCTTTTCACTATCTCTGACTCTACTTATAGGAACGGTGTACGGATCATTGGAGAATCCGAAATTAACATTTAGTAAAAGTGTTAATTTGAGGGCTGGAAGTAACAAGATTTCCTTGTTGAGCATAGCAGTTGGCCTTCCGGTTAGTCTTATATCTCCTTTCTGATATTGTCATATATGTGTTCTCTAAGAAGGATTATGTAAAGATTATGCATGTAAGACTTTGATTTTTTTTTTTTTCAATTGATTTGATTCTTGTATCAGAATGTGGGCCTTCATTTCGACACTTGGAATACCGGGGTGTTAGGTCCGGTCACGTTGAACGGTCTAAACGGAGGAATGAGAGACTTGTCGAGACAGAAATGGTCTTACAAGGTGATTTGTTTTTGTGATCAATCATTTAAACTATAGACCAAAGTAAATAGGAATAAAAAGCTAAAGAGCTAGATCAGACCACTTATGTGTTTGTTATCATCAAGTATAGGTTGGGTTGAAAGGCGAAGCCCTAAATCTTCACACAGTCAGTGGGAGTTCCTCTGTTGAATGGATGCAAGGATCATCCTTGTCTCAAAAACATCCCCTTCAATGGTACAAGGTAATAATCACCAAATTTTTTCATTTATTTTTATTTTAATCACTACCTAAATCTTCAATTTTTTTCTTTTATTTTTTTCAATTAAAGGAAAACAGAAATTAGATTCAAGATTCTAACAAGGTATCTTTTCTTTCCAGACAACTTTCAATGCTCCACCAGGAAATGATCCATTGGCTTTAGATATGACCACCATGGGAAAAGGTCAAATATGGATTAACGGCCGTAGCATAGGCCGGCACTGGCCCGCATATACTGCTCGAGGAAGTTGCGGAAATTGCGGTTATACCGGGATATTTACTGAGAAGAAATGTCTGAGCAATTGTGGACAACCCTCTCAGAAATGGTAGAATACTATTTCCTTTCGTCAATTCTCTCATCAAAATTTTCGAATATTCAGGTTGAAAAAATGTTGGTAAATTTCATGTGTTCTTCTTATTCAGGTATCATGTTCCTCGGTCATGGATAAATCCGACAGGCAATCTATTGGTTATTTTCGAAGAATGGGGTGGTAATCCATATGGGATTTCATTAGTTGAAAGAACGACATTATGATACATGAATCGAAGTATAGAAGAAAAAGAAAAAGAAGATGAATAAGAAATTCTAATCTGGTCGGGCTAATATGTCCGAATGTACATAACGAAGAAGTTTGACTTTTCTTTTTTCTTTATAGACTGAATACATAGAAAGAGAGATAAGTAGAGTTCCCATAAGCTCTGGTATGTTATAGGGGATTCATATGATTGTTCTTGCAGAAGAATGCGAGATCAATGTATTTTGCATTTGTTGTTTGACAAGTTGCATATGGAATGTACATGCTTTCAATATATCAACTGTCCATATATAATGGGCTTGACGCTTGCATTACCAAATGGGCCTGCCATGTGAAGATTCAGTCCAAGCCCACAAGCCCAACATGCTAATGTCCTACTATAAATAAATATATAAATATATACATATATAAAAAAGGTTAGTAAGAGTTAAGAATAAAATGAGGATCCCACTTGTGTAAATGGATTCTGAACATCCGGTTTTTGTTCTCCACTCTTCTAGTTCTGCTGCCACTGATTAACGTTGTTGGACCATCCCATAAAGCAGACAAAATGAAGAAGATAGTGTTTTTGAATCTTTCTCAAGGACATATCTTACAACTTATGGCTGCTTTGCATCATCATTGCATCAGCTAACATGTCATCATGGTAAAAATATTTTCCTTTTCCTTTTTTTTTTTTTCTCTTTTTATTAACAGTTGTGTATATGACTTTAAGGAGGAGGAGGAGGAGGAGTCAAAAGGAAGGATCCAAGGTACAAAAAGACCCTATAACTCTAGGGCTAGGGTCTCTAGATTCCATGAGGAAATTTAAAGAGCGCGTTGGTTGTTCTTTCGGTTAAAGGGCAGTGAACCCAAAGACAAAAAGTTTGTAAGATACCAATATGATAAGTTACTTAAATATGGGATCTTTTCTTTGGGCCTCATTGGATCTCTAGTGAGGAAAAAAGCCACTCTCATTTATATAAACAAAGTCTAAAAGTATATTTCGTAACTATATTTATCATTAGGCCTTTAGTTCTAAGATTTTTTTTTTTTTTTTTTTTTTATAAAGCAAATTTTAGATCATTGCTTAGAGAAATTTTTGGACACCCTAACGAAAAAGAGAAATAAATTTTAAAGGTGAAAAAGATGGAGATATTTTTTATTTTTTTAATTTTATTTTAACTTAAAACTTTATAAATTAAATAAATAGATTAAAAATTATATAAAATATAGTATCGAATTAAAAAGATATTATTGCATTCTTTAGAAGTATTTTATGTTAGTATTTAATAGTAAAAAAATTAATATAACTTGATTTTATTGATTAAAAAAAAAATAAAATACAAAATAATTTCTTAGTTTAAAATTCCCTTCAATTTTATAGTCGGTAAAATTTAGGCCCAATTTCAAATAATAGTGATTTAAAAGTGTTACATGGCCAATAATTAAGATTAGATGTACTCTAAATTTATTTTTATTTTTTTAAAGGTAAATTAGATTAATTTCTACTAAACTTTTCAACAACTAAATTTAGACTTCTTAAAATTTGAAAAATTAGATATACAATCAATCTGTAAGCTTATTTATAAATAAAAAATAAAAAATAAAAAATAAAAAATAACTTAAACCCTCTTTAAAAGATAACATTATTAAAGCATGTTATTAACTCTAGTTTATTATATGATGTTAAGTTTATTTCTTTTTTAAAATGATTAGATATACTAAGCATGCAACTCGAATTGTTAGTTTATAATATAAAAAATTATTAGAAAGAAATTAAATATAATTTTCTGAGAATTTAAAGAATTTTTTTATGTAATTTTTAAAATTGAAAATAAGTAAATTAAACCTAATTATTTAGAAGTGACGAGCGATTTGCTCCTTGAAAAAACAAGGAAAGAGGAAAAAAGTAAAATAAAAATAAAATAAAATAAAAAAATAAAATAAAAGAGAGAAAAAGGGTGTTAACGATAATGACAAATGGCAAAAGAGGGTCAAGTTAAAAGCAATAAAACATGTTGGGAGGAGATTAGAGAGGTGGGGATGGAATGCAGATTCTCATTTGTATGTTTATGAAACAGACAACGACACGGTCACAGATTGGTCTCTCATATGCACAATCATCCAAGCCCCGGTGACTGAAGCGCACAGAAGGGGGCAAAGAGAGACAGCAGGACTGTGGGCTACATTACCCCAATGTTGTTTTTTTTTTTTTTTTTTTGAGAAGAGGTGTCTGTTCAAAAATCATGCCAATAATGGAGTGTTCATGAACACCTAGGCTCCCCCCCCCCCTCTCTCCCTCTCTCTTTGATTTGATTTGACTCTACAAGATCACTTGCTTCCAAACAGACCAGATCCTAAAATCCAAAAACGTCCTAAGATTGATTATATGTTACTAGCAGGATTATTGAATGGATTTTTTTATTGATAAGTACATGGTCTACAATGTTCGCAATCAAAAATATCATTATCATATTATAAATAATTTAATATATAAAATTAATATTTATAATTATATTTAAATTATATTCATACCAAAAAAAAAAAAAATTGTGAAATCCTTTAGATTACTCAAGTGTAACCAAATTAATGAAGCCAAGTGGGCAGGGATAGGAAGGGCCCGTTCCATAATAATTTTGTGTTTAAAAATATGAAATATGAAATGTGAAATTTTTTTTTCTGAGAATTTTATTTGGTTTTAGATTTTGTGTCCGAAAAACTTAAAAATGGGTTTTGATTTTTAGGTGATAAATCAGTAATAATAAAAGGATTCCTAGCTAGATAGAGAGATATGGTGGGCATCCAAAGCTTTTTCTAAACACTGAAATTGAATGCCATTAACATAAAGTGGTTTCTTGCTCTCAAGATTAAAAAAACAAAAAAAATGTAAGAACTCAGTAGAAAGCAAATAGAAAAATTGAAAGAAACCTCTTTACTTGATGCAAAGTACAAATCTAAAAATGTGCCCACCACCTCTCTTCTCTCTCCCTCTCTCTTCCCCTTCCTCCTTTGTCACCCTCTTCATATTTCTCTAAGAAATTATAGTAGATGAGAATCAGAATGATATCCACCACCCCCCACCTTTCTTCTTCCAAAATTAAAAGAAAAAGAATTAAGTACTAAAAGAGTTCAGTTTAAAGCCCAACAAAGTTATAATGTTGAAGAAGCCTATTGGCTTCTCTAAGACCACTAAGATAAGCGCCATGAGTAGTAGAATAGTGGGTTCTATGTGTTGCTTCACCTGCGAACATGATTTGAAGTGGTGGAGGGGCCTCTGAAAATTCAGAGGCAGAGTTTTCATTGGGTAACGGCTCTGATATTGTGTCCAAATCATCACCGCTTGATCCAACTGCAACATAGGAGTATGATCCTAGAAACAGAGGATCATTTCCCCATTTGCTCTTCAGTACCTTTGTGAATTTCACTTCTTCATTCCCACCTGACTTTTTCTCTGGATTCACATTCACGTTTCCATTCCGATTGCATGTTAAATGAGATTTAGAAACATAAATCACATTCTCGCTTGGTTGAGGTAAAAAATTACTCAATGTGGTTGAAACTCCATTGATGATTTCTTCATCACTCAGTTTTTCAAGCTCAAGAGCTTCTTCCCCGGCAAACCAAGATAACAAGACACTAGAGTTGTGGTAGATTGGACATAGAGAAGCTGTTCTTCTCATCCACCAAGGAATCTTTTTCTGCCTCGATTCAGAATCCGATCTATGAAAAACCATATGCAAATTCAATAACTTGTTGGAATCACACCCATTTTGTTGTTGATTGTTTCTTGAGCTGCCGCTACTAACTTGCAGAAACAGCTTGTTAACAACTCCAAAACCCAGTCTAGAAATCGCCTCAGTTTTAAAACAAGGCAGGGGAGGATCAAACATACCTGAATCTTGATGAATTCCAGCTTTAAGAACACCCAATGAAACTGTAACTATAACATGATCAGCAAAAATACTCGACCCATCACAGAAATGTAGCATAACAGGTCTACTAGAAGAATCATGACCGTTTATGATTTGCCACTCGATTTTCTTCACCTTTTTACCTAATTGAACTGTACCAGGTGGTAAGACAGAGGCAAGGGACTCAATGATGCTCAAGTAGCCTTTAGCAATGGTGATTTCTTCACCTGGAAACATTATGTACTCACTCTCTGCACTGTAATCTAAGGTTAATAGGTCACCGGCGGATGTATAAGTCCTCAGGGTGTTTTCATGCATTGTAAAAATGGCTTCCTCCAACAACTTTTTGCTCCATTTCCCATCATACCCATTAAGCTCCTCTGCCTTGTTATTATTATTGTTCATAGAAACCCAATACAAGTCAAGGCCTTTTCTAAGAAAAGAGCCAATACTCAGCTTGTCAAAACCACAAACAGTGGGTGTGCAAATAATAGTAGTAGTATCTTGAATTTGCTTCTTCTTCGCCTGCGCAAAATCCATCAAGTTCTTGAAGAGATTCGAAATAGGTTCAACAATTGATGGGCCGAGCTCAAACCCACCTTCAGCTATGCTAATTGGGTCGTCCAAGAAGCCATCCATGCACTCCCATGGTTGCTCAGAGTGAAGGGCATGGATTTCTTGAGCAATCGTGTGAACTGGGCTGCCTCCAATTCCATGGATCCAAGTAGCACCCATCTCTATCCTGTCACCACCAAACTCAGTTGTGTTGATTCTTCCACCTATTCTTGCTCCTCCTTCCACTACACACAGCTCAAACTTGTCTTTAAAGCCAGTAGTAGTGTAGAGCTTGTTGGCAGCAGTAAGACCAGCCATTCCTGCTCCAATTATCACAATTCTAGGCTTTTCTGCCCCCATTTTCTTTTCTTTTTTTAAGTGCAACCCAATGAAGTTGTTATAGGAATAATGATGGAAGATTTTTAGGCACAAAAGAGAGAACAAAGAAGAGATTTTAAATTTAGGAAGAAGGTAAGGAAGAACTGTGAGGGGAGATATGAAATACTGATAAGGAATTTATAAGGGCTGTGTGGTATTTGGCATCTTCATCTCTCTCTCCCTCTTTTTCCCTTTCTCTCTCTCTCTCTCTTACCCCCACTGCCATATATGTCCAGAACATCTCAAACTGAAAGTCATAATATATCTTAACGTCATTTTATTTATAACATTGTCCTTTAAGATCCTATATAATTACTTCTTAGCAGAAAACGAAATCTAATCCATAAAATAAAAAATAAAAAATAAAAAATAAATACTACAACTACAACATATTGAGATGTTTGATAATGAGTTTCACCAACCTCACATGTATTCATGGGGTTAAGGACGGCCCACCAAAACGTAAAAATGCAACGGTTCAGATCATCGGGGATAGATGTTCCGTTCGATCAGTGGGTCGTCACGATATAATCATGAAGCTCATCTGACTATTTGTAAGAAAACAATTTGAACATGTTTGTATCTTGTGTTTATTGATCATGACACGATAATAAGTAGACCTTGAGTTTTGACATGAAGTTTCATTAATTTTTTTTTTTATTATGTATTTTTTATTTTCCCCTTCTTGTGTGTTCTTTCGGATTACAACTGACAAAGTACGTATACATGTGGACAGTCATAATTAGCCCTAAAGTCATACGTACGGCTCACTTGGGTGCACTAAATAACCTTGCCCTAGCTAGTCATAAATCAAATGTCATATATATATATATATATATATATATTATTAATATTTTATTTTAAATTGATTTTAATGTGAGGTAAGAATGAATTTTTTTTTGTCAAACAAAAAATAAGTTTTTTTGGAGTATAGACATTAATCGTTTAAATTGAGTCATCATATTAAGAATTTTCTCTTCCTTTAATTCAATTCATAATAATGAATATTTATCATGATTCAAAGTAAAATCATGTTGTTGATAGAGGCATCTATCCATTAAAGGTTTCCGATTAAGAGAAGATAAAATTCGAAACGGACGATCGAATATTAATAATTAAGATATTATTATAAACTAATTTTAATATTTTTATAAATTATCGGAAAAGAAAATGGATATTTTTTTATAACAAATTTGTGTAAATTGGAAGTAGGAGAGTGATAATTTTTTTTTATTATTAGATTTTAACTAAATAAAACTTAGGTTTTCAACTGCATACAAGTAATTTCAAAATTAATATATACAAATAAATAATATCAGTCTAAATCGGTTTTTAAAATTTAAACCTAGAAAAATAAATTTTTCCTTATTTTTATAAGATTCGAATCCGGAAAATTAGAACTCGATTATAAGATAAAATTGAAATTATTATCAAATATAACCCTAAACAAACTTTGAAATTACAATCGGTTTATCCATCAATCTATTGTGATAAATTGTATAATATATATGTGATCTAAACAGTGGATTCATGATCCTCATTATGTACAAGTAATCAACCTTTACTTTAAAATCATAGGGTTGGATGATGTGCCATAAAGTTAACTATAGTTGATAGTGGGCATGATGGCTCGTGAGCATCATGATGTTGTTCATAATACTAATGAGTAAATGACCCATCACAACATTATAACGAAACAATCTGATGCAAACGTTTATTCATCCCTTTATATATTTAAAAAATAATAATAAAATCAAGGATTATTAGTGCAATTATTTTACGACATATCCCAAAATCCAAGCTTCTATCTAAATCTTCTTTAAAGGGAATGCAGATTTCAAAAAGGCATAACTATGATCTTCTTTGGTCCGTCCCACTTTGTAACTTATATAGTATAACATATAGTTAAAATAATGAAAGCAATAATTATATGGGTTCTTTTTCCATTAATATATAATCACATAATCTATCACAATTTATCAGAATCATAAGCGTTATTACACGTCACTATCATTTATTATAAAATTTGATAATTACAATAATTTTTCCACTTATTTATATATATATATATATATATATATATATATGTCTATTAATCACTAATAATAATACAATAAAAACATGTTATTCATCACTCGATTGAAACGCCTTTTAGTAACACTAATCAAGAATGTACAAGTAAGAGAATTCCATGATTAGATTAACTAAACAAGTAGCTAAATAGTCCGACGTAGTCAGTCTTGCAGACTACAGAAGGTAGTTGTGAATATCATTATTAACTCTTCCATGCATAAGAACTCGTAATTTATTAATCATGTGATGTTAACTTAGAGAAAATATATCATTATCAAACCTTTGAGTGCCTAATATTACTCCACATCGTCTCTCGCGGCTAAACTGGGCTCGAATCTTAAGGTTTTTCTGATTACAATTCTCTTAAAAGTTAATTATTTAAAGTAAAAGCATAATTAGATATCATTCAGTTAATTAATAATTTAATTGTGAAATCTACGAGTACAAAAAAAAAAGAGTAATAAAATATTTACTAACATGTTTGAATCAGTATCTAATAGATTTGGTAAATCAAATAATTGACGTTTGATTAAAGAGACTCAATGAAAGCTTAGTTAGCTACACAGTAGACACTAATAAAAAGCCAAACCAAGCTCACTCCAAAGACATAGTCCTCACTTCACTCCTCAAGATGAGTTAGAGAAAGAAATGCCCAGAAAAAGAAACAAACCAAGACATAAATTCTTAACCTATTGAATCGAATCCTTTAATTTCCTCTTTCTAATGTGACAAAGCAAACCAAGAACACAAATGTAAACCACAAGAACTTTTTTAGGTCATTAGAGTTTGATACTTTATTACCCTTTTTTTTTTTTTTTTTTTTTTGGTTGTCTCTTTTCTTACTTTCTCCAAGGGTCCATGTTGATTGAGACTCGTTTCATCATCTTTTTTTTTTTTTTTTTTTTTTCCCTAATGGTGGAAGGAATTGATAGGAAAATGATGGGATTGATATGGGGTATCTGATGGTTTGGTAGGTATCTTTTTTTGTTTTTTTGGCCTGTTATTTGTTGTTGTTAGGTTTTACTTTTTTTTCCTTATAAATTACATTAGCCTTGCATCACCGTTTTGAAAATCGTTTGTGAATATCGAGAACATAATATGCGATACCTGTACGATTTCACCTTGCTTGCTTTTAAGATTTGACCCGCTGTGATAGGTAACAAATATTATTAACTTCCTGTCATGTAAAAGTAGTGGTAGAAAAGGAGATCCGATAACGATTTGTAATTCAGTGACAATAATAACCAAATATACATATTATTTTATATTATTTATAAAATAATATTTAAAATTATAATAAAATTAAATGTATCAACTAATCATACACTACGAAATATTTCAATTCATCCGCACAACAAAGGAATATTGAAGCATAGCATATCAACATATCAAAGGCTAAGAATTCAAGTCATAGGAGTAGAGTTCTTGAGCCACAAACCGGTGACTGACTAGGTCTAACTTATCTCGATCTCTACTATGTTGAGCGAAAGAGGATAGGGGACTAACTAATGTCTAATTTTGTTCAAAACGTTTATATGCCTAGACGGGAATGGGAGTGCCCAAGAAACCTATCGAGTTCTTAATCCTTATCCTTGTCCTCTTTGTAATTTCATTGTCGCATTTAAAAACCTACTCCATGAGTAATTCTTAAGTAAGAATCACCCTCAAATGCTTAAAAACCTATACCATAATTTCAGCAAATAGCTTCTTCTAGCGAACATATAAAACTAGCAGTAACCCACATGCTCAACAACCTAAACCAATCACAGCGATCTAAGGAAAAGGTTGGGGGACAAATCAAGTAAAGTGAGTTTGAGTAGGATAAACAAGATCTACTATTCTCGTGTACTACTTATATGAACGATGTGAAATGGAAAATTATAGTAAACTAAGGTAAGAAGATTAAATTTAAAAAAAAAAAAAAAGAATTTAATAATTATATGTATTGATTATTATTTAATTAATAAGTTAATAAATAATTATATAAATAATATTAATTTTGTTTAATTTTGTCTCAATTTGATCTCCCTATCATATTCTTATACATATATATTTTTTTGTAGAACTCATTGATCTAACTTGATTGATCTTTTAAGTTATATAACTACATGGATCACAATTTTATGAAACTTAAGAAATTATGAGGATGAATTAATCTTCTATCGAAGGAAACAACAAAAATCACTACCTAAAGTTAAGGCTTGAATTCAAACACGTATTAGAAAATCTACTAATATCACAAACGAAAATCAAAGCACCCAAAAAAAAAAAAAAAAAAAACCTTATTCCAGCTTAGTTTGGACTATATATAGCGGATTTTTTTTAGCCCAATAGTTGATCCAACTTCTTAAGTGATATCCTACGGGCTTGGTCTTGTAATAAATTAGGCTTATCTCAGGTTGGGTGGGAGGGGGGAGCTTTTCGTTTGCATAAGAGTGTTATGAAGCTCAAAACTTTCCAAAGGAAAGTTGTAAGGGATCAATAACCCAAGATTGCTCGATCAAATGTCAAAGCAATCTTTCTTTGTTTCTCAAAATAAAATAAAAAAGTAAAATTTTGATAAATTAATAATATTATTTAAATAATAATTTTTATTGATTTTAATTTAAAAATAATTTATAAAATAATATATTTTAAAAAACTCATATAAATCTTTAAAAATATTAAATTAATATTTTTTTAATATATAATATTTATAATTTAATTATAAAATCATCGTAAAATCTGACTTAATCACAAATTATTTCTTCTTGGTCGATGGATCTCATCTTTAACTTTTCGTAATATGGTAAAATGTTATTGTGTAGTTTTCTCGTACTATAACAAAAAACTATTGAATTTCATCATGAATTGAAAACATTTTTTTGCAAGACCTATAGTAAAACTATCATCTTCAACTTTAATATCTTGATTATTTTTCATAGTACTCTCAATTATTTGCTCGTTGGCTATTATCTCTAAAATTGTATTATTTTCTCCATGAAAGTTCAAGAGATTCTCAATATCTATTATATTACAATAGTTCAACTCTTTGATTATATTTGGCGGCTCTTAAATGCTTTCCTTATCTAACATTTCATCCAAATTATTTGAATACATATTATCAGCAGATTGAATTTTACAATGTTGAAAGTAATTTACAATTACATTTTCATGAACATCTATTATCCAAGCATAAATTACAAAATTCATTGCTTCTAAAAGTTGTAGGTTTCTCTTTTAGCTTTTTATGCACACCGAAATCAATATATATTGACGTTTGTCGAAAAAAGTTATGTTCGATTTATTGAAATATATTTTTGATAATGAATATGAAAAAATCAACCCTTGATATGAGTATGATAACTTGTCTAAATTTGGGATTTGCATTACAATGATTAAGGTACGGTGAACTTTTCTTTTATATTTATCAAACTAAATTTTTATATTTAATTTATTCCTAATTAAAATTAATAAATTATTAATTAATCTATAATTAATAAATTAATAAAATTTTCTAGTCTTAACATTATTAATTTATCAAAGTTTAATTATATGAGTATTTGGTAGTTTAATAGGAATTAGGGTTTACTTAAGAGTCTAAGATCCTTAGTCCTTAGAATTTTTAGAGAACCTCAGTAAACAAAATTAATAGATAATTTTTAGCCATTAATCCTACTAAAAACTAGTACACCAGAATTCCATATATAATGCTTTTGAAAGAAGTGATGACATCTTGTTGTACCATGTCAAGTGTATTTACACAGATTTCTTCCGGAGGCATAACTTTTGGAAGAATCCCTTAAAAGGCTTGGACCCAATTATAGTACGAATATAATGCAAACAAAAAGACCTTCAAAAGAAAATAAACCCGGCCCATCAAATAATTAGTTGGGCTTTAGCCCAAATAACTTAAAGACTTCTGGAATTATGTTTATACCAAAAAATCCCATGTGAGCTTATCCGTTCCACTGTTCTAATACCAAAATTACTCTAAACGACAAGGGATTATCCATTTTAAAAATAAATTTAAAAAACATCCACATTTTGACGTATTTTTTGAAATTCGTACTTTTATTTGTAAAGAACTTTCAGTGTAATTCTTCATTTTTATTAAACTCCATGAAATATCAGACAAAGGGAATGGAATTCTCTATTTTGGTGTCTATCAAGCAAGTCTGTCTTTAATATCACTTCAATAAAGTTCCATCTCCTATAAACATAGCAAGGCCGTCATCAATGTCATCAATACTGTGCCTATTACAACCGCCGCCTACTCCTCCGTCATCATCCAACGACCCACGCGCCTCCTCGTCGTCTGATCCAAACTTTCCGCCGTCTCTCACAGGAAACTCACCTCCTGACGCCAAGTTTACACTCATGACTTGCTTTCTTGCAAAGTTGACCTCACCCCTGTCGACGTTGGCCATGACCGACGAGTCCAGGTCAGCAAACGATGATCCACAACTCTCCTCGTTTCCGTTAATGGTGACATAAGACGACGACGACGACTGAAAAATCAGTGGCGTAGTATACGGGTCGTCGGTGAACTTAACTTTAACCGCAGCGGATTCATTTTTCACTCTGTCAAGAATCTTCATCAACGCACCAGCTGTCTCGTCGTCTTCTGACAGCCATGCCAGAATGTCATCGCTCATTCTTCCCTCCTTCTCGTCGGGAGCCGCCACAGACCGCTGCCTCTTCTCGGCGAAGCCGCCATCCACGTTGTTTTCATGTCTCTTTCGCGTCTCCTCCATTCTTTCACAGAGAGAGAGAGAGTGTGTACTGGCCGTTGGTGTTGCGGGGAGTGGAGTCGGTATTTTTATTTTTTTGTGGTGAGAGGGAGGGGAGGGACTAGGGAGAAACTGTAGTCTTTATATGAGTACGGAAGACCAGTAAGCCGCGTGGGAAAGATGGAAGTAATCTGCGCTGATCATTCTCCGTGGGTCACACGAGAGGAGAGTAGTGTTATTTGATAACCATGTCAGGACGTTTGATTTTGTTTTGTTGTTTACACCATTTTATTTTTTATTTTTCGAAAAAGTGAATATATTTAATATATATATATTTATTTATTTAAATAAATGATCAAAACTACTAATTTCAGTTTTACATTGAAAGCAATTTTAAGTCTTAACATATCTTATGCATGCAAGTATTTTCCATGAATTTTATGTATTAAATTTAAACTAATTTGTCAATAAAATGTATATAATGAATATGTCAGATGACAAATCTCATAAGAATAAGGATGGCATTATCTTAAGTCTCTCACATGCATTGTATATCATCAAGGTTAGAAATTTCTTTATACTCTCTATTTATTATTTCTAACAATCAAGGATGATTGTCTTCACTTTTAAAGTTCTAACGGATCAAGAACCTGACTGGGAGAAGGATACAAGATGGAAATTTTTTGGGAAGAGCAGATATGAGAGAGTGAAGGGGGAGAGAGAGGCAGAGGAAGATGAGTTCTCTCTCCCCAACCTGAAGGAACACATTCTGCGAGCGTTGTCAGAAGACAATCAACACCTCCACAAACTCCTCCTGCGGAAAATAGTGGAGTTAACATACTACAAGCCATAGAAAGGATGGAGAGAGGCTTAGTGGAAAGAATAAGCCATGTGGTGGAATATTTCATAGAAGCAAGAATCACATAAATAAGAGCAGAAATAAGGCCGGAGGGAAGATAGGAACCATGAAGTAAGGGATTGCGCCCTATTTATCAACCAAAATAATGCCATTATCATCTCATTAAATGTCTTAACCACTCTGATACATTGTGTTCTGGTCGACTCGGGAAGTGCGGTGGACGTTTTGTCCTTATTAACCTTCAGAAAGATGGGCATTAGCAATGCGAACCTGAAACCTATTAATACTCTATTAATGGACTTTTCATGAAAGTTTTTATATCCAGAGGGAATGATAAGCTTGTCAATGACTTTAGGCAAGGAGTCCTGAAGGTCTACGGTTATGGTAAACTTTATGATCGTCAACTTCCTGTCGGGGTATAATATCATTCTAGGGCATCCCTCTATCAACTCCTTAGGGGCTATTATCTCGACCAAGCACTTAGCGATGGAGTTCCCCACTGAGGGAGGAGTGGGAATTGTAAATGGAATCCATGAAAGCTTAAGAAGGTGCTATCCGACGTTGCTTAGAGAAGTTGATGTCAGCCTAGTAGGGAGGTTCATGTGGTTGATAGTAATAACTATTTGATGAGGAGGAATGCAAGAAGGCTGAAGATGGGTTGAAGATGGGGTGAAGATGGGGTGAAGATGGGGTGAAGATGGGGGAAAGAAGCTGAGAGTCTCCTCAGCGGAGGCTCTCCAGCATATCATATTTTTCAATGGGAGAAAACTAAGGGTAGGAATCAGGCTAACTGAGATTGATTTGAAAAGCATCGTTCAGACATTGGAACAAAATCTCGATGTATTTGCCTATGAAACTTCTGAACTGACAAACATTAAGGAAGATGCCATAATACATTAGCTCGGTGTCAAACTGGGGCAAAGCCAGTTTAGCAAAGGAGGAGGAAGTTCAACGAGGTGAGGAATAGGACCGCAACTAAGGAGGTGAAAAAGTTACTAGTAGTGGGAGCAATCCGAGAGGTTTAGTATCCAGAGTGGCTCTTCAATGTTGTCTTGGTGTCTAAAGGAGGGGGAAAATGGAGGCTATATGTGGACTTAAAAAACTTGAATGATACCTGCCCCAAGGACAACTACCTATTACCCAACATAGATATGATGGTAGATGCCACAATAGGGCACGAATTACTGAGCTTCATGGATACCTATTCATGGTGCCATCAGGTGAAATATGGGATAGGGATCAGGAGAAGACTTTCTCCATAACCGATCAAAGGACTTACTATTACAATGTAATACCTTTCGGACAAAAAAATGATGGAGTGACTTTCCAGAGGCTGGTGAACGATATGTTCCAAAAACAATTGGGGAAGACGATTGAGGTATATATGGATAACATTTTATTGAAGAGCGTAATGAAGAAGGGTCACTCTGGGCATTTGAAGCAGGAATTTGAGTAATGAGAAAAATATGGGATGAAGCTAAACCCTGAGAAATATGTCTTCGGGTTAGGATCAGGCAAATTCTTAGGGTATATTGTGCATCAAAAGAGGATTGAGGCTAATCCTGAGAAGGTACATGCCATCATTTGCCTAAAGGCCTCACAGATAAAGAAGGAAATTCAAGTCCTGACTAGCAGAGTAGCTGCACTTAACCGTTTCATGAGTCGCTCGGCCGATAAGTACCTCTCATTCTTTAAATCACTAAAGTGGTCTAACACAAAGGGATGAACTGAGGACTACAATAACGCCTTCAAGGAGCTAAAAAGGTACCTTGTGTCTATTCCCATATTAAATAAGCTGAAGGCGAGGGAATAATTGAGTCTTTGTATAACAGTAAGTAGGGTAGCAGTGAGTTCAATATTAGTGATGGAGGAAGATGAGAAGCAAATAAGGGTGTATTACACCATAAAAGTAATAAGTGGGGCTGAGTGGAGGTATCCTCATACTGATAAGGCTACTTTCGCTTTAGTTGTGACGGCAAGAAAGCTGAGGCTATACTTTCAAGCTCATCATATTGTAGCGGTGATTAATCTTCCCCTGAAGCAGATTCTTCAAAATCATGACACGTCGGGGAGGTTGCTGAAGTGGTTTATGGAGTAGGAGAGTTTGACATATCTTATAGACTTAGGATAACAATTAAAGCCAAAGCTCTAGCGGACTTCATCTCAGAATTCTCTAGCGAGGGACTAGTAGATATAGAGAAAAAGTGGGAAACCAGTGCTGGCGTTGAAAAGGAGTGTCGCCTACCTTATTGTACATTGCAGGTGGATATGGCGGTGAATAAAGAAGGTTATGGAGCTGAGCTGATCCTTATATCTCCGGACGGAAGGGAGATTGAATACGCACTTAGGTTCCGCTTCAAAGCTTCAAATAATGAGACTGAGTAGGAAACACTCCTAGCAGGTTTGAGGCTGGCTAAAGAGGAAGAGGCTGAGTGAATTAACATATCCAATGATTCTCAAATAGTGTTCTCGCAAGTGCGAATAGAGTTTGAGGTAAAGCATGTAAAGATGATGGCTTACTAGAAGACGACCGAGGTGGTGTTCAAACGATTTGACAAATACGAAATAAAGCACGTCCCAAAAGGTGCCAACGTTGATGTTGATGCACTAGCGAAACTAGCAATGCTACCACACACGAACCTCCCTACTAAAGCCTTGAGGAGGTATCTTGATGTGTCCAGTATCTCCAAAGAAACTAATGTGATGAAACTGGAGGATGAGTGATGGATAAGAGCTATAAAGAAGTATTTGGTGGACGAGGAGTTACTCTCGTCTAAGAAGAAGACTAGAAAGGTAAGGTCTCAGACTTCTAGGTGTTTCATGGTAGGGGACATGTTATTTCGAAGAGGGTATTCATAGCCAATGATGAGATGCGTCTCAGAAGGTGAAGCAGAGATGTTGAGGGAAATTCACAAAAGAGTGTGTGGAAGTTACTCAACTGGGCAGACAACGGTATCGAAACTGATAAGGCAAGGGTACTTCTAGCCCACAATGAGAACAGATGCCAAGCATCACAACAAATGATGTAGGGATTGTAATGTTCACGCCAGTATCGCCAAAAACTCTCCTGTGGAGTTAACCTCGGTTAGCAGCCCTGAGCTATTTGTAAGGTAGGGAATGGATCTCATCAGACCCTTGACGTAGGGTGCGAAGCAGAGGAAATATGTTATAGTAGCCATTGACTACTTCACAAAGTGGATTGAGATCAAACCCTTAACAATTATCATTGAGGCAGTAACAACTAAGTTCGTATGGAAAAACATCATATGTAGATTCAGAGTACCATAGAGCATCATCACATATAATGTCAAACAGTTCGATAATCCAAAATTCGAAAAGTTCTATGATGATCTAAAGATTATGCATTTCACTTCCACCCCTATCATCCTAAGGCAAACGACCAGATTGAAGTAGCTAATAAGGTTATCAAAAACTTATTGAAAAAGAGATTGGAGGAGGAGGGAAAATGTTGGGCCGATAAGCTTCCCTCGGTACTGTGGACTATTCGCACCACTCCTCAGAGTGCAATGGGGGGGAAAAACTCTTTATACTTTTGGTTAGTTAGTACAGCAACCTCGGCTTTGGAGATATTCTTTGTAGGAAGTCAAAGTGTTAGAAAGCACATATTCAATGAAATACTTAGATTACATAACTATTTTTTTTTTTTTACCTTAAGGGAGAGCCCTTGATTTGGCTTGAGGGTGGTATGAAGGGGGTCGACATCTAAGGGAGGGTCAACACAGATTATGCCACAGTTTTTCAGTTGATCTACTATCAAAACTACCCTAAAATTCCTCTCATCTTCAATCTTACTCATAATGGTCTGCCACACAACCTCTTCCATCTTAGAGAGTACCAAATTAGTCTTGGATGGGCACTTCTCCTGAAACTCAATGCAAAAGAAGCAGTGACAAGTAGGACATTGCCAATTTTTGGTTAGAATGAACCACTTTTCTTTCCAGAACTTACTAGCGTGGGGAAGTCCAGTTATAGGTTTGCCCTTTTCTTATTACTTTCTAATTCTTTTATTACCGTTGAATTTCCTTCTAATTGCAATTTGACCTCCTATTTTCACTTTTTTATTTTTGTAGCCTCAAAATTTCTCAAAAGTAACTTTAATCTAATTGCCTGCAAAATTCTTATTAAACACATCAAACAACCAATTTAACAAGAAATATAACATAAAAATATAGAAATTAAGGGCATAATATACATATATATATATATTTGATGTCATCAAATACCCCCGAACCTATATTTTGCTAGTCCTCGAGCAAAATTGACATCAATGACAACTAAATAAAATAACAATTCAACTAGGCCAATTTCATAGAGAATCATGATGAGAATCACTCTCATCAATAAAGTACTAAGAATATAGGAAGAGCATATTACTTACCTTCACTTCCAAACTTGACTTTCTAAATGATTCGTTAGGTCTTTAGTAAATTGTAATGTAAGGCTTAGGTAAATGGTAAGAAAGAACAGATATGATTATAAAAAACTTTGAGATCATACCAAGACCATTACTTAGAATTTCGCAATGACATAATCTCGGTGCTTCGATTTCTTGAATTTTGTGCTCCACCTTCTTACATCTTATGTACTAATTGAGTTTTTTTTTAAATGATAAAGCACATTAGATAAACTTCTTTGCCTTGTTACACACCATTTTTAAAATATAGAGCTCAATCATAAATTGCATTTCCTAGTAATTATCTTAGCACGCTTTTAAAGCTATAACATGTGGGTTTAATGAAGTTAATTGGTTAAGGGATAATGTGGTTAATGAAGGAAAACACAGGGTTGGGAAAGATATAGGCTTTTAGAGGGTTGAATTATGCATAATAACCTAACATCATATCTAGATGTTCATCCAATTTAGAAGTAAAAGTCAATAACATGGTACCCACAATAAAGAATAGTTCAATATTACTCAATTCAAAACCTAGTAAGATCATTCTACATATGAAAAAGAAGAAGAAAATATAATTCAAATGAAATCTCTCTCAAATAATAGTTTAAGGCTCAAATAACTTAAAAGGTATTCCCCACTATTCTTCCATGGTCATTCGAGTATAATACCTTATTCACCAAAATACTAAGACCATGGCAATGTGAGGTGGAAAGATTTATGATGCTTAATTTTCAAGACAAAATCTTAATAAAGAACTAGAATTTATGAAATAATATATAAGTCTTCATTAGGGAACAAAAACAACACTCATAGACCGCAATTAAGAGGAGAGAAAGTGTGGAGAGATAATTTAAGTGTGAAAGCTGGGCATAGGAAGAAGAGAAATGAGGCGTACTACCCGCTCATTTGTTTTGCTAACACAACACTACGTTTTGCCTTGAGAGTGGGCTCGGTCCACCATTTGGTTATAGACCGCAATAAGTTCTCATATTAGAAATATGAGGCTTGTTTGGGTAAACGCTTTGAAATGTATTTTATATTTTAAAATATATTATGATATTATTTATATTATATTTAATTAATTTTTAATAATCATAAAAAAAATTTTAAAATTTTTTAAAAGAATTATATTTATAATATTTTTTTTTCAATTTCATGCTACGACTTTAATTTTTTCAGATTTGGAGCCTTAAGCTTCTTTATATTTTTTTTTACCCGCGGCATATAATTAAAGAAAAATTGAAAATATAAATTTTGATTTTTAAAGGTATTTTTTTATAATTATTAAAAATAAAAATATTTTATTATCGGTAACAATAATAGAGAGGGTAGTATTAGCAGCAGTGAATAAGGGTGGTAGTAGTCGCGGTGAAAATATAAAAAAATTTTAGAAAAAAAATAGGTTACAAAATTAAATTTAAATTAAAAATGATATTTTAAAAAAAAGAAAATTAAAATTTAATTAAATTTAGAATTTAAATAATTATTTAACAATCGTATGATATATAAATAAATATTTCATTTATTTTTAATAAAATTAAAAATTTATAATGATTAAAACTTAAAATTAAATATTTATTATAATTATAAATTTTTTAAAATACTTACTTATAATTTATAAATTTAAGAATTTATCATAATTTTCAATTTCCCTGACCAACATCGGGCAGCCAGGTTGGTTCTTCACCTAACCAACATGTCAGGGAACCTTATAACGAAAGGTTATTATGATTTCATGTATTGAAGAAAGAAAAAAAAAAAGAAAAGAGCGACTGGTCATTTGTGTGATTTTTGTTGTTAATTTATAAATTAGGCTTTTTCATGTGGGTCGTCGGCCTGCTGTAATATGGGCCTATAATTCGTAAGGCCCAGTAGTTGGTAACAAATAAGCCCAATTAGTTTAGAAGGCGAAGGCCTGCTGCCTATCATGATGCATGCATGTATTTATTTCAGCAAGTAATTCCATGCATGAAAGCAGAATTACCTGATGACATTATTATAAAGATATCAAATTTTTATTTATGTAAAAAAATTATAGTCTCGCTACGTTGTACACTGCAAAATTCACTCTTATTATTGTTTATGTGAATATATGATAGAATAAGTAAAATACTCCGAGTGGTCCCCCAAATGATGACTACATCATATAATGTAAATTTATCATATTATATGATATGTATCGCATGGATTCAAGACTTATAATTTTTAAGTATTAGTTTTGCATAATGTCATGTTATTTGGGAAAAAAAAAAAAAGAACAATTATAATATACTAATTATATTAAGATTAGACTCAAAGAAAAGAAAAATTTTCACACATGACTCACGCTTTTGACTAAACTAATTCTAACCTACCAGCATAAACCACTAGTTAACCACAAAATTAACTAATAAATACAAATTATTCAATAATAATAAAACTGAAATAATCACGACCACAAGTGACCACTTGATAAATATCTACTCACTGTACCATATTTTAACTCATAACCAAAACACTTCTTCCTATTTTCTCTCACTTTCCGACCCTCCAAACACGGCTAAGGTGAGGGGGAAGGGAAAAAAGAAAAAAAATGGAAGAGAAGAACATGTGGGAACTGGTGACGAGTTGGTTAACACCCACTTCTTTCTTCGTCGTCGTCAACCTTGTGATTGTCACCATTTTTATCATTTCCCGCTTCGGTACTACTCCACACGAGAAAAAGCCGAGTCAACATGAACTCGGTCACGAAAACTCACCCGATCAACTTGTCCGAAACCCATCTGTATCAGATCGGGTCAAGTTTACCAACTTTGCTCGGACTACTCCTTCCCTCTTACAACGACTCAAACCTATTTCCAACCCGACAACAGAAAACCTAGAGCCCACTGACCCGTACCCGAACGACGAATCGAATGAGGATCCTGGTCAGAAGAGGATGTTGGAAGAGCCGGAGAAGAATTCAACGAGTGAAAAGTCGAGTTTGGAAAGCGAGTC
The DNA here is from genome assembly GCA_027186245.1 of Coriaria nepalensis. Taxonomy (NCBI): domain Eukaryota; kingdom Viridiplantae; phylum Streptophyta; class Magnoliopsida; order Cucurbitales; family Coriariaceae; genus Coriaria; species Coriaria nepalensis. The sequence goes on along the minus strand of CP114484.1, from coordinate 8,669,636 downwards.
TGAGGAAGAGTTGATGGAACAACGTCTTCCTACAAGAATGGGAGCGAGGAGGGAGATAACCACAACGTCGTCATCTGGGGAAGAAGAAGAAGAGCGTTTAGATATTGCAAAAGCAGACGACTTTATCAACAGGTTTAAGCAGCAGTTGAAGTCACAGCGGCTTCACTCACTTCTCAGTTACAGAGACACGGACGCTTAAGTTGGAAATTCAGTAGAATTGAATTTATTGCGTCTATTTTGGTTAAATTGAAATTATTATAATTTTGCTTAATAAAAGTGTACTACACGTTACTTCTACTCATACATTCTTAAAACTGATATATAATTACGAATATGGATTTGGTGCTGGCCTGCGTGTCGCAATGGGTCCGGCAGCCAGCCTGCGACCGGCGATTTAGTCTCGACCCTAGCCAGCATAGCTCATTTTCAACAGGCTGTGCTAGACACGAGTCATATGGGTGGGTTATATTTGTTCAATGAACAGGCGGGTCAACACGTCACGACACAACCTATGATATGTGTCATGCACGACCTATATGTATGAGTTATACTTGGACAAGATACTAAATATGGCGGGCCAACACGGCACAATCTCCTTAGGTATGGGCCAGCCCTCCCTCATAAGCTTTTTTTTTTTTTTTTTTTTTTTTTTAAATTTTATTTATGGGCAAATTAGATCTATGCTTACTGAAATTATCACGTTATTTGAAAAACTTTTAGAGTACTACGTTTAAAAAAATATCTTCCTCAAACTATGAAAAACTTAAACCGTTCCCTTACATGCTTTTTAAACTATTTTTCCACTTAAAATTAATTATTTTTTAAATCAGTTTCTTATCAATACATCCCCTCGTTATCATCTCCACAAACTGCCTTCGTTATTACTGCCCTTGATTGGCATTCTTGAAAAATAATTAAAATTAAAATTTGACATATTTGAAAAATATATATTCAATTCTTTTTCACAAATTTCCTCATTCTCTCTCATCTATATTCCTTAATATTCTAATCTTAATATTATAATTATTAATATTATAATCTCTATGCTTATTCTCACATATTCATATAGACTATAGTTAATTTTTCCTAATCTCACTTTTTTCCTTAATCCCTAACTAAATTACATAATAATTCATATTAATACATTATAAATTTAAGTACAAAACAACAACAAGACAACAAGAAAATTGGTCGAGCCCCCTTTTGGGACCACTAGCACAGCTCGGCACGAGGGTTAAGGCCAGACCAATTTTCAGCATCGGCTGACATGAGACTATATATCTATAGTGAACGGGCTGACACATGCCATGCTACTCAAACGATCGTAGAGTTTAAAATATGTACTTATTATATTAACGAGTAAATAATGAAATACAATTTATATAATGATTAAGTTGGTATATGGTTCAATATGTTGTTGATTGATAGACATCAATATAATGTTGACATACTTTCAACCCTACGATCTTGCATGAACGATCCTCATTGACGGGCACAGACGAGCACTCACTAATAAGACAAGCACCGAAAAATAAAAAGTCAAAAAGATAAAAATCACTTTTTTTTCTTATTTGGATTTACTCTCTAAATAATTTTAAAACTAGGATAAAACTTCTACAATTTTAATAATTAGAACGTGGCTTCTAATTTTTTGAAAAATTAGAATAAGGTATCCTTATATTTTTGGAAAACTATAATTAACTCAAAAAATTCGTATAAGTTATGATATATCCTCAAAATATTTTATAAGTATAATAAATACTAAAAAATAAAATCTAAATTTTAATGAGTACTGATTTTTTTTTTTTTTCATGAAATGGTTTTAAATCATTAATTTGACTCAATACTATCCGATTCAACTCATAAGATTTAAAATTTTCTTTTATTCTCTAAATTAATTTGACACTGATCATGAACCAACATCATTTATACATCCAATGCCCTCAACTTGAAGTTATTTTTGAACTCGCGTCGAGAATTATTCATCTTTTACCAACTTTTTATGATTTTGTAGGGGAAGAGGATTCAAACAATCATCCTAAAGAATTTTTATGTAGTATGTTCAAACATGAAACTAATGGCATCTATGCAAAACAAGTAAAGTTAAGAGTTTTTTTCATTATCTCTAGTGGATAGTGCGAAGAAATGGTTGTATTACCTTTCATCTAGTACTATCAATACTTAGAATGAGATGAATAGACTATTTCTTGAAAAATATTTTTCTCCATCTAAGATTAATTGCAATCATCATAAACGAATTTATTTTTGGTATTCGAAAATGTAACGGAGAGACCTTATATAAATATTGAAAATGATTTAAAAAATGATATACAAGCTACCCTCATCATTATATTAATAAGCAACTTTTACTTCAATATTTATATGATAAAATTACGAGAAGAAATAATATTAAAATAATACAAATTAAGCATTGTATGTATTCGACCTCAATTAAAATATAATTTTCATCTTTTATTTTTCTATCATAGTATAAAAAATTTAATAAAATTGATAAATATTAAATACAGTAAAATTTTAATAAATTAAGAATTTTAATATTAAATATATTTATTAATTTAATTAAGTATTAAAATATAAAAAAAATTAATATATTATCTTTATATTTAAATTAAGATATAAAATAATATTATTTAAGTAAATTTATTAAATTATAGATATTATACGATAGACTAAGTTCTAGTAAATGATGTAATATAATACATAACAAGTTAACTTAAATGACGTCATAAAAAATCTCAAAAGTTCTAATCAACAGGAACGGGCGACAACTAAATATAATTTTAGTTGCTGAAACGAATCGTTTTAGGCAATCATTGACGATCAATCATCCTCTTCCTGCACATAGAGAAGAGGCAGAATCGGAGCTCGAGCTCTAATGGCGGACAAAAACTCCAACCGTTTCGCGTACTGCACTGTTCTGTCTCAATCTGCAGTACTTCGCCTGCCGAGAGTACTGTGAAGTCAGATCCGATCTCGACAGATGCAGCCCCTGGTTTATCCAAAATGCCCCGGACTAATATCCAGATTTCATTAAAGGTATCACAAACCACATATAGTCTGAATCAAAAAGTGTGAGACTATAATTGAACCTCTTGCTGGTGATTTTTTAAAATAATATTTTACTCTTATGATCTAAGGCGAAATGATTTTCTTCTGATTAAAAAAATTAAAATGTTCTCTTTAAGCAAATGCTTGAGAGGTTGCTTTCGTGGTGTAATTTGTGGATGGATTTTGAATTTTTTAGAAGTAGAAGAGGAAGTTGAATTATCGATCATTCTCTAAATAGTTGAATTGAGGAAGATAGAGGCAGCATTGGAAATTGTCACATTTTAGGGCTAGCAGTGAGGTGATCAAGCATGGATAGAAAAACCTCTATAACTCTATAGCAACTTAGCAAGCAGGAAAAGGCGGAAACTGGAGAAAGAACAGCATTGGTTTGCCTAAATTGAATGCCCAATGCAAAGGACATTATAAGGTTGAACTTCGCAATTGGTTTCCCAAATTGATGTTTACTTCAAAAATGGCAGCTAGAGAGGAAATTCAGTTGATGAAGCTGTATATATATATATATATGTATGCTTTGTTTTCTTCTTGATATTAGTTTGGTGATGAATTCCAACTCTAATGGTGTTCAATTGGTTATTATTTAGCGTGTAATCAAGATGAAGTAAAATGTCTTTCCTGGTTGGAAGATAAAGAAAAATGGTGCTGTTTTAGCGTTGGAAGGATGACACAAGCTTATTCTTTCCAATGAAGCCATTTCGGAATGCATTAATGCATTCATATAACTGGACTTTGTCTGATAGGAAACAAGTTGACGTTCAAGCAGACATATCCTATGATAAATTGTGGATTTCATTAGGAAACCTGGCCCAATGTGAGGTATACATTTTATGTGTTTGTTTCCATATATATACTTATATAATTCGAACCGAAAGAGATATTCTCTCCCTGCCCCTGTTATCAGTTTGGCATAGTTCTCGACCGCTTAAAATCCTTGAAAATGATCTCTATCTTCAATGTTGTGTTTGTGAGAGAATTTGCATCTAGCCATAATTTTCCTTGATCTTGCAGGATGAGTTTCCAAACGTGAAGTTTGCCCCTTTACAGACAAATCACAGAGACGCGGGGTTAGATACTAACTTCCTCATCATTATCATATTCTACTATATTATAAACAGTGCCGAGTAAATTCTTCATGGTCTAAATATTAGGGCCCTGGGTTTGTTGATAATGAATACTTGTAATATGTAGAAAAGAGTATGTTGGGACAAACATAGATTTACTTCTTGTAATATGTAGAAAAGAGTATGTTGGGACAAACATAGATTTACGTAGATGATGTGTCCATCTTGTAATAAATTGTGCCTGTTTCGGGTTCTAGAAACCGTAATTTTCTCAATTTTGTGTCATATGTTTAGTCTTGCATGTCTTTTCTTTTTCTCCCTTTTATAATATTGAAGTTGCTTTCGTATCTTGTCGCACAAGCTGCTACTGCATCTATTTTTTATGGTATCAATATCTATGGTCTCATTGTTCTGAATTCAGTTTAGACTCGTAAAATCTTTCCATGTGTCCTGAGATATGATGCTGTTGTGAGTCACAGGAATCTCTTCACCACCTACATTGCACACAGACTGGTATCATGGTATGTAACCCTCTCTCTCTCTCTCCTAGTTGGAAGGTAAGAACAAGTACAGAAGAGGCAGTAATGCAAGAAGTTGGTGGCCAAAAAAGGCCAAATAGAGAACAGAGTAGCAAGCTGCAAGTACTGGTTACAAGTTTGAAAATCTTGACATTCATAGGAAGAGAAAGTTGAAATTTGAAGCACTTTTTTGGGAATCAGAAGGTGAGTCAAGCAAGCATGGAGTTGGGCCCCATTTTGATACGCTTCCTTCTGGCCTAGGTAATCTACCTGATCATATATCTCATTTCCTGTGAAAACCGACCGACTTTGATTGCTTTATCGCATGCTGTCATCAGAAGAGAACTTGACTAATTGCAACAACAATTTTCTCTCCCCCCACCTGACACCTTCACCTCCAACACGGAAATTTTGACTCCATTTCAAAACGACAATTTTAGTATGCCCTTCGAATTCTTTTCCTCTAACTTAAATGTAGGAATAGTCTCTCTGCCTAGTGAGAGTTGAAATATGGAATAAAAGCTAGAACAAAACAGTAACTTATGAGTATGTTTGGTTGGCGCGGTGGGAGAGTGAGAATTTAAATCGGAGTATTTCATGATGATGATGCACTTGATATATTTTATTTTAAATAGATGGACGGATCTGATTGTAGCGGTGGAATACGGTGCTCTTCTTGTTCTTCTTCTTAGGGGCTAGCACGAGATCTGATGGCCTGCCTGACCTGACCTGACCTGACCTCATGGCTTCTGCCTTGTCAGGAGGATCCTGTATCTTTTAGTAGACTAGTCATCTAAGTTATCCCTTTCTTTTTTTTTTTTGTCTTTTGGAAATTAGGTGAATTATTTCACGCGTCGGCGATGGAATATTGTGGAGAGATTAAACCTAAGTTAAATTTAGAAAATCAATCGTAATCAATCGCTTGAACAATGCTTTAGGGAACCTAATATATCCCTTTACCTAGCCGACTGCATCACCGAGCTTGTTGGATCTTGTAATTGCATTTCTTGAGCTTGTGGACCGTAAATTACAAAATCATTATTATTATCTAAATATATTTTCAATAAATTTATTATATATATATTAATTTTTCAAGTTGTGTCATATTTTTATATATTATCACATAATTCAATTTTTATAATAAAATAGAAAATTAAATTAAAAATGAAGTTATAAAGAGATATTTTAAGTATAGCTCTTAAAAAAAAAAAAAAAAAAATATATATATATATATATAATGTGTCTAATATAATTTTGTTATGTACGAGAGAGATCAAAGACAATATTAATTTGATAAAATAAAATTGACAGATACATAGAAAGTGTAAATAGAGTGATACGTCGTTGAAATTTTAGATAAAGATTAGAAAGAAGACATTCTAAATTGCAAACTAATCAAATCATTATGGAGTTCATGGAATTAAAGCTCTTATAAACCCCTAATTTGAATTTTTGTTTATTGATCTATCCATGAACTTCATAAGCTCAAGCTAGTCATGAACAGCTCCCTTCGATTACATTACTCACCCAAGTGCACAAACATAAACCACCGAACATTACCTTCACATAAAAATGCAATCATAATTGTAAATAATATTTCATTTTATTTATGTATTTATTTGTCCATTTTGTTTCCTAGCTCTTGTTAGGTAGGAAACCTAACTTCACAATTTAGCCGTATGGGAAGGTACTTACTTCCGTGAACATCCTCGTTTTTTATATTTTTTTATTCTCCTTTATGTTCTCATGATCTTTTCACGTACGTAGAGAAACATAGATGGGACAAATAAACATGTGCATGCATGATTAACACGCACAATGTCAAAGATGACGTGCTTAATTACATATTAATCTTGTTGTTAAAACACCATGATTAGTGTACAGAAAGCAGCCCCTAGCTAAGATCTCTAGGTCAAAGATCATCTCTTGATGTTGAATGGTCGTAATTAATTAAATAAATCTGCCATTGGGTATCATTTTGAAGTCTAAATCTTCACCCACAACCAAATTAATTAAGTAATTTCTGGCTTCATTATATTGTAATAAGTATTCTAAATTTTGTAATAAGTAATTTCCCATTTGATAGTAATAAGTATAACTATAATTATAATTATGAAGAATGTATTCTAAATAATAAAAATAATAAAGTTTATTTAAAATAATTTTTTATATTTTATTATTTATATATAAGTGGAATTGTATGGCCATTTGTTAAAAAAAAATACTTATGTTTTTAATGAGAAATAATTCAAAGTTCAAACCCATTTTTGGCCCCAAAAAAACAAAAAACATAAAGAAAATCTGAAGGATCCTTTCCATGATGACCTAATTTTGACCGCTATTCTTACCAAATTAAGAGTTCCACATAAACTTCTTATAATCAACTGGTGGGTTGTGCTATACACCCACATGCAAATTGACCAAACTCGACTACTGTTGACCTCGTTTAATCACGATCCAACGGCCCATGTTCTTCAGTTTTTGGTCGTCGGAAAATCAACACTACTACTTGGAACCTTCATCATGTGTTGTGCTATTGGGTGAATTTCAGACCAAAGAATTAAGGACCAAATAAAAACTATAAATCTGATTCACGTGAGAATTACGGACCAAAATTTAATCCGCAGCACTTAAAGCACTCTTACGATTAACTAAATATTTATATTAGTTAAAAATTTTAAAAAAATATATAAATAAATTTTGAAAAAAATACTTCATATTAAATTAGTTAATTTTGCATTTTATTACTATAATTCTTAAAATTTAAAGAATGAGTTTAATTAAGTTAAATTTATTTTATTATTATTTTCTCTTTCTCATTAACTATTTTATTTAAAAATAATAAGAATAAATAATACTCTCATGTTATCTTTTTTAGCAAATAAATAATAAAATAAATAATAATATTAAATTAATTAAAAAATATATTTATTAAAATTAAATTAAATTTAATCTCATGCAACCTTCTCACCTCTCTATATCTATATATATAATCCTCCTCCCTCTTATTTTCTTTCAGTCCACCACCATATCCATCTTCTTCCTTCTTCAACTTCTTACGTTTCCTTCCAAACAAAAAAAATGGCAGAAAATTTACCCACGTGCGTAAATTTCCCTACCTATTTCATTATAGTGTTAATCTTCATAACCCGCTTGAAATCCGCCATAAGCAAGTCCAAATCATCATACAATCTTCCAACCATTAATACCATGATCAAACAAATCACCAATATTCATAATCTTCGTTACGATTCGGAATCTCTCAAATCCGCCTCAACCGATTTCGGAAAAATAATTAATCGAATCCCGGCCGGAGTTCTCTACCCGTCCTCCTCAACTGACATAACTAACTTGATCTCATTCTGTTTCAACTACTCGAAAAAAAATGGGACCATTCCGTTCCATATAGCTGCTAGAGGGAACGGCCATTCGATTAGGGGACAGGCCATGGCGGAAAGTGGAGTTGTAGTGGAAATGAAAGGGTTAAAGAAAATTACGAATATTAATGATATTATTAATAGTAATAGAAATGGTGGAAGTGATCATGTGGTAATGGGAAATTCTTCGACGGGATTTTATGGCGATTTTAGTGGAGGGGAGCTATGGATATCAGTATTGAAAGCAACTTTGAGATATGGATATGCTCCGGTTTCTTGGACGGATTATCTGTATATTACTGTCGGAGGGACTTTGTCTAATGCCGGAATTAGTGGCCAGACATTTCGTTACGGTCCTCAGATTAACAATGTCCTTGAAATGGATGTTATCACTGGTAATGTAATTACTTGCTCCATCTTTTCATTCAAATATAATATATATATTTAGTCGGCTATCACTTTAAGTTCAAACTTTAGTATGTCTCTTATACTTCACCTAGAGAGACACATATATTTATAACTATTTTTTTTTAATATTATATTAATCGATTTCCATATACTTAATTCATTGCGAGTATTGCTAAAAATTACAGTTTGCATGAATGCATAAAAGTGTTATACTTGCAAGCTGGTATTTGTGAATAATCAATCGATTCGGTTGATTTTCAGGGAAAGGGGAAATGGTGTCTTGTTCAAGGAAAATAAATTCTGAGCTCTTCTATGGAGTCCTTGGTGGATTGGGTCAATTTGGGATTATATCTAGAGCAAGGATCAGCCTAGAGCCAGCACCCAAGAGGGTAATAATTCATGTTTACTTCTTTTGAGTAATAATTCATGTTTACTTCTTTTGAGTAATAATTCATGTTTACTTCTTTTGAGCATGTTATTATGGTTAATAAAGTAAATTTCTTAAATGGTCATTGCATATTAATGCAGGTTAAATGGGTTAGAATGCTGTACAGTAACTTCACTGCATTTTCTAAAGACCAAGAACACTTGATTTCCATCAATGGAAGTAGTAATGGTAATAATCGATTGAATTATTTGGAGGGTTCACTTCTTATGCATCATGGTACACCGGAAAATTGGAGATCCTCGTATTTCCCAACGTCCGATCACTCGAGAATAATCTCCTTGCTTAGTCAGCATGGAATCATCTACTGTCTTGAAGTAGCCAAATACTACGATGATTTTAACCAAACTATAATTGGCAAGGTATTGTTTTTTCTTAGGTTAGGCCGAAATATCTGTTTGAACCCACAATATTCAGTTTAAACTTACGAAATTTAGTTAGAACTTATTACTCTAAAGGTCCGTTTAATAAGTCTATCTACTCAAATGTAGTCTAAATTGAGCTCATATGGTTCCTGTTCTTTTTACGGATAAATTGTAGAAAACCCATGAAGTAGTTCAAAAATTACAAGGGAATCCTTATTGGGGTTCAGAAATTATGTCGACCTAATGTGACCACATTCTTTTAATGTTCTTAATACTGTTTTTTGAAATCTAATTACTTTCACAAGTTATTAACCTTCAAGTACAATGTCTTGTTCTGATAGGAACTTCAAAATTTGGTGAAAGGGTTAGATTATATACCGGGATTCAAGTTCGAGAAGGATGTGTCGTTCTTTGAGTTTCTAAATAGGGTTCGAGGTGGAGAACTAAAACTTCAATCACAAGGACAATGGGAAGTTCCTCATCCATGGTTAAATCTTTTTGTACCAAAATCTCGTATTTTTGAATTCAATTCTGGCGTCTTCCAAAATATTGTTCGCAGAAGAAACATTACTGTTGGACCAGTCCTCATTTATCCAATGAACCGAAACAAGTAAGTTAATGATTTGCTTGTGAAACTAGTTATTTTATTGCTTAAGATACACTTCATAGATACACTTTTGCATTATAGACTAATCAATCACAACTACACATATAGACATATTGAACAATATTGATTGTTAAACATTTTAATGCATGTCTCTGAGCTAACGTGTTTGATCGCGATTGACCGTCGCACGATAAATTCAAAACGCTCAATACACATGCATCATTCTCACGACAAGAATCGAGTATTTTAAAACTTTTCAATAATGAAAATCCTTTAACCTCAAACAATACTAATTAGTAAGGTTCTACTTAATTATTTTCTAGAATCTTAATGACCTTGTTAACTTGTAATATATAACAATACAGATGGGATGAAAGGATGTCAGCAGTAATACCAGATGAAGATGTTTTCTACACCGTTGGATTCTTGCATTCAAGTGGGTTTGATGGGTGGGAAACCATTGATGATCAAAATCGAGAGATCTTACAATTTTGTAACAACTCTGGTATCGAGACTATGCAATATCTTCCCCATTACAAATCGCAGGAAGATTGGATGAACCATTTTGGATCAAAATGGAGATCTTTCCTAGAGAGGAAACTGCAGTTTGATCCAAAGTTCATACTGTCACCTGGCCAGAGAATTTTTAACCATTAATTAGAGCATCTATTGATCATAATTTTTTGTTTTTTAGTAGCTTATTTATTATCTATTTATTTATTTATATTTATTTGGATCAAGGATACTTTAGTATATTAGGCTCCATTTAAGTACATTTAATTAATTAATTTATTTGGCCAAAATAAGTCTTCAGTATAGAAGGGAAGCCACCCCATCCAAAAAAACCCCCCCTCGACCCAGAAGGGAAAAACGGGAGAACAACGAACCCAACGAGAAACAAGCAAAACAATGCAAACATCAGGGAAATGAAAGCCCAATACAGGGGCCCATTCCAAATAAACAAACAAACGACCGGGCAGAAAGAGGAAAGCCCAAACCCAAAGACCACACAAGACAAAAGAAAGCAAGCACATATAAGCTTTAAATAGAAAGACCCACGAGGGAACTAGGCTGCTAGTTAACCCAAGTACCATACCCTCCCACACCTTCAATAGATTTGGGATCTACACCCCCTTCCAACGGCTCTCATCTTCACCTTGAAATAAGAGGGATGAAACTCAAGAAAAGCATCATTTGTCTTTGTGAAGTCATGGATCGATATAAGATTTTTACAAGCCGTTGGAACACATAGGATGTTAGATAATATAAATGATCGAGAATAAAATTAAAGACGAGAGGAGCTAATGTGGGAGATATGCAAATCTTTACTATCCATTATTTGAACTTCATCAGTTCCATCATACTCAGAGTGTATGGAAAGATTGGTGATGTCACTCATAAGATTTTGGGAAGCACCAAAATCAAGAAGCGAAGTTGAGTTGCCACAGGAGAAGAGTGGAGAATAATGGCAGAGTTGGCTGTGGCTTTAAGCTTGTGGCACACATCAGTAATGTGACTGTGGATGCCACACCATAGGCAAAAAATATTAAACTGGTCTTGATTAGTAATGCAGGTTGGTTAGAACTCCTAGAGCGACTACGATTAGAGGGATTAAGAGATGAGGAGGAAGACCACCTATGTGACCCATTAGAAAAGAAAAAATTCTGACCCGAGAAGGAATGAAAGGAGGTGGCATTAGCTGTGGCTACAAGAGAAGTGGCAACTGCATCAAGACATTTAAGATAGGCCTCATGAGCAACAAGAAGGTCATGAAGCTCCTCGAAGCGATAATGAGTCCCTCGAGCATGGATAGGATTGGCAATATCACAATAAGTGGAACCGAGACCATTGAGAATATAGAGGGTAATGTCATCGCCATAAATAGTACGATCAATAGTGGATAACTCATCTGTTTTGGCCTTTATGGTTCGAAGAAATGCCGAAATAGATTAGTTGTCGAGGGTAAGGAGTGAGAGATCGTCCTTGATTTGCATGACCCGGGTGGGTAAGCAATTCACATAAAACTGAAAATGAGTCATCCAAGCAGTTGAGGCAGTGGGTGCGGTGGCTATCAAAGGCATTACTTCAGCAGCCACATAGCCGAATATTGCCGATCGGATGAGATTGTCTTGGCGGAGCCAATAAACGTAAGCAGTAGAAGGAGCAGCGACAAAACCACGTGGTGGGGCAGTGATCGAACCATTGAGATAATTGAGAAGATCATACCCGATGAAGAGAGCCTCGCCCTGAGCATGCCATGAGGGAAAATTAATCGACTTCAACTGCAAAGGAAGCTGCTGGTAAGCGTTGATGGCAATAAGAGGCAGTCCAATTGGACTTGCTGGAGGGATGCTTCAACAACCATGATGGTAGCAGGTGGTGCTGTAGACACAACGAGAGTGGCTACAGGAGCAGCCAAGACAACGGCTAAAAGTGCGTTGGGAGGAGTAGCAATAGGATCCACAAAAGCAAAAGGATCAAAAGCGGCTGAAGGCATATTGGTACCTGACATGATGCAGCTGCAAAAAAAAAAAGGCTCGTTAGAGATTAAAGCTCTTATACCATAAAAGTGTTGTGATAATAATTTTTTATATTAACTTAACAATCTGATTTTACATACAGTGAGTATATATAAAGAAAGTAAAGTTGTAAGTAACCCTACCACCAAATAATGGAAGATTTACAAAATCAAATCATATAAATATATGCACATATTAAGGAGAAGATTAAGATATTGATTCTATTATAAGAAGCTCTCATTTTAGAGAGAAGCTAGGGGTGTTCATGTTATAGTACATTTAATTAATTGAAATTTATATTTTGTGAGCTAAAATTAGAATATTAGTAGGAATAATCATTATTAATGAATCTCATAAAAATAAGAAAATATTAGTTGTGGTGCGGATTGGGAAGTTAATTTTCAATTTTGTTAAATAAGTTAATATGTTTTATTTGAAATTGTTGAATCTTAAATATATAAATCTAATAATATTTATTGGTTAAAATATGATAAATAAAGAAATTTTAATTAAGTAATAATAAAATAATTTCTTACCGTTTCAATCAAAATATTTAAATTTCTTTATTGAAGATCTACCGATTTTAAATAAGACAAATGAATTCATTTGATAAAATAAAATATTAGCTCCAAATTCAATTGTGATGTACATCTTATTATAATACAAGTATGAGATATGTAACTATTATACAAGATATATATTTGTGTGTTATATTACCTCAATACCATATACATATTATATCTCTCTTCAATAATATTTCTAACACAATTTTTTTAGTTGAAACCATAGAAATTATGACAATAATCAAATTAATTTAATCTGACAAATGAATTATAATTGATTAACATTAACTTAAAAATCAAATCTCACAACCTAGGAGTTACTTTTAGGAGCTAATAATCCCTACAATCCATGGTGTACTAATTTCAGACCAATCTTTCATGATGCCCCCTTAATTTTACACTAAACTGTTAAAACTATCAAAATTGGCTTGCCCGAGTTTTATAATGAGAAAATTTCACATTCAATCGTTTCGCTAATCAAACATTTTAATATAGACAGAGAGAGAGAACAAAAAAAGTAATTAAGTATAAACACCTCAAAGGTTGGAAGTTGGAAGTTGGAAGATCTGTTTGTGTCTGGTCAAACAAATAACTTGTCAGGTGATGAGGTCTGAAAGTCAGAGATTTTCCTTTGAATGATGTTCTTTATCTCTTCTAGTTAACCTAATACATGAGTCATCATTATTCTAATCAAATACAAATGAAATGAAATCGTTTACTTGTAATCAACCAACTATCCAAGCATATATGTTTTGACTGGCTTGGTTGATTTGACCCCACGGTCAAAAAAAGGTTGGATTAAATCTGGGGTAAATTAGGATTTACAAACATTCTAAAATTATGATAAAAGTAATTAGAATACGGTTTTCAATTTTTAGAAATATTAAAATAAGGTTTTTATTTTTATTTGGAAAAAGATAATTAATCTTAAATTTTCATATAAATCATGATGAATTTCCTAAATATTTAATAATTATAATAAATACTAAAAAATAAAACAAATTATAATAAATATCAATTTTTTTTAGAGATTGGTTCTAAATCATTAATCTGATTCAAAACGATCCGATTCAACTTATAAGATTAAAAAAAATTATTTTCAAAATTATCATTTTATTTATCTAAATTAATTTTATTTATTTGTTTTAAGAGAAATAGAATCAAAATTTATTTATTCTCTCAGTTAGACCGATCAAATCAATCTCTTGAAGAAAAAAAATGAATTTCGATCGAATTTCTCTCAAATAGACCGATCAAATCAATTTCGTTTCTTCATACGATCGAATCAATTCGATCGGATTATTTGAGAGAAATAAGATCGAAATTCATTTTTTTTCTTTAAGAAATTAGTTTGATCGGTCTGAGAAAAAAAAATGATATGATTTCTATAAAAAAAAATAAATGAAATTAGTTGAGATAAATTAAAGGGTTATTTTTAAAATAAAAATTTATTTTTAGCTCTTATAAGTTGGATATGATCGTATTGGATCAAATTAATGATTTAAAATCGGTCCATAGAAAATATTTGATGTTTATTATAATTTAAGTATTATCTTTTGATATTAACTATAATTATTAAATATTTTGAAGTTCATTATAATTTATATGAAGTTTTGAGATTAATTATAATTTTTTAAATAAAAATAAAAGTTTTATTTTAATTTTTTTTAACTAAAAACAGTAATTTAATTATCAAAATTCTCAAAAATTTATAGTAATTTAAAGTGTTTCATAAAATAAATCCTAATTTACCCTTAAATCGTCCTATCATTAATCCTAATTTAAATGGATGTAATATCGACAATATTGATAATTGATAACTCTAACAAAACTGGAGAGGAACCATTTCCTTAAAGAACAAGATAATTTTTTTTTTTTTTGAAGACTTTATTATCTAAAGAGGAAAGGTTTGGTCAAAAAGACCTCCCAAAACAAGGGAGGAAAAAACAAAAATCACGAGATGAAGATGCACAAAAATCTACAAAGAATATTGACATATTCGATGAACTGAATATATATGGATTGAGAGATTCGTTGTTTTCTTCTTTCATGGTCCCACTTTGGACTTTGGAATTGGTGCTGTCCTTAACCACTACTTTTTCTCTATCTTTCTCTTATTGGATTTTTCCTCTTTGAAGTTATTTCTCTTCCACATTTTATTCATTTATTTATTTAGTCATATTTTCTATTTTAATTTTATTACTATTCTTTTTCTTTTTTCATGACATCTCGATGAATGAATAGATCATAATTATCACTTTCTTGGGCCCCTATCAGTATTTAGTCAGTATGAATGAAATCAATTTGAGGATACAGAACACGAGAAAGATCAGGATAAGTTGATAATCAGCATCAGGGAGTGTTCTTATAGCAATCTCTTAAGAAATAATCTGAAGAATTCTTCATCACAACTCATTTTAAGAGGTTTATTAGCTAAAATGACAAAATGAAACTACCTATGGGCCGCTTTATCCTCTTCAATAGTGGTCTGAATCAACTTCAAGACAACAGAGACTAACTCAGCTTGATGTGAGGTGTAACAATGATTTGCTCCTTCTATAATATGTAACTCGTGGTTTGGTATGATTTTGGCAAACTCATACGCGTCTTCAACCGGGATTGTTTCATCAGCAGATCCGTGTATCGTAAATACCCTATATAAACACTCAATATCAGTCATTCAGCTGTAGATAATTTTTACAACTTTCTCTTTTCATGTGAAGTGTGAAATTATAAACAAAACGATTTTATTTATTTACTTATTTATGTTTTTTTTTTACACTCACCTGCATTCTTTATCGATCTTGAGACATGCTTCGTGCATATTGGTATTCAATCTGTCTCTCAAACTTTCCAGAGTAACGCGATAATTAAGCTCCCCTATAGAAAGAAAGTACATAATGTCAGTTGACTAATCTTTTGAATTGTTTGTAGTGCATAAAACAAGAGACAGGGAGAGACGGCGAAATAATTACCTGACTTTGTCATAACATCAATGAATCCTTCTTTCTCAATTTTTTGCATGAAATCTTCCCCCAAGCGTTCTTTAATGCCCATTTTCAGATCATAGCGTCCAGAAACATTGATAACATAACGGACATCATGGTATTTAGAAGCATATAGGAGCACCACATCACCACCTGCAATATATTTTCCAGTAATAAATATATTCAGGCAAGGCATCATATACAAGTTACTTATTCATTCTACTAGTTATTTCAAACATCAAAGAATAAAAGATGAAAAAAAGCTTAAGTACCAATTTTTCTAAAAATTCAAATTATTTTCTCTACATTGTTTTATCGGTGCAGATTCATGTTAAAGATCTGGAGTGATCCAACAGACCTTTACTGTGCCCAAGTATCACATTGATCACTCGTCCTGCCCCACGAAAATGTTGGATTACGGCATATAAGTCATCAGCTTCTCTTTCATAGTTACCATACATAAATGAGCTCTCACTTTCCCTGAGAAGCCAAACTCGTTATTATAAGCACCCAAAATAGAACTTGCCCACATATTATCTATCAACAACATATCAGACACCACAAGTTTTCCATTACTAGTTCTCTTACCAACAACGAACCAGATACATGCAGTTGTTGGACAGAGAGAAAATAGAGATTCGTTCTAGTTCTAGGTGATTGAACAAGTCTAGATAATTTTTCCCAGAAAGTTCTATATGATATGCTACTTGATTTATATACAGAGGTCATTTAGTGAACATGCTACACGTCCGTACATAGAACAAATAATTCCTATATTATGTTTAAAATTTTCTTTACCCATTTCCTGCAAAGTCAAAGCGGAAGGCACTGATTCCTTTACTTTCCAATGTGGCAGCAAGGGTCACTGAGATTTCATTTTCCTATAAAATGGAAACAGTAAATACTTAGAGCTCTATAAGAAATGCAGTCAAGTCTCTTGGGTTTGAAGAAAAGGAAAGTACTACTACGTACACTACAGACTTGGCGAATTTATAGATAAATATTAGTACTTTACATATACTATTACTGTAAACTTAAACACATGACCCGAAAGGGTACCTATAGAAACAACATTTGGGGAAATTTAACAGAAAAGGGGGAAAAACTTATTTGATTCTATTAAATGATAATTATTACAGAAGACTTATATATTTCATAAAGACCTGAATAGAAAAGCACTTGGTTATAACTAAAAACTAACCTTGGTAGATCGGAATCCATGGCACAGGACGACAATATCAACAGATCCGGTTTCATGTAGTATTCCCACAAGTTTCTCCTCATACTTGTTGGGCACTACGACTCTCACTGAAATCGCAAAAGTTATTATAATTCACTTTCACACTTGGAAAAATAGCAACTAGAAAATCTTTCTCCTCATAATTTTTTTAACAATTATATAAATAGCTAAAGCCAAATTCACAACTTGGGAAATTCCCAGGGCACTTTTCTGTATAGATTAACACCCAAAAAAAAAAAAAAAAAAAAAAAGAACAAAACAAAACAAACAAAACAAACAAAACAAACAAACAAACAAACAAAGATCATGTGTACGAGAACATAATTGTCCATGTTATCCTAATAGCAAGAAAGGTGAGAATCACAATTTAAAGAATTCTCGCAACAGTTGCAGAAACAATCTAAATCCTAGAATTAGAATTAGAAACAGAAACTACTGAAACCTTTGATAATAAAAAATGGCACAATTATCTGCACTAGAAATCATCAATCACAGCTAAAATCATTACAGATTATGCACTTTCTTTCCAGAGCATACAGAATAAGTATGAGAACCAAACAGAAATTCTGAGCCGAAAGAAACATTGATACCGGGAGTTTGAGCAGACTGGGCCGCCATCTTCAAGATTTGTTTGGAACTTCGACTTCTCGATGAATTGGAGCGCCCTTGATGAAGAGGAAAGGTTATTAGAGAGGATCTGATACTAAATTCAGAAGTATAGAGGATCGAATTGAAATTGCTACAAAGAAGAGTGTCCATTTTTCACTTCTGAGATTTCAGTGGATGCGAGTGAAACTTACTCAGTACTGAGGTCTTCTGCTCGTTTTTTGTCTTGTCCGCTTCTGTCTATACGGAATGTTTTATAATGTGTTCAGAAAATAATAATAATGTAATTTGGCCAATAAAATAAATGATGATAATAATCTTATAATAATAATTCGAGAAATAAAAATTTTAAAATATTATATGAATAAAATTGTCATATAATACCAACATATAAGTAATTAAAATAAAAATACATTAAAATATCGATGAAATATCGGTCCCATTTTTTTGATGGAAATGTGTATGATAATAATAATGAAAATAAAAATAAATATGAAAATAAATAAAATGACATATTTTTTATTGGTTATTTGATTGTATAAGGAATGAATAATCATGAATGATTTTGATTTCATATTTTAACGATTCAATATCGTATTTTAAAGTTTTTTGAATTATTATTTTTTTTAAAATTATGTAATATATTTATAAGGATTTAAATATTACGAAAAAAAACTCAATGTAAATAAATAAGTCATTATATTATATCTGAATATAAAAAGAATAACTGATTCTTTATTTTGGAAGATTAAAAAATCAAAAGTTATATATTTAAAGGTCAAAAGTCAGATACTTAGAGTTTCCTATTTTAAAACAAAAGTAAAAATTTAAATAAAATATTTAAAGTTTAACCATTAAAATCAAATGTTTCACCTTAAACACTTAAGATTTAATCTTTAAATCAAAGTTTTCATCCTAAAAGTTAAACTTTTCAAATCAAACATTTAGGGTTTAACTTTTAAGATCAAAGGTTTCATCCTTAACACTTAGGGTTTAACCTTTAAGATCAAAGTTTTATCCAAAAGGTTAAACTTTTAACCTTAAAACGGAAAACCATAATTGTTTGACCATTGACCTTTAAATATAAATATTTAACCTTTTACCTTAAATTGAAAATTTTAATTGTTTTACCTGCGACTTTTAACAACTTAATCTTAAAGAGTTAATATTAAATATTAAATATTAAACCTTTGATCTTAAGGTTAAATATCTAATTTTTAGGATGAAACCTTTAATCTTAAAACTTAAACTTTTGACCTGAAAAGTTAAATTATAAAAGTGTTTGATTTGATTTTTTACCTTTGACCTCATTTCGATATTCAATAAAGTCATTTGAAGGCTCATGGAGCTCTTGAACTATGGTCAAAGAAACTTAGAAGTCTCTATGATCATATCTCGATGCTCCATTAGGACTTTCGACACCCCATCAGTATCCTCTTAGCAAATACGTGACTTGCCCTACAAACTAATTGTTTCTTTTAAAAGGCAACACATAAGTCTCTATGGTCATGTGCTAAGGGGATATGTCCTACATAGCATGTCGGGGAACAAGATCATATGACCTTCCGCATAATTTCGAATCAGTATCCCCTTAGCAAATAAGTGAACTTGCCCTTTTTTCCTTCCTTATCTTCTTCAAAGTGGACTTCTAATAAAATTTCATGTATTGAGAGAACACCTGATCAATGAAAACAACGAATTGATCAAGCATGTTATTGAATTTCTTCGTTTTCATACAAAGCATAAACATGTACTTGTCGACGTGTTGCAACAAAAAACAATGAAAATAAAACATATAAATCTACAAATAATCTTTCAACATATAGAATTTGTATCAATTAAGGGTTCACAAAGACTTACGAAACAGTCCAACCACTCCACAAGTCTAAATATCCCTTCAAAAAATTCTTGTAGGTATTTCTTGCTTTGAAATCCTATGAAATCAATCATGTTAGAGAAAACAAACATAAATACAATTATAGCTTGTAGTTAACAACATAAAAAACAAAAAAAAAACTTTAAATGAAGAACAATAAAGAAATGAATACTTATTGGTCTATTGCGGTCTCGAGCCACTGACTAATCGCTCTCCAATTGTGCAAATTTACGGGAAGAAATGGATATACCTTTAATCATGATTTCTTCTTAGATGTCTAGTTATGCTCGATCACTATTAAAGAAGATGTCACGACCATAGTACAAAACTGTATCCTTCTCCATTGTTCGTTCTCATACACTACTATGGGTGAGGTCATATACGACTCTGCATCATCTTCTTCAGATGACTAAGGGGAGGGGATTCAAATCATTATCTCCTTCTCGATTGCCACCTCTAATAATGGAAGGGGATCCAATGGAAAGGGGACCGATTTACACTACTAGTCACTAGTTGACTTGGTTATTAAAGTGGGGGAAGCCTATTTAGCACATCACACAAAGGTAAAAAAATGAACCAGATGTCGATGACTTTGACGAAGTCTCTACCCCAGATGTGGCAGGTTGTGGTAGTGGTGGTGACTATCGTACAGTAGATGTAGGATGTGGTGGAGATGGTTAGGGACATTGGAATATAGGGGATGTGGCAGATGGTGGCGAATACGATGTCGAACTTGATGTAGTACCAATCGTCTATTTTATCTTCTTCTTTTTTTCTTTTCTTCCTAATCTAACAATAGTTTTTCTTCTTCTCTTCAGAATCCTTTAATCTTGCCAAGGTACTTGCTATGGCGAAGATAGAGGGCTAAATATTAATCTTGCTCTCTTAAGCACACAAGATTGTCTCGATGAAGTATGCAAGAGTGATATTGACAATATTGTCATCTACGTTATTCATTACTTATGAACCTCTATACTAGCTCATAAGTTTAAACATGTTTCCTGCCAAGATACTTCTTAAACAATTGGCCGTCTTTTATATACCGATTGACCATCAAGTTTAATTAATAAGCATGACACTTCAACTTGTCATAAGAGTCCACTCCCTCAAAGTGAACCGCATTGGCTTCCCACTAATATAAACCAAAAATCATTATTTTTTATGCACTTGGCTCGTCGAACAATGAAATATTTAACAATATGAACAAAGTTCTTGAGAGGGAAATTCTATGAATGGTAAGTGTCCCAAGAAGTACTCTTAAACATCTCCAACTCTCGTGCAGTGAGCTTTTTCTTGATATCAGCAACCACCACTTCCTACTTAGTTATCATAGAGATATGGGCTTTGTGTACATCATCTTCTTAAAAAATGAGTATGAGTTCACGATGGATTGCCACTTCTTTATCTTGAAATGAGTAAAACAGAATCCAAAATAAAGATTAATATAGATAATCAATTAATTTATATAGATAAACATATAAACAAATGAAGATATTTGAAATTTAAACCAAACCATTAATATTCGATGGCTCAAAGGTTCTAATCTTTCAAACCCATCAGGCATCGAGTATAGAGACTTCCAAGTCATTGATCCCTTAAATTTTGATGCTCGATGGGTCTTGAAAGTATCCATTGAGCAATCGAGATGAGAGATCAGAGACTTTTAAGTCTATAACCTCAATGCTCGATGATTGATAGTTTTATTCTTACAAACCCATTGAGCAACAAACATTGAGTATATAGAATTGGAAGTCTCTAATCTTTTATCTTGATGGCTCGATGAGTACTTTCAAGATACATTGAGTATCGAGAAAAGGGGATCAAATACTTGGAAGCCTCTATTTTCAATGCTCGATACCCGAGGATTCTAGTATTACTAACCCATCAAGCATCGAGCATTGATAATAGATATCCAATTCTCTGATCTCTCATCTTGATGCTCGATGGTTACGTTCAGGGCTCATCAAGCATGTAGATCATAGAACAAAGATCTTGACTTCTCTAAGATTCAGAGCTCGAGCCAACGAAAATTTCATGGACATGACATTTTCTCATTGTTTTCAACAACATTTCACTCTAAACCTAAATTACTCAATCAATCAAACATAATAATTCAGTACAAAATACCCATAAAACACTAATATTTGCAAAAAAAAACTTAGTTTTCAAGTGTTCGAAATTTATCTTTGCTAGTGAAGTTTGCTCCAACTCGGTCATTGATTTTGGCGCTAACTTAAGTCACTTGTCATCGTTCATAGCTTTCTCTAGCGAATCTTCCTTTTGCTGCTTCTTTAGCTCCTCAATATTTGGATTTTTTGTTTGAACCATTGTTGGGGCTCTCTCGGGTTTGGATTTAAAGAAATAAATTAGTTACTTTTTTGGGATGAAGACGAAGATAATAAGACAAAGAAGATCAAGAAAAATATGAAGAAGATGAATAACAAGTTGAAGATGAAGACGGTAATGTGCTGCGAAAATGGTGGGAGGGAAAACGAGCAGTTTTATTATTTATTTTTTTTACATTTTCTCTTTTTTTTTATTTTATTTACTAGAAGGTAAAACATAATCGTATATTTTCCTTTAATTTTAAATTTGAAATGTCAATAAAAGTTAAAGTTAGGGGCCATTTTTACAACAAAATTTTTGTTGGATCTAGTTTTTTTAATATAATTTTAACTGGAGTTAATTTTACAAATACTCTTTAAAAATATATATGCTGGGGAAGGAGGGGGAAAATGACTGGCTGCCCTCCTCTCTTGACGGGTTTGAATGCTCACACCTTTGACCCGTTACTTTTTCTTCTACATAATTATAATCTTCCGCTTCATTGAACTTCTCTGCAAATTTCTACTTTTCAAATTCTCACTTACCACAATTCACACTTCTTCCCATCACCTCCTTCCCTTCTGCCTCTTCTCTCTCATAAACACAAAGTCATCTTCGCTAACTCTCTCTCCCTCTGTCTCTCTCAAGCCTAGCTTGGCCATGATCAAGTAGGTACTGTGAACCGTACTTACCCACATGTTCTAATTGAAGCCACCAACTTTGCAATAGTACCAGAGGATGATCAGCTGCATACTATTCAAAAGGAAGTATCTATGTACACGTACGAGATCATCATTTGATCGTCGAGATCAGAATAAAGCTGGCATGGGAAACAACATATTATGAGATTAAAACCTAATTATTTTCAGTTTGGTCCTCCAGTTGAAAAATTCTTTTTCAATGGACACTGCCTTTGTTCCTGATGAAGTTGCTCGTGCCCAGTTTCTACAAGCCATAATGCTTTCTTTTCGATGCTCTTACGTTTGTGTTTGGTCCTATTTCACACCTTCCAAGTATGCATCTCTCTAACTGCGCCTTTAGTTCAAGTCTAATGTGTTATTTTCTGCATGATATTTACTTTTTTCTTTCCCTTTTTGGGCAGTTGTCTGCTCTTTTTGGATGGGTTTTATCAGGAAGATCAAAACACCCTATTTTCACCAAGCTCTTCTTCAGGAATCACTCTCAGTCGGAGGCTTTTTAATGAGTATACAAAACTACCTTTCAGTATAGAAAACGGGTAAGTACGCAACAATTAACCTTCATCACTATAAATTACGATGTGATAATTAATTTTCTGTGTTTATGGACGTCGTGTGTATATATAGTCTTGTTCCGGGGCTGGCTTTCAAAAATAATATCTCATTTCTGGAACTACAAGAAGCGGATCTTCAAACACATGCTTCAGCTGATGTTCAGAGGCAGTTTTATGGGGTCAGTTTGATCTTATCATCATCATCGTGATTAGTAATAGGTTTATTAATTTACATTCTAGCTTCTGGGATCAATTTCTTATTAATTATAGTATTAATTTTTTTCTGTTCATTTTGTTCCTGCAGGAAGCAAGGATTAAGGTTAGTACTCATTAATTTTTGAAGTCATGTTGGTCTATGTTGTGTTACTACTAATTCGTACTTTTAACCTAATTAAAATGTATATAAGCAAGTCATGAATTAAACTAATCCACGATCATCTTTCTTCACCTCCATCTCCAAATTATAGACTTCGGTTTTCCTGGGGAGGGCCAATGGCGAAATCGAGCTAGGCTTCTCCAACATTTCTCAGGTACTTACATATATTGTACTTAACTAAAGTTGATAATTTAATTCATATTAGCATTTAGTTCTTAGTTAATAATTAGCAGGTAAATATAACAACGGCAATGAAGAAATGGATCCCGGCCAGCACCCCCCTACCGGATCAGCACAACCCACCAGCCTCATCGTCTTCTTCATCCTTAAGATCATTATCAATGGATGATAGCCCAGAAAGCCCTTCTTTTTTATTCAACCTTCCAAACCCTACTAGTAATTTTCACATTCCAGAAGCTTTTAGAGACCATATTACTGCTCATGATCAAGATCGTGTTTCTACATCAATAACTAAAAGATCAATCCCACATGTTAATTTATCTTCACCTTCTTCTTCTGCTTCATCATCAAGAAATGCTTTTACTATTTTACCTCAAAATAGTCCATTCAAGAAGTATGGGCCAGGTTCAGTGACCCAAATGAGAACAAGGCAAATTAGCATGTTGAAGAGATCGACCACATTCCTTAGAAGCATGAATTTGATGAGAAGTCGAGAAAGGATGCAAACAAGGAGACCTACAACTACTCAATGGTACCATATGATATCAGAGAGAAAGAGGAGAGAGAAACTCAATGAGAGCTTTATGGGTTTAAGAACCCTACTTCCTTTTGGAACCAAGGTACGCACTTATATTAGTTTCATAACTTTTTGTTAAGTCACTTTTCACATACAAGAATAGTTAAGTCTTGATGCTTTTAAATGTTATATTTCTATTATTCTCCTTTAGCAATAGATTTTACCTAGACTATAAAAATTTGAAGTTGTTTACCTACTCGACATTCAATAACGTTTCTATAGATTAAGTCCCTCAACTTATTGTTTATTTATTTTAGAAAGACATCGTTTTTTTTTTTTTTTTTTGGGTTTGATTATGTAGAAAGACAAAGCATCGGTGCTTGCAACAACAAGAGAGTACTTGACATCATTGAAAGCTCAAGTAGAAGACCTTAGTAAGAAAAACCAGCTCATGAAGGCACAACTTTTTCCTAGTAATAGAGAAATTAAAGCAAGTACTACTCATGAGGATTTCAGGAGCTCAGGTAACGACCGATTTAGCGTTCGGGTTTCTAATGTTGCGGAATCTAACTCTCAAGTTGGGAGAGTTATAGATTTGCAAATAAGAATAAGAGGAGATCAATGTGAAATGGTTGTTTTAGTTATTCGAATTCTCGAGTTCTTGAAGCGGGTTAGTAACTTGACTGTCTCTTCCATGAATGCCAATACCCAGACTACAGAATCAAGCTCCTTTCACCAATTAACCTTGAGATTGGTCATTCAGGTACATATGCTAATTAATTGTAATTAATTAAGATTCATATCTAGCAGTAGTATTACAAAATTGATTCACTAATTTTTTTTTTTAAATTAAAAAATTAAATTGCTTTAAATCACGACCATTTAGATCATGAAAATGAGAATGGAGGAGGAAGATTATGTTGTCAAAAGTGTCAAGTGGTGCTGTCAAGTGGGTACGTAGTTTGGTGTTTGTAATAATTTGTCTGTTTGTTTGTTTGTTTATTTGATTAATGAAGGAGCAGGGCTGGGACGACTCTGCCTTCCAGGAAGCAGTAAGAAGAGTTGTCGCAGGCATTACACCTTTTTGACAATATAGAAAACAACCCAATTGCTTTTCTCCACCTCTCCTTGATTTTCCTTTCACGGGGAAACTAATTTTATTCTAGAGCGGCGGCGGCCACTCGGCAATATGGCGGATGATCACTGGTCCTTGCATTATATTCCGCGCGTGCTCGCCTATCACGTCCCTTGGCCTTTATCAATTCCATGCACCATCAATTCTAACCAAGACTAATCACATTACATGCACCTTGACCTTTGAAGAGCTATTTATTACGACATATTTTTAGTGCTTTATTTTTGCACGATTATGAAATATATCGGTGGTTGAATATTTTCCGGATAAAAGTCATGATATGAGTTTTATGGGTAGTTTAACAAAGTATGTATTAGTTATATATATATATATATATATATATATATTTTTTTTTTTTTTTTTCCGAATTAGGGATATTTTTCTTTGCGGTATTCCACCTTTTGTCTGCTTTTGGTTCACTTGTTTATCAGCTTCTAGCAAGAAATGAGGTATTTTGTTAAGAGTCTTAAATGCAATATACTAAATGCAACACAACTTTCTCCACCTTCTCTACTGCCATTGTTGCCACCCTCTACCGTCGATGGAGAATGATGGCAGTGGTGGAGGGTGGAAAAATGAAAATTTGTAATCCAATGGTAGAGGGTAGTGGTCATAGTGTCAGAGGACTGTGGAGGAGGCTATGTTGGGATTGGAAGTGGTGGTAAAGGAATATAAAAATTCAAAAATGCGTCAGCTGAAATGTGTGATTTCAAAATAAATATTAAATTTATCAAATTTTGGATTTTAAATTATTTTCGGGGACGAGAGTGTGTGGAAGCGGTGATAAAGGAATGTAGAGATAAAAATTTAAATTTAAAAAATTAAATAGGATAAAAAGTGTAAAAATAAAAATTTGGTGTTAAAAATAAAAATACTTATTTAATAAGGGTCAATTTTTGAACGGATATAACTTTAACCTTTGAAAGCCTTAGTATAAATTATACTTTCAAAAATTTATAAATGTAAATTATATTATATTAACATCCAATGAGGATTTATCCATTCAATGTAATTTGCATAAAAGGATTATTATTAACATAATACATCATTTCTTGTTATGAAGCTCGTTAGACAAAAAGTGAAATACCATAGAAAAATATCATGAATCTTAAAAAATATAAATATAAAAAACAAAATATATATTATACTGAAAATATGAGTTTTATGTATAATTTACTCTTTGAATTGTATGTGTAATTATTTAATCTTAAAATTTAATTATATGAATATTCTTTAAGTATCTAAAACAATTTTAAGAAAATAAATTAAATTCTATTTCACATTCAAAATATGAGTTTTATGCATGACAAAAATTAAAATTTGGAATATTTTAATACAAACTTTATTTTTTTAAAAATTATACATATATTTTATTATTAAAATGATGCATTTTCTTTATATTTTATAATTTTTTATAAAGTATCTAAATTAAATTAAATAAAAAAAAATACATAAACATAAAAATAGTGACCAGAGAAAAAAAATTAATACTAACTAATGAAATTTATAGGAATTGTTTTTTAAGTTACTAGGGAAGTGAAAGAGTTTTTACCTATTACTCTATTTCTAATGATGTTAGAGTCAACTTCTTTTATTTTTAAGTTAGCTGAAAAATGTGTGCAACTTCTTTACATGGGCCCCACTGCACCATTTAAATCTTTTTATATTATTTTTTTTACTTTTCCCATTAAAGTTTTACATGGGAAAAGAAAAAAAATGTGTTTATTTTTTTATTTTTTTTATTTTTTTTAAATAGTAGGGTGACAAAAGTTTATAATATATATGGACCATCTATAATATATTTTGTTGACTCATTAAATGATTATTGTGAATTGTTATCACCTTACTACATTTTATAATTGTAACATGATGAATATAATTGTAACAAGAACTATTCATAGCGGTGTAGTATACGGGATATTGTAGAACATATATAAGGATTTATTTATCCCGCACATGCATGCCACATTTTATTTGTTAGTTTTCTAGTTGTTAAATATCATTGGATCAGTTACTCTTTATTAAGTAGAAATACATGTTTTATCGCGACCTAATATATAACTTGCTATCCTTTTACCTATCGAGTAAAGGTTGATTTTCGTGCTATTTAAATTCTAGGGATATCGATCCAAACATTTATAAATTTTATAGTAATACAATACATGTCCTATTGAGACAAAATTGGTCAAATATATAATTTTAGATTATTTATGGTGGCCGTGATGGAAAGATTTGTGGAGGTGATAGTAAAAAGATATAGAGATTAAAAAAAAAATTTAAAATAATAAATTGGAAATGCAAAATTTAAGTATAACTTATACTTATGAAAAACAAAATTGGTATAAATCATAAAATTGGTATAAATCGTACTTTCAAAATTTTATTGGTGTATTATATTTTTTTTGTTTGTGTTTTGACACTAAATTGTATTTCATTCATTCTCGATCTTCGATTTAGTCTCTAGCCTGAAATTAATAATTGAAAGTACCCTTGTACTACTAGAGAAACATGAATAATTTTATTTTTTATTAGAAATTTCTAAAGATCGGTATAATAGTAATAGAGTCATATTTTAACGTGATATTCATAATGAAAAATTTATTGGATAGATATTGTCTATAATAGATAGATTTACTTTAATTATATATAAAATTGATATAATATATAATATAATTATATAAAATTAATATATACAATTAAAATTAATTGATTTTTATAACTTGGATTTCATTTATGAGGTAAAATATTAAATATCATGATGTTTTGATTTATTAGATGAAATATAAAATCTACTTTTAGAGACCATTACTTTTATAAAATATTTGTTTAAAAAAAAAAAATTGTATTTCCGTCTCTAATTAGATGGAATATGAAATTCTCTCAAATCTAGTGTGTTGATATAGTCTTTTAAGAATGAAAGTTATACGAGGTTTTCTAATTGTAAGATAAATGTAGTAGATTCAAAAAACTTCTAAAATCCATAGTTGATTTTTTCTCATAAGATTATTTCTCCAAACCCACTAATTAAGCAAATAACTTCCATGCATGTCCTCTACTTGGATCTAGCTATCTTTTAATTTCTTCTCTTTTTGGTATGAAATTAAATCAAACTTATTGTGTTGCCCTATTAGTTATAAAATTTAAGATATCGAGAATTTGAGATAATGAGATCTTGATACCAAGCAAATTGACTACAAAATTTAAGATGTCGATCATGATAGCAAGCAACCCATCGATAAAATCCGAAAGAAAATGATTGTTCAAATTCGGATGAATTTGAAATTTTAGACTAATTAATGTCAAATGGAATACTTTTTTAGTAGCCTTATCCTTTCATTGCTTTTTTAATTACCATATTCTGATACATATCGAGAGCCGTATCGGTATGTACTAGTATTGAATACGTGCCGGACGGATACGAATGCACAGTCCATCTAATCTTTCCCCAATAGCTATATATATATAATTACTCAGTGCAAACATGTGGGGTATCTTATAAATAGAGAATAATTAATGGAGTAGACTCTCTTGGGTCTCAGTCAATCAATGGACGATGCAATGATGCAATTGAAAAACTCTAAAAAGCTTCAAAGTTCTTTTTACTTTTCTTTGTAAGAGAAATCATATTGGTTTTTGAGACGGCGGTTTTGACCATCAATCTGTTCTTAAGGATGATTGATTCTATTTGGTTTTGCTACTAAACTAACCAATGGGCAACAAATCATGCTCAAGTGCTTCTGGCTAGCTCTTAATTAGGTTTAGTGACAATATATCAACGCTTTAGATCGAATTTATTCTCTACTTTTGATTTTCTTTGGTAAATTATCATAGAGCCCACAATCTTCATTCATATAGAAGCACTTATAATTTAATATTAATATAAAGTCTAATTTAATCCCATAATTTAAAATTTAGAATTATAAAGATATAGTTAAAATCCACTATTAAATATAAATTTAATTAAAAATCAATATTATTTATTGAAATTATTTTATTTTTATTTTTTTATAAGTGGTGAATTCTTCTACACATTTTTTGTGATGGGATACAAATTAATCTCATAAAAACTGTAAAACTCAATACGTCGTTAGGTAAATTCAAAATATTATCTTCAGAATTACATCTTCAGAATTTGAATTGTGTTATCGCCAAATGACTTACCTACTGCTATTACTTCAACTACATTCTTAAAGCTATAAAAGGCTTTGTTAGATATCCTACGTTAAAAATGAGATTCACTTTATTTTCCCAGTTTTCTTTGGGTTTTTTCCAACCTCCACTTGCATCTCTCAGATTCGTAAAAGGTAATTTGAAAGTTCAAATCACATGTCAAATGGAGACAATTTCCCATATGAGAATCTGTTCCCATTGGGAAAGTGGCTCCCACATAAGAATTTGTTATGCAATGATGGCCTCTTATTATAACACGAATACATTTAACTATTTAAATTTCTCCCGTCATTATATATCATCTAAGTCTTCCTGTTACGTCATGAGAACCTATCTATTATATTAGATATATATATATAAGTATGATGTTAGATATATATATATATAAGTATTATATTAGATATATATATATATATTTATTATTAATGTAAGAGGAAATTTTAAGTCTTTCATATGACAGAGTTCATTTTTTCCTCCTTCACATTAGTGAAATACATGCGAAATAGAATGATTTCTTGTTGCATCATTATACTTGTAAACCATGGTTATATGCAACCAAATCTGGTTACCGTACCAACCCGGAGATTTGGTTCAAAACTAAATATCGGATCTGGTTGAAGAACCAGATCTGATCTGGTTTGAATCTGGTTTCAAACTTTGATGGAAGCAAGGTGATGGGAGGTGGCGGCACATGACGGTCAGAGGATTGTTGCTATTGTGGAAGAAGGAGAAAATAAAAATAGAATAAGAAATGAGATTTGTCTAAAATTTTAACTCGTTTCTTTCTTTTACTTCTTAACACCCTAATGATTAACATAAGAGTTTTAAGAAAGCTCAAGGATGAGTTTAATCCAATAGAAAAATGAGGAATGAAAATAGAATAAATTTTGTAAGTATTTTTCTTTTTTTAAAGGTGTCTAGATATCTATATATAAATTAGTGAGTTTGCAGCTTAAAAAAAAAAAAAAAATTCTTATATTCAATGGAAGTATAGACGTTGAGACTTTTCTTAACCGGTTGAATGGGTAGAATGATTTTTTAAAAATTACAGAGATAATTGAAGAATGCAAAGTCACACTAATAATATTCAAATTAAAAGGAGGAGCTGGAGCACGATGAGAGAGTTCCTGCAACAATAATCTCTTCTCAAATTTTACATGCAGATATGAAATATAATTGTTTTTAATAAACAAGTTCGGAATAAGGTTCTAGAAACAAGGATTCAAACGGTTGAGACAAGGCTACAAGAGTGGTGGATATAATATGAGACGAGATCCGATGAGCACTTGATGGCATGAATCTCGGAGACGACGATATTAGACAATCTTTACATAGACCTGTTAAAGATGCATAAGTTTTAGTGAATAAAATTCAAGAAAATTTGGTTGAGATAGTCAATAAATGGAGTAATAGATTTCAAATTTATGATCGTTAAATAAAAAATGAACTCCAAATGTCACGAATAATGGGTAAAATCCTCTCTCGTGAGACGACTTTGGGCCTATCATGTTTTGAACCCTTTAGGTGATATCGTAGCGACCCCCATAGGCTAATGAGTGATGGACCTTCTAAGCGATAAGTTTAGCCTCACTTTTGGGCTCATAAGCCACTATGATTGAAGTATGGACTTAAAGTGGCATTTTTTAAAGTATTCATTGAGAGGGAATTTTTAACCCTTATCATTCAACCGCTTGGCAGAAGTCAATATTACATGTCGGGTTGTGACATAATTTCTTATTTGTATTCTTACAAACTAATCAACTTAGAATTCATCTAGGTTGAAGTTTTCTCATTGGGTGATTGCTAGAGGAGAGATAGTATAAATACACCTACTCACACTCTTTACTTTTCACCATCTCACTTTTTTTATTTTCTGAAAGAAAAAACCTCTTACTTTTTCTCTCTTCTTTTTCCCTATGAGTTTTTCCCATGAATGGTTGAAGCCTCTCTTAGAAGTTTCTTCCTTGGAGATTTCGCCATCCGAGTTGTAGGCCTTTCCTTTCATCTTCTATCTGGTGCTAATAAGGTATTTATCTTTTTTTTTTTTCCTCTTTCTTCTCCCTTTTATTTTTATTTTTTTTTATTTTTGTGATGCTTTTGGCTCTCAGCTGCGGCCGAGCTTGCTCATGGCACTTGGCCTTGGCCGAGTTACTTAAGTGCTCAGTCGCGGCTAAGTCGCTTAGGTGCTTATGACTTTTTGCTTGACTATTTTCCTTCCTTGCTAAGCGATTTGTTAGCTTTTTTAATATAGATCTTCTTCAACTCACAACTGGTTCTTCTTCCTGGGCCTCATTCCTTCATTCTTCCATCACCCTGTCAGCTTTAGGCACCCAAATAGGTACTTTCTTTTTTCCCTTTACTTACTTGGGTTGTTTTGAGTAAAACTGTAACGCTCGCCCTACTAGCTGTTTGGTTTATCAAATACTTTTCTAGGGAAACATATATAGCTAGTAGGTGCATTACTTTCTTTTTTTTATAAAAAATTTTGTTCCCTAAAATTTATTTTAATTAAAAAAAATAGTTTGAAGAATATACGTTATAATTTGAAAATACTGTGAAAGTCTTTATCATAGAAAAGTAATCTCAAAACTTTTTAAATACTTTATTCTTTATTTGAATATACATATACGTACATATACATAAGAAGTGCCAATTTTTTAAAGTCATTGCTTACAGAAGTCGGGTCTCATATGTACAATCTCACGGACTGATAGCCTTCATTTGTCTGTTTCTTAGCTTACCGCCTTACCTTTGTAATTTCCTACAACACATGGTAGACATTTGTGAGCTAGAAACTCAGTAAGGATAATGTCCTACTCACATCACTGTTATTTTTATGACTATCGTGAGCTAGTGCTTTTATGACCTATATCTAACGTGCATAAATTCCTATCATTCTACACACTTGGGCTCTGAGGATGCTACCACCGGTATGTCAACTGATATTTAATCAGCGGTCCGCCTATGATCGTTGCAATGATCCACTTATGACATTTTATTTAATATCATTTAGGGTCCTTTCTAATGAACAAGCGATCATTCTTTTGACTCAGCAGCACCTCACTTTAATATTATGCATGCTTTTGTTTCTTATTTATTTTAGCATAACATTAACTTCTGGAAATATGAACATATGCACTTAATGTTTAAAGTTTGTACTCTCCTCAAACCATCCTGCTATATTATGTTTATTCTAGTTATAATCCTTATTTCTAGCATGGTAATCATAGTATTTCACTTCTACTTAGCATGTTATAATTATAATCCTAACGCAGACATAACCCAGTCATCATGCTTAATAATTAAAATTATCCTCAATTAATATAATTATAATCATAATAATAAACAAATAATATATGGGTGTTGCACTGAGATTGTACTCACAAAGGTTGGTTGACCGGAGATCTTGACTTTCCTCTTTCTCTCTTTCCTTCCCTTTCTTTCCTTTCTCTCCTTTTTCTTTTCCTTTCTTTCTTCCCCTTTCTTTCTTTTCTCTCCTTTTTCCTTTCCTTTCTTTCTTTCCCTTTCTTTCCTTTTTCCTTTCCTCTCTTTCTTTCCTTTCCTTTCACTCTCCTTCCCTTTTCTCTTTCGTTGCTTGTTGCTGGTATGTGATGTGGGTGAAGCCTTTTATAGGCATGGAAGGTGATCCTTAGTCACTCTTTTAGGTGAAATAGTGACAAGTGGAGGCCACATGTCTAGGTAATTTCTTTTTAAGGATGACTAAGGATCATTTTTAAAAGCGTGGTTGCAGTAAGAATTTTTTTTTTAATAATTTTTTTTATTACACTTAAGCCCCCATTAAGTTTTAAAATTATAAAAAGGTCTTTAATTATATTATTAAAATTAGGTATATATGGAAATTAAAATTTACTAATAAGCCCACTTTAAATTTATTTTCCCATTACTATGCCTAGTCTAGAAATATTGGGAGATTACAAAAACAGTATGATGTAGTGCTTTAGGCTTGAACCTTAGTTGAGGTTTTGAATTTTAATTATAAGGCAAGCATGCAAAATGTGTGATGTGGGTTATCAAAAAATGCTTTCTTTTGGTGCGAATAATAGGCTTTTGGAAGCCGAGGCGCCCTTGAAAGAGGTGGGGGCTAGGCCTCTCACCTTTAAGGAAGGTCCAAATTCTGGATCCTACTGATGTCTGTCTCTATCCTCCCATGGCTTCTGAGAACATAACAAATATAAGAAAGAATACGAAAGAGATCACCTTTTATCTTGAAATGTTTCAATTGGGCATGTACTTTTGCTATTCATCCCTTTATTGTGGGCATCTTGGATTCCTTCCAGACTCCTCTTAGCCAAATGATGTCTAATGGTCTGAGATATATACTTGGGACTTATATTCTAAGAAAGAGGCTAAAAAAATAGAGCTTGATCTTTTTTTGATCCTTAAGATGTTTTAGATCAGTCTTAGTTGCTATGACTTTTACTACCTCTCCTCTAATGAGGTTGGATTATCGAGCTCCCTTCATCCAAACACTCTTGGAGGAAGAGCTAGTTCATTGTGAGAGGCAAGTGGTTGCCATCTTCAGATGATGATTAGATCGAGCGATATTGCTCGAGACTCAAGTAAACTTTTCAGGAATGAGATTTCAAGCATAAGTGACTACACATCCTCTTCCTTTATATGACTTTATTTTTGTTGCTTTACCTCATGTCGCCTCATTATCTTACTATCTTCCTTTCTCTTTTTACAGATGTTTTTCCTAATAAAAGTGAGTTATCCGACTTTGAGTCTGACATTTGTCGAGAAAATGAAGAGGTACGACGTCGACCTTAGGCATTCCTCCACTTTACTGATTGAGAATTACATGTTGAAGATTGGACTCATCTCTCAGACAGCCCTCCGTCTTTCCATTTCTTATTAGTGAGGTCTTTTAGGTTTGTATTTCCACTCTATAGAGTTTTTTCTTGTATCGCACTCTCTCATCATCCATCTTATCATATTTTGTGTAGGGAATCAACTGAGAGCCAAGGTGGCTGTTGCCGAGCTAAGTAGAAAGAGAAAAACCACAACTGAGAATGGTTCCAAGAGGAAGAATAGAGATCATTCTCAATACTTGGGCCAGTTAGCTCGCTCCCTCTTGTGATTGCTTTAGAGGCCATATATGCTGATGGCTTGACTCCTTCATAAAGAAAATATTGCAATTCCTTTGGCTTCAACTTCGGCTTTTGTTCCCCTTAACCCCTCTCCTTGAGGGGCATCACCTTATGGGGAGTCTTCAGATGGATTTCCTTGGATGTGTAGAGTCTTTAAGAGCATCTCCTTCGTTTCGAGGAAAATGATGCAGCCAACCGATGAAGTTTAGATCATAAGTCTCTGACCCACTTCTCAAAAGAAATTCCTTGCGTTTTACATAGACCCTCTATCGATCGTACTTTGACAAGGAAGAGTGCGCTGATAGATAGCTTCCTCTAAAAACTTTCGAGTGTAAGCATATTTCTCTTTCTAATTATCGCCCTTCTTTATTGTCATGGTTTATAATGACTTCTCTTTCTTCTTATTTTTTAGTGCTTGATAGATTAAAGTCGGGAATTCTGTTATGGCGACTAATAGAGCTGGTGACAACCTTATAGTAAAATTTAGTGACCTAGTAGATCAGCTAAAATTTCCTCATGCTGAGATCGGGGTTCTTCAGCATTCTAAGACGAGCCTCAGCCTTGCGTTGGCCGCCTCTAAGAACAGCTTGTCGGAGGAGAAGGCTCTGAGGGAGAAGGGCGAGGGTGCTCGTTTATATACTAAGAAAAGACCTTAGTTATCTAAAGCCGGGAAAAAATCTACCTTAGAGGTAATTGATAGTTTGACCGAGGAGAAGAAGTATTTTCATTCGCAGCTTCCTCAGCTTAAAAGTGAATGGTCGAGGGAGTTTTGTCGTTCTCCCAAGGTCGTGAGGATCCGAGCTAAGACTTTGGACAAAGGGGAGCTAACTAGCTTTCTCTTTTCTCGAGGTTGATGCCAAACTACTAGAGCTTGAGGATAAAGAGTTCTCTTATCAGGACGATGTTGAGCAAGAGCCAGAGGATGGTATGGATGATGAGGAGGATCTTGGTGGGGTTGACTCTCCTCATGCATAGTGGTCCGATGGCGAAGGCTCTTGATCTTTTGCTATGTGTCTTTTATGTTGGACATCATTTTTTACATTTCTTTGTGTTGGATGGCACTTTTGTAGCTCTTTTGGATGCCTTCTTTTTTTTTGCTCTTCTTTGTGATTTCTTTGGCTTTATTCATGGTACCTCTTCTCCCCCTTAAAAATTAAGCCTAAGCAATATTTTACTTAGGCCATTTTACCTTTGGCTCAATATTGCAACTTATTTCTTTGCATTCATCCTTTTTTTCATTGCTCCACTTTGGCAGAGTCTTGTGAAAAGATTAGACATCTTTCTTTACAATTTTAAAACGCCTCAACATGCTGAGGTCTTTTTTTTTTCTTGCCTCGGCATGCCTATGCATCTTTTGAGGTGCCTCATTATGGTGTGGTCTTTTGTTATTATTGAGGAATGATCAGGTCTCTTCAGCTTTATTCTTCTGGTTGACCACACTAAAGGTCTTGCCTAAGGATCTATGTGGATTCCTTTTCATACCTCTATCTCTGAGATCTCTCCGACCACTATTCATGACTCTCAACCAAGTTCTTCAGCTTTGGCTTGAGCTCTTTTGGGGCGCCTCATTATGGTGTGGTCTTTTGTTATTATTGAGGAATGATCAGGTCTCTTCAACTTTATTCTTCCGGTTTACTACACCAAGGGTCTTGCCTTAGGATCTGCATGGATTCCTTTATCTCTAGGATATCTCTAACCACTATTCATGACTCTTAACCAAGTTCTTCAGCTTTGGCCTGAGCTCTATTATAGCCATGCAACCTTCTTGGTTTTTTTGACTGGGTCTTTTTGACTTGGCTGCTTTTGATGAGGGCATGCCTTTTTTTGTTGTGGCTATGCGTGCCTTATTCTTATACATATTTTTTTTCTTTTGCAAAATAAAATTTTATTTAATATTATTAAAAACTTTTAATGAAGAAATGAATTGCACTAAGCATGAATATTAAACTATGCATAACTTTATAAAAAATGAAATAATGAGTTTTGTCGTCGTGTGACGTTTGGGGAAATATTCTATGGGAAATTGCTCTCCTAGCCATGCGGCCTCTCCACTGCCTTAGTCAGATTCTCCTAATGATTTCGCTGATGATGGGCTTGCAGTGTGCTTGCATAGTACTCTCACCATATCTTCCTCTACTACTTGTTTTCCCTTGATTGAGGTAACATGACATTCTCTCGACTTTTTTTTTGGCTTCCTTAGACTTTTCTAATTTTGTTTCTTGTTGGGAACTTCATTCCCAAATGTCTTGTTGAGACTAACCCTTTGAGGGCATTCACTAAGGACCTTCCTAGAATAACTTTATAACCAAAAGGGGTGTTTGCGATCAGAAAATTCATCATGATAGTAGTTTGGCAATTGTTCTTCGCCTACAGCCATTGGCAATTGAATCACTCTTTCTAGGTAGACTAGATGACCCGAAATTCCTGATATATAGATCTTTGAAGGTCTAAGCTCGACGTTGCTGATGGCCATTTCTTGGAAAGTAGACAATGTGATGACATCGACCGATCTTCCTATGTCGACCATAACTTTATGCATTAGGGTAGTTGCTATGTTTATCGTTATGACTAAAGCGTCATTGTTTGGAAACATGACCCTTTTCTCATCAACGCCATTGAACGTGATGATGGTTTTACACTAGGGCTTCATTTGGGCCACCAAGTATATTTCGGTTTACTCTGCCTCTCGCATCTACTCTTCCTTTTCGAGATGAGCCTCTGCCTTCCAGTCCTCCTACAATGACCTTGATCTCCTTCACCACTTACTAGTGTTTAGTGGTG
The DNA here is from genome assembly GCA_027186245.1 of Coriaria nepalensis. NCBI lineage: Eukaryota > Viridiplantae > Streptophyta > Magnoliopsida > Cucurbitales > Coriariaceae > Coriaria > Coriaria nepalensis. The sequence goes on along the minus strand of CP114484.1, from coordinate 8,632,130 downwards.
TCAGTTTTTTTATCATCTAGGTCATTTTTATTGCACTTCTCATCTTGGTAACCTTCATTGTGATCATCCTCCTTCACAACAAATTTTTGGACGAACCTATGCTAGATCAGAGCCTCTATTTCTTTCTTTAGGTGATAACATTCTACATTCGATGATCATGGTCGCCATGAAAGTATCAATACATGTTCATGTTCCTTCTTCTAGGGTCTCCCTTGAGCGATGGGGAGGGGGGCACTTTTTGAAGAGGTCTTGATTTTTATATCTAGTGAAAATTACTTCGGCGCTGGCAATTAGGGTGTCAAGTTCTCCAGCTTATAGCGAGAATTTTGTCCTTTCGGTCTGAACTTCTCTTTTAGTCTCTCTTCTTGTCCTCTTTCTTGGCGTTATCCGTTCTCTTTCTAGAGCTTTCGATGGGACTCAAGTATGCCCTCAACTAATTTATACACCCGATCGGCCACCAAATCTAGCACACCTCATCTACGGCCTTATGAAGGGTCTTTAGGCATTTTTCTGTTATGGCTTTAGCCACCGATAAGGAGCTCTAATGAGGAGTACATATGAGGAGCTTGGATGAGGATCTCATGATTAAGCACGCATAATGAGAAGCTATGATGAAGACCTCCTAAGGAGGAGCTCGAATGAGGAGGCTTAGTCAAGCGCACTAATGAGGAGCTTTGATGAAGAACTCTTGGCAAGGAGCCCGAACGATGAGGCATGATGAGACGCTCTGATGAGGAGCTCTAATAAAGACCTCCTAGTGAGGAGCTCGGACGAGGGGGTATGGTGAGGCGCTCTGATGAGGCCCTCCTGATGAGGAGCTCATGACCATTTCCTTATTAAATATAGCCTTATCTACTAGCCCTTTGACACTAGTTAACAGTGATCATGGGATCGTGTCATATTTATCAATTACTAAATTTCTCATTTCTCTACTCCATATGCCTCTTTTTTTTTTTTGCCGCCATCCTTTGCTCGACTTTGGTTTGTCATTAACTTGGATTTGTGCTTCGTCAATATTGACCTTAATTTTTGTGTGCTCAATCATTGCAAGTTCTGCACGTCCATCTCCTTCTTTGTATCCTTCGATCTTTAGTTAATCCCCTATGCGCATTCGGCCTCTTTCACTCAACCCAATCATTAAACTAAGCTCTTTAGCTGTATGTTTATCATTTGCGTGTTTAGCCCGCATGCGTCCACCCTCCACGTGTTATTCTCTTTTGCTACCATGTTCTTGGTAGCTTTTTCGCTCGTTGAGGGAAATAGGCTCCTTAGTCTATTAGTGCCAGGATCTTCCTAGATCTTGTTAATGCATCTTTTAATCAATCCTTATGGAAGGCTTCGACACACTCAACTTTCTTTTGCATGTAGCTCTTTTGTCATCATTACTGTGTAGCCTTTTTCTATTATTTTTTGTTGATGGGCCAATATTCATGTCCAAGTTGCTCCAAGTGTTTTCTTATGAACTTAGATGTAGCCAGAGTAAGTTGGGTTTTTGGTCGCCTTGTATAATTCAGTTACATGTAACAATAGCTCGTCCTGCATTTTGGTAACATAATAAGTTAAGGAACCATAAATTAATAATAATAAAGTAATGAACTTTTCTTTTCATTGTTATGTCGTTGTGAGTCGTGGTTTCTTATACATTGGTTGCATCACTATGGGAGGTCATGCCAAGGTCACTGGATTAGGCAAGTCTATTCTCCTTAGTGGTTAGTACTTGCACTGTCATAATTATTCTCTATGTGAATGACCAAGTTGACTCGGTGTTTTAACTCATTTTGAGAGTGAGAATCTTCATCATTTCGCCTCTTGTTATTGCGAATTCCAATTCCATCATCATTCTCCCTGGTAGACGGATCCATTGGCCATGAGAGCATTAATCTCCTCCCTCATCCGCATCATCACCATCGCCACTACCATCCTCGTTAGGTTCAAAGGCTTGTAGCACCTGTATCTTCCTATTGATGTGCACAAAAAGCTCCCTCCGCTCCGTGTCTACAGCTTTTTATATGGAACTATTGACCCATTCTTTTACGGGATCAATGTTCTCTATCGGGATCTCATTCACCATGCCATGAGGCTTGGGTTGTGCCTCAACGTCATCCTGTGGGGCGGCCATCATATGTGGGAAGCGTTAGTTGCGCCCTTACTCAACGTCCCAGAGTATGTCCTTCATACAGTCACTAGTAAAGAGGGAATTTTTAGAATGTGGGTCTTTGATTACCGGTTGATTTTAAGGACTTGTGATTGTAGGAGACATCGAGTTCTCATGGTCGGCGCCAAACTGTTGAGGCCAAAATTTGCTCTAACAGTATGTCCATGATCGATCAAACCTACAAGATAGAAAACACTAAAGAAGCGTAGGGGTTACAACCTACGAACCCCCCTCCGATGCTTCAGTTAGAAACTTTAATCGAAGCAATAGATTTATAAATAAAAAAAAACAAGAGTTGTGAATTATTAGCATGTACCTTATGGATCACATATGGGGTATTTATAGGATTTACTTAATAGAGTCTTGTAAGGCTAAAACTCTTAAGTTGATAGAGCCAGTTGAGATTTTACCCAATTTGGGCCATTTTGTGATAAGATATTTGATAAGTCATATATCCACCCTCTTGAGTGACGATCTTGCACTTAATGTGTATTGGGCGTGTTAGGAGATTCACCTCATAACATTCTAAGGCCTTAGCCTTTGGGGCCTCTTGTGCATTACTCTTGGCATTGCCTATGGTTGTAAACTTTTCTAATTTAATTGTAGACGTGAGCTCATATTGGAGGGGGATTTTTGTTCTAATCAATGCCTTAATATAATCTCGTGGCTTAGCAACACGGTAAATCTTTCTAAGTTGTTCTTTAATCTTATGTGTCTCATGTTAAGTTATGGAGTTATTTTTTTACATTATTTCTTTGCTTAGGTGGCAGGGCAGTGATTAATTAGGGAGAAACTTTTGGATATATTATATTTACGTAGATCGATTCATCTCAATCACACATATATTTAATGTGAGATATATAATGTCTTATCCAGATCCTAAGAATTTTGGCCAAAAAAAATTCCTATTAAAAAATTATGTCTCATTGTTTTTTATGTTGAGAAATTCTTGTGTAAATCGTGTTTATGATGGATCAATACATCTCAACCCACACATATTACTTTTACACACATTTAATATGATATATAATGTCTCATCCATATCCTAATAATTTTGGCCAAAAAAAATCCTAATAAGAAATTATACCTCATTGTCTATTATGTTGAGAAAATCTTGTGTAAATCATATTTATGGTGGACCAGTACATTTCAACCCACACATATTACTTTCATACTGTTATATCATACATCACATCAAATTTATATGTGATTAAAATAAATTGGTCCACATTAGATACGATCAACTCAAAAATTTCTCTATTAAATTTTTTTCTTTCAAGAAGGGATCTTAAATGCACTCTTAATGCACTTACGAGGTGATCATTGTCATCCATCAAGTATTCACAAGTGTATAAAAAGATCTCAAATGTAGATTTAGGGCATTTTTCATCTTTCAGTTGTATTAGGCCTTAAATGCCTTAAATCAGGCCTCAAAATTTAACACCTCAAACTCGCTTTAAAAGCACATAATTAGATATAACTCTATTAAGACCCATGTATCGAGTAATGATAAATATCATTCCTCAAGTATCCTTAAATGTAGATGGAGTAATGTAACATAGTACACTAAGTTTCATCACAGCTATAAATATTATTTTTATAAATCACGCCACCCATCATATAAGAATTATATTTATAATTCTATCATGCATGTACACAAATTTCTTAAAATAATGTATTTTTTTTTTAAGGCTAAAGATAATTTACACCTAAAATCAAACTTAAAGAATAATTTAGCATAAAAAAAAAATTGAAATTATAATTCACACCAAAAAAAATATGTAAGAAGTATAAATAACATCCTAAATCAAAATTTTCGATTAACTATTTTAACAATTAACCCCAAATTAAATATTTCTTTCCATTTTCTACCCCAACATTTTAATTATATATTTTTAATTCATTTTATTATTTATAACAAATATTTTTCTCTACATCCATTTACTACTACCTCCACATGCCACTCGCAACCAGCCCATGCCGAATTTCGCCATTGCTGCCAACCACCAACACCGATCCATGCTATCGCCGACCACCACTGCCACTGCCGCCAATCGCCTCCGTCGACCACCACAATCGCCCATTGTCGTCAACCACCACTGACCCTTATTGCCACCAACAACCACCGCCGATGGCGATAGTGGTGGTGGTCGACAATAGTCGGTGTAGTGGCCGGCATTGGTGGTGGTCGACATGGATGATTAATAGCGGCAGTGGAATGGTTACTGGAGGTCATGGTGGTGGTAAATAGATGTAGAAAAAAAATTGATTTAAAATATAAAATGGAATAAAAATTAAATTCTAAGGGTTAAAAATAGAAAGAAATACTTAAATTGGGATCGATTTTCGTAAAAAACTTGATTTCGAGTATTATTTATAATCTTTGGATGTAAATTATAATTTTAAAAGTTTTTAACACAAAACTATATTTAAACTTGATTTTGGGTATAAATTCTCTTATTTATTTTGATGACATTTAATTAGCTTTTTACACTTTTTTGTGTCAAAACCTTGTTACGGCGGCCGATCACAATCATTCCTCATACTCGGTATTCAAACCTTGAAAGTAACTTCTATTCCAGAGTTGATAATAAGAAGTTAAATATTTAACTAAACTAGGGTCACGTATAAGATTACGATTATGAATGAATATATAAAACAAAACATTTTAGCGATATGAAGGAACACCATTGTTCTTCTTGGACACTTACGATGAATACCAACAGGACAACAGATTGTGACCTGGTGTACAAGCAAAGTAAGCCTCCACAAAGTAAAAACATTTAAATATTTCATGAAACAAAATAGATTTTAAAAAATCAAATAAACAGAAAAACCAACCACTCACACCAGTGACTGTAATCCCCAACACCCCCAAAATCACTACATAAATAGACGAAGGGGGGAAATGGACTCTTAAAATATAACTCAATACTGAAACAATTTTATATATTATAGAAAAGACCCAAACCCAAAATTGTCCCAACGCCCCCTTTTTTAATCAACAAATGAAGCAAGCTCGGTGGGACCCACTTGTTCGTTCTATTGCTGCTTGCACTCTGGAGGCCTCTCACCGGGCTGTCCTGCTTCTCCTGCTGGCACTTTTCCACCCTTCTGAATAAAAGAAAACAACACAAAATTTACATCTCCAAATGAAATTTATAACTCATTTATCTTCTTATGAAAAGAGAGGAAAGCTCATGCAGCATGTAACTAAACTGTACCTTCTTTTTGGACTTGCCTGTATCTTCATCTTCATCTTCATCATCATTATCATCTTCATCATCCTCTTCATCCTCTTCTTCATCCTCATCATCTTCCTCACCTTCTTCATCGTCTTCATCCTCATCTTCAATGTCACCAAATTCATCTCTCTCATTAGCCTCACCGGTAAACCATGACACAGCATGTGGGATAATCTTGTCCCGGATAGTTGACCTATGCAGAATACAAAAGTTAGATACAGGTCTATTTATGTCGTTCCAACACCATAAAGCCCGATATATACTCACCCTATGTCATAATCTTGTTCCATTAGGTTCTGAAGCTCCTCTGCCTATAATGGAAGGAAAAAAAAATTGCATAAAAATCGGAAAAAAATAAAATAAAATAATGAGATTTATATTTTTCTTTAGTATGATCATACAGTATCTTCATCAATATCTTCTTCATCGTCAGGTACTTGAGGTGGACTAAAGAAGTTGAAGAAACTTTCACAAACTTCAGTCTTAGTTATTGGCTTTGAATTCTTCGATCCCTTCTTAGGCTTCTTCTTAAGTAATTTTTGTGTCAAACATTTTCCAGAATGCCACTCAGTCTCGGTCCTACAAAACACAGGATATAAATTGCCATGTTTCTCTAGCCAAACAGAAGAAATTGCACACACACCTCTTTAACCATAGAGCAAACCGCTTTGGAATATACACTACAAAAGAAAAGAGGGAATGAAGCGAAAATTCACCCTATTGCTTTCTCTAGAATGGGTTCATCCTCATCAATCATGTGATATGTCTTCGTCAAGACAGAGTTCTTAAAAAAGGGATTAGTGTCAAAAAAGAACTCAAGCTTGAATCCCTTGGGTTCCTCAATCTTACACCACTTGATATCTCTGAGGTATTTAAGAGCTCCTTCATCACGCTCAGAAATCTGATGATTATAAATATGTCAGCATACTTGTCATAGAATTCCAGAAGTAGTACATGTACCAAAATATGTAAATGAAAAAAATAAAAAAATAAAAAAATTGGCAAACAACTAACCTCCTCAGCTAATATTTCATTATTTTTCATTGCAGTAAGCCAAAAATCAGGAACTCCTTTCTCTGTAACAACACAAGAGTTTATATCATCACTTCAATATAATGGCCTTCATTTGCTATGAAGAAACTATAATCTGAAATTAGACCATACCCTCAGCAGTTTTACCCTCCTCTTGACCTGCTGCAGCTTCGTTTGTGACCCCTTCAGCTTCAACCACACCATTTACAATATCGTGTCGCTGCAAGTGCTTGTAGAATAAGTTAAGGGCCACAATAGATCAAAATTACCAATTTACAAGTTAACTTAGATATTTGAAACTAGCCATGTTTAGATAAATAAAAATGTAATCACGTAAAAAATGGTTTGCTTCTGTTTTATGATAGCAACTCCCTCATGGCATGCACAGCAATGAAATGTATGCACATACACTAGCATAGAACAAGGCCCCAAGAAAGATGAAGGTAACGATTAAAGCACCTTGGCATATAGTGGCTGATACAATTTCTGATATTTTGCTTCAAGTGCTGCCCGCTCCTCAAAGAATTTTGCCTCAAACTCACCATGCTGACTCTGTAAAAGGCATAGGAATTAAAATTAACTCAACTAATCAAAATGATAGGAAGTCTTGTACTTTTCCACAATCAAGCATTGTTAGAACTAATAGTAGTGGAGGAGATTAGAACTTAAACTGCAGTAATGGCCTAACTCAGTATTCATGCTTATCACCATAGAATGTTATATCAACGAAGTGGGTAAGGATAGGGAGGAATTTAGGATGTAGACATCATAGCGAGCCAAGAGCTGATGGGGAACAAAAATTGGCTTTCTGAGATGCCCTTTTTATTTATTTTACTATCAGATCCACTTCCTCTGGATTATTCCAGTGAGCCCACAATATCAATGAGAGGAAAAGAGCAATCGCTGTGTCTCATAGAGGATCATATTTGATACTTTACCAGCATTAATATAAAGGGTGATTGCATGAGACTATGGATGGTTGTTCACATTGTGGTCTTACTGAAGAGTGATTTCTCTAAGCCACATAATTGCTGATATAGTACACTTCCAGTACTACAATAAACTGCAACATACATTAAGCAACAGTTGAAGAGAAAAACAGCATAACATACTTGTGGTCATCACTAAGCAACCAGAGAAAAACCTGGAAGATCATCTTGCCAAAAATAAACAACTTTGAAGCTTTATTATTTGGTTGTATGAAGAAAGCGGGTAAGGGAGGGAAGAAGATAGGTATATAGGCACCATAGCGAGCCAAGAGTTGGTGGGAAGCAAAAAGTAGCTTTCTGAGATGCCCTCTTTCTTTATTTTGTTATCAGATCCTCTTTCTTTGGATTATTCCAATGAGCCCACAATATCAATGAGTGAAAGTGAGCACTCATTGTGTCTCATAGAGGATCATATCACTATAAGGAATGGATTAAGTACAGAGTTATCATATCATAATCACAAAGTAGCTCATGTAACATCTTTAAAAAAAAAATTGCATTGAACTATGAATTGTTGTTCACATTGTAGTCAAACAGGAGTAATTCTCTAATCCACATATTTAATTAGATAGTAAACACTTCCAGCACAACATAAAACGGTAACATACATTAATCAATAATTAAAGAGAGAACTTGCCTGGATCTTTCTGAGAACCTCCACACGCTTACGCACAATTGGAGATAAATTCTCTAGGACATCAGAATGCTGCCCAGCCAGACTCTGTATCTTACTCTACAAAAAATCACCACAATACAATCAATCATTCAAACTGCAACCTTCATAAACTTGTTCATTTTTTTTAATATAGTTACAACTATTACTGAATTTCCAAAACATACACAAACAAAATATTTAAGTCCTTTTCATTTTCAATTTCAAGCGGTTATTATCTCAGCAATCAAACAGATAGATAAGTAAAGCTACCTGCAGAGCATTAACGAGGCCAGCTCGATTCTCATCGCTGAGGGCTAAAACAGAGGATAAACAAACAAGCACTGTTATAATCTAGATTTACATAAGCTACAGCAGCCATTGTAATGCATTAGACAAGAGAGGTGGTAACGAGTTCTGAGAGGAGAGGAAATACCAGAGCTGAGATTGGACATGTTGAAGCTACTCTTGTCGTTGCTCATGCTGATTTCGAACAATGGGGAAAGAGGAAGAGGAAGAGAAGAGGGGGAGACGGAAAATGCGGAGGAGAAGCTAAAACCCTAGAAAATGGATTGTTTTTGGAGGCGAGCAAACAAGGGGGGGCCGAAGTGAAGAGCAGCACTACGAACGTGGCCTCCCTTAAATCCTCGTTTGATCCTCCTACTTTTATATGGAAAAGCTGGTCGTTCTAGGAAATTAAATAAATCAAAATAAAATGTCGAGGACGGCTTTTATGTAAGTTGGGCTGGATCCTTGTTGGCCTGGCCCATTTAATATTCCCCTCTTTTTTATATAATATTTTATTATTTTATTATTTTATTATTTTAAATTAGTATTTTTTAATAAGTGTGTGCTTGTAAACCTGATTCAAAAATTGATATTTAAAAACGTGTTTATGTTATGTCCGGTTTTTTTATTTTGTCTGACACATGTTTTCAGTTTTTTAATTAGAAAATGTGTTTGGTTCAGTAAAAAATAAAACGGGTTCATAATGTCATTTCTGTTTGGTTAAAAAAAAAAAAAAAAAAAAAAAACAAGTTTTAGTTTTGCATTCTAAAAGTGCTCTTGTAGCCCCACTTATGTTCGTAATATGTATTTAGCTTACATTTTCAATAGTATGCGTCATCATTTTATCTTTTTGCATGCAGTTAATGTAAACAAAATAGCCTTGGAATGTGTGCATGGCATTTTGGCATAACATCAATATTATTAATCACATTGTGATAGAATATTAAAATAAGAGAATTTCAATTCATACATATTGTTCGTAGCATTGTGATAGAATTGTTCAATACAACGGGCCAAGCTAATTTCATGCATATCACATAAATATTCAATATTTATAAATAAAAGCCGCAGCACATAGTATCTATATTATTTAAAGTTTTAAAATAAACAAATTTCTCCGTTTTAGTCATTTCGATGTTCTCATGTTTCGTCAGCTATTATATTACGCACTGTAGATACCTTTGATGTATATCCAAAAAGTTGATATCCTCTACTTCACCAATATGATTTGGGAGCGTCCCTTCGACCTCCGTTTCAAAATCCGATTCCTCTTCGTTCTTGTTTTGTTTGAACAAATGGTATTGAACACCGAATATCTTGATGAAGTTGTGCATGGCACAACACACATGAACGATGAGTCCTTGTTTCATCAAATTATAAGGAGACATTGTTTCTAGGATTTTAAACCTTTGCTTAAGCAACCAAATGCTGAGCTATATTATTCCCCTTAATGATGAGTGTCAATAATTAAACAATTCTTTCTTCCCGCGAGTACATCTACCTTGTCCCCGATACTCAGACAAGTGGTAACGCTCACTCGTATATGGAGTGCAGAAACTCATCGTAGTGGGATAACCCGAGTTAACGGCGTAATACTCACCTATCACATAAGTAAAATGTTAGAAATATGTATATCCTTATAATTTGGTCATAACATGCAATGTTGTTACCAACTCTTGGCAAAGGGAAGTTATTTTCTATTCTCCCAACTACATCATGAAAAACTTTGGCATTATTCGATGTTCCCTCCCAGCCGGTGTACACAAATATAAATGTTATATCAAATGCGCAAGCCGCCATCATGTTCCACGATAATACTGATTTTCGTCTTCTAAACCTTACTTGTAGAGTTGGTGGAACTTTCATCGTACCTATGTGTATACCATCAATTGCACCAATGCAGTTTTGAATGAAGTGAGATATGTTATATTAGCATACACACATCTTATATAAGTTCTAACAATCATAGTAAACTTTGATAGTATGAATGCTGATACGTTTGAAGTGACATAATATGATATTAGAGTTGTTGTCAACATAGGGGAAAAGAGTTGCACGTGTAAGGTATTTAACTTGGATAGAATTATGTGTCCATATGTCATAGGACACAATAGGAAGACTTGTCGGAATCCGAATCAATAAGCACTAGTTGAAAACACTTTATAATATTACATTTGTTATTTTATTTTGTAAGAACATTTAGTATCTTTATTTTTATTTTATATGAATATTTGTTATCCTTATTTTTATTTTAGTTTTATTTTGTATTAATATTTGGAATATTTATTTAAGAAAAGTAAAAAAAAAAAACTAATAAAACAAATAGATAGACACTAGTCCAAACTGAGTTTTTTTTTTTTTTGTCTTTATTTTTACGTCATTCTTATAAAATATATAATATACATCTATATTTCATCTAATTGTATTTATATCTTTCATAAATTAAAATTTCTATAATTCCAATTCTCTAACTATTTATTCTTCAAATTGGGTATCAGCGTTGAGTATTTATTCTTCAAATTGGGTATCAAGTAGATTGGTTGAGATAAGATCTTATATAATTCCAAATATATAGAGTACATGTGTCGGATTAAATTATTTAATAATTTTTTCAAATTCAAAATATACCGTCTAATTTTCATTTTCTTTGGACCAATTATCCTCTATGACCAAGTGAATGAGAAGAGAATGAGAGCATAAGAGAAGAAGAGAGCATGGATAAAAATTGATATTTCTAAAATAATATTTATATGAATTAAATAAAAAAAATGTTATTCTTATATTATAGAAAATAATATATAATATATACACACATTTTGTATCATACATCCCACACATATCTACACAAGTTAGTATATATCTTACGTCTATAGAAGTTAATCTTATCATCATTTATTTATTGCAATGAAATTCATATTGAATGGAATTCTATACCTTTAATTGTATAAACAACACTTAATTGTATAAACACCCAATATCAATTTTTTTCCAAATATGTTTACGAATCATTTGTAAATAAAAATCTCTATAATTCCAATTCTTGTAGTATTTATTCTTCAAACTATGTATCAAGTAGATGAGTTGAGATAAGATCTTACATAATGCCAAACAAATTGGTATGATTTCAGTTTCCTCCTGAATATCTACTCTGAATCCATAATGTATAGAGTTCATATGTATAAGTCCCCATATAAGGTCACCAAATACATTTTTAAGTTCAACAACATGTATACACTAAATATATTCTCCCAAGTAGGGATTCCATGCTATTGTATCATTCTCATTACATAACAATAACTCAAAAGTCAATTGTATTAGGCTATAATAATAATAATTTGAGATATAAAATTTTTACATAAGTCGAATTTCATACATACCTAATGAGAATTGGAATTTACTTGTCTAAATTTACTTGTTGATGCCCTTTTGTCACCCTACCTAAAGTCGCATTAAAGAGATCATCCACTATTTCTACGAGCTTTATTTTAATTAAATACAATAAATCGGGATAAATTTATAACCGCATCCAGATCAACAATAAACATTAATTAATATGCTACCAATCATTTCATTAAAATTATCTATAAATGTTATTATAAATATTTAATTAAAATTGAAAAATATTTACTGTATTTTGCAACCACTTCCCACAGAGTCTTAATATCTTAAAAAAATATTGTCAACTTAAATTCCCATTATGAGTTGGACGGTTAACTCATCTTTACTTCTCTCCCACATCATTGCAACCCCCTCAACGACCTTATCCAGTTTACAATATGGATCAACATGTATTACATTATATTTTCAGAGTTGTTTTGGATCTAAGAATAGAGACTTGAGTTTTTCTGAATCCATAAATGGAGACTTGAGAAAAGTGTTAGGCTTCATTATCCTCATATATCATTATGAAACTAGCGTTGCATAGGAGGCATTATCAGCTCTAGCCACACCTTGACAAACAATAAAAGATATAAGACTTAGGAAAATTTAAAAGTTATTCTCTTAACTATATATAAGTAATATTTATATCTGATCCATCTCCCATATCACCTGAAAAATGATGTGGTCCTGATGAATGTCATGTGACATATATAGTATCATCCCCCAAGAGATCTGAACTAGCAAATGGATAAGATGCAACCCCTATTTTCTCATAGATCAAATCAACTTTACACTCCATCTCACCGAATCTCTCCTCTAGCCCACCAAATCTATCATTTATCTTCTCACCAATATCATCAACTTCTCTTCCATCCTGTATGTCATATACCACATATCACCATCAACAATTGGTGTAGATGGAAAGGCTCGATCAAGAGTTGGTGTCTCATCCTCCATCTCAAAAAAATCTTGTGCATGCTTCATATTTACATTCTCCTCCTCCTCCTCTACTTTCTTCTCTTCTTTATGCTCCTCTTCCTCCTTCTCAATATCCTCCTCCTACTCCTCCTCCATCACCACGATGTCATTGCCATATTGAATATATATAGAAGACTCTTCAGAATAGTCTACGTCATCGGTGGTAGGATCAAATAAACCCATAATATAATCAATGACATCATCTTTAATCACGTCGTCGAACGGGTCAATATTGACCATATAAAAAGAATATTTTTCCATCCTTGACGGACGTAAGATTCCATGTAATCTAGCCTACATCATTAAATGAAATTTACATAAGTCGGTTAGTTAAATAATTATTTATTACAATAAAAACTAACTAACTTCTTGGTTACTCAAAACTTTAATGATTTTCTTGAGTATTGGTTTACTAGAATGCATGGCCCAATTTAAAATCTGTGGCTTACTGGTTTTCTCTAAATTCTCAGCAAAAGTCACTCCAACGTTTGAAATTGCTTCAAGTACCCATACCTACAATAATTTTTTTTTAAAATTATTTTATTAAGTAATGAAAACTAACTATAAATCCAAACTAAGACTAATTACCTAGAAGGCAAGCGAAAAATCGAGTAAGTCCCACTTAATAGTTTGCAACTCTTATGGACTTCTCCACGAGGTCATTCTTCTTAGTGTTTTGCATAGTTCTCTCGTGAACTATTTTACCCCAAGAATAATTATTGAAGAGCTCAATATCCGAGACTATATAGAAATATTGACGTGGTATTTTATGCGACTCTCTTAAATCTAAGAGAGCAACCACCAAAAAGTAAAGAAGCCTTAACTTCATGTGTAAATCATCCATCTTTATTGTTTTATCAGCATCTCGATCATGCCGTTTCGTAGTTTTACTCTCAATATTTTCAAAAATCTTTATAAGCTGACCACATATAATATGATCATTTCCTTTAAACCAACATTTTAAGAATACAACATTTTTGCTGACTTCGACAAGTAAAGAGGCTAATATTTTATGACAACTCAATTCGGTAATAAGACAAAACTCTTTTATTGAATAACAGAGAAGTTGACCATTTATATAACCAAGACTTTTTTTTATTGAGTTTGATGAACAATCAAAGAATTAACTATTTGGGCAGAGAATGTAAGCCTCATATCAACTTTTACGAAATGGCTGAAACATAATTTATAAAATATTTATAACTTTTTATAATTAAATTTTCTCTTAATCATACCAAAACATCATATAATTTTGATCTAATGGTAATGGACGATGAAAAATGTTTCTCTAATTTAAGAATGTGAAAAAGTATAACCGAAAGTTCACCTTTGAAAATAAACAATAAAAATAAATATTTTAATTTATTTATAAAAAAAAACAACAAAAAGTAACAGAATTTTACAAAAAAATAGAGTTGGTCTGAAATGTTTGTCTGAGATATACAGACTGACATCTCATCATATATTGACATGTGAGATGTCCGTTTGTGCATCTTAGACAGACCGATCTATGGACTCAGATCCACACTCATAGCTCAAACTTAAATTTAAACTACAAATTATATAACAATTTCTTCAAATTCAAAATATACCATCTCATTTTCATATTCTTCGGACCAATGATCCTCTATGGCCGGTGATGAGATGAGAATGAAGCCGTCGAGTGAGTGAGAAGAGAACGAGAGTGTGAGAGACGTTAAGTGAGTGATAAGAGAAGGAAAGCGTGTGAGAGAAGAGGGAAGGGAATACGATTTCAGTTAGAGTGAAATGAAGAGAAGAAGAGAGAAGAGTACATATTAGTATGGATTTTAGTGATTTAGAGATAGAAGATGAGGGAAGAAGATTTCGGCTATAGTGAAGCGAAAGAGAGAAGAGTAGATGATGGCTTGGGATTTTGGTAATTTATGGAAGAGTAGATATCAGTAAGTTTTGCGAAAATTAATCGGTAATTTCATATTTTTATTTTATTTTTTATTTTAAAAGGGTAAAAAACAAAAACAAAAAAAAAAACAGGGATAAATGGTATTTAGCAAAAAAAAGTTTTGGGAGAGGATAATTTTTAAAATAATCTCTATTTTATATATTTAGGATTAGACCTCATTTAAGAAAAAATATCATTTATATCCTTATATTGTGAAAAACTTTAATTAGATAAATTAAAATTCATATATAACAATAATTCAAGATATTAATTTCAAATTATATTTTTCTAAAACTTTAAGGAGGCAAGATTAAATAAAACTTTGATAATAATTTAATATAATGAGAGTTAAAACCTAAATTTTGCGAACCCCCAACGTGGATCGGCCACTTAGAGAAAATGGTCAGAAAGAGGGATGGATTCTTGAGGATTATGAGAGGAGAATGTAAACCGAATTGCTTGATTTTTCCTAAAAGTGAAGTTAAATGCATGACATGACTCGAAAAAACTGAAGCATTAAGAAACCATTATACTAGACGAATATCACTTCCTTCACTCTTTTGAATTTTAGTCCCATTTGCTTAACATCATTCTACACACAAAAACAACACAAATCCAGTATAGAAACAGCTGAAAACAGAGAGATATGGAAGACAAAATTACAAAGTATACTTGTAAATACTCTGAGAATGAATTACTATTAAGCTATACTGTTATTAATGGTTTTGGTCCTATTAAAATATAAAAGTGAGAGAAATTTCTCTTAGTTCTTATTCAACATTTCTGATTTGATTTAGTTTTTAGGTAAGCTCAAAGATGAAGTAAACGATAGGAGCACGCAATCGGAACCAGAATGTCTCCACAGTGAGGGCTAATTACCTAACATAAATTTAATATGCAAATTACATAATTTTCTCAAAACATGTATTCCAATCATAATTTTGTAATTATATATAAAGTTGTAATTGATAGATAGAAATACTTATAACACATTACAACTTACAAAAGTAAAACAAGTGGTTACACAAAAAGATTAAGCTAAAATAAAAATAATAAAAAATCAAATGTTTACAATATTTCCTTACGAGTATGCATATTTTGAAATAGTTGCAAGATATGTTCATTTTCAATTGTTAAAAATATATATTTTTCAATAAAAGTAATTAAACAATCATCCAATCAATCACTATTCATTCAATTACACAAATGGTTCTTTATAATCTTCATAGCAGGAAATGCTTTTTCGACAGTTGCAGTTGTCACTGGTAATACCAAAACTAGCTTCACCAATCAATAAACGTGAAAAGAGGACACTCTTTTTAGTTTCAATTAGAAGTTTAGCCAAATCATCAATCTTATTCTAATTAGAGAACCTACCATCATAACACACATCTATAATATAATTCTCAAGTTGACTACTTAGGAACATAAGGTCCACATTTGAGAAATCGTGTGGATGTTAGATGAGTCAACCTATACTTATCAAATGATGCAAAAGCACCACTTGGGTTCAAGCAATTCATGAACAAAAGTAATTATGTGTTCACCTCATTGAAAAGGTTATTAAGTTCTTGAATTGCCTATTAATCATAGAATAAAATAACGCGATAATGATGCATATTTGTTAATTGTTGAAATCCACGTCTTGGTCTCCCTGAAATCACAAATCCGTCATCTATGTTACAAATGATACTGCAATGCTTATTACAAAATGTAGAAACTTCATTAAGTAATGGTTCACATCCATCATCTCTCATTGCTTGTAGGCATTGTTTGGATACTTTAACCAAAGACATAGCATTCAAAATGTCTTGATCCTTCTTCTGTAATGCTCGTGATTGTTTATTTGTAATTCCCAAGACATTCTTCATTAAAATCAAAATAAACACAAATTCAAATGATTGGATTGCCTTAAATATTGACAATGTTTCTCCTTGTTGGTCTGTACATGATACATCATCTAAGAGAATCATAAGCACATCAACCATATAATAAAACATAACTGTTATACTTACCAAAGTGTCATAGTATGAGTCCCAATGTGTATCACTAGCTCTTTTGAGAGTAGTTTGTTGAAGCCTTAACTACTTGAAATATCACAAGCATTCAATTGTCTTCTTACTGTGATAATTTTCATATCCCGAAGAATGTCTATTCGTTTATATGAATCACCAATAATATTTAACAATTTGGACACCAAATTAAAAAATTCGGCAACATCAATGTGATTCTTTGCAACACTAATAAGTCCAAATTGGAGTTGATGACCAAAATAATGTATGGAGAAGGCACTTTGATTCTCTCTCATAATCAAAGTTTTAAGCCCATTAAATTTTCCTTGCATGTTGCTAGCTCCATCATAACCTTGTCAATGTAGTCGATATACTTAATTCATATGTAGAAAATAATGAATCAATTGTTGTTTTGAGTGATAAAGCTATAGTATCCTTAACATGTACAATACTAAAAAATTGCTCAATAATACATCCTTTAGCAGCCACATAACGAATTGCAAGTGCCATTTTTCTTTGGTTGAAATGCTGCGAGCCTCATCAATTAAGATAGAAAATAATGAATCTCCAAGATCATTGAGAATGACATTTCTAGTTTCAATTGCAACAACTTTTACAAGTTGCCTTTGAATGGAAGGTGATGTTAATTTCAAATTTCTAGGAGCATTGTTCAATACAACCTCTTTGATAATATCGTTATGATCGGCAAAAAACTACAATAGCTCAAGAAATTTCCTAGACTATTCGAGTCACTACTTTCATCATGACCACAAAATGCTAATCCTTGTCGTAAAAGAAAACGAACACAATCAAGTGATGCAATTGAACGAGTCTATAATAAGCCTTT
This sequence comes from Coriaria nepalensis, assembly GCA_027186245.1. NCBI lineage: Eukaryota > Viridiplantae > Streptophyta > Magnoliopsida > Cucurbitales > Coriariaceae > Coriaria > Coriaria nepalensis. The sequence goes on along the minus strand of CP114484.1, from coordinate 8,614,630 downwards.
TGAGAAATATTGGATTGGTTAGATATGACTATTTCAATGTGTTTTCATTGATCCATCAAATCTTGACATTTCCTCTAAGATTGGTTATGAAAACTATTATGATCTCCAACATGAATTTGAAGTCTATCTTTCTTTTTCCAATTGGAAAACCCACTATTGGTAAAAGAATCTCAATGCATAGCATTAAGCCCACTAATAGTCATAAGATAACAACACATGCAAAAAGTAGCATCTTTATGTACAATATACTCCAACCAATTTTCATATGTATAGGAACCACGAGGCTGGAAATACAAGGAATCGGAACATCCGGACGTTCGCCGGACGGAGTGGGTTGCAGACTCACGGTGGAGAGAGGAGAAGAAGAAGAAGGGGAATAGGAGATAAAAATGGAGATGAAGCTGCTGTGATGCGTGAAAGAGGAGGTGAGTTATTGATAATTATAAATTTAACCACACTAGATTAAAATAATTTATTTTGATACAATGAAAAAATAATAATTTAACCCCTAAAATTTTTAACATATTAAAAAATATCCCTACTTTCTATTTTTTTTTTTCTCAAAAATTAGGTGGCCTCCACATGTAGAGGTGGCAATTCATGCCGGCATGACACGACCCGGCTTGGGCGCGACACGAATTGGTCTATGCCTAAGAATAACAGCACAACACGCCACAAACATAGTAACGGGCTATAAACATGTCGTGCTGGCCAGTGGGCCCGTGCCGTATCGTGCCCGACCCGTTTGTTTAACAATCTCATTTCTTTGAATCAGACATTTAGAAATTAGACTCAATCATTACTCACTTCATAACCACATAGGCTAGCAAAGTAGCAGTTATGATACTCAATGAGTCGAACTAAACTAGAAGTTATGATATTCGATAGGTTGATAGAGCCTTCGACCCGTCAAGTAAACAAGAAGTTAAGAGTCTATGAGGCATTCGATCCATTGAGTATCATAACTTCTAGTTTACTCGACGAGTAGATGGAGAATCTATGAAGTAAGTAATTATTGAGTCTGATTTAAAGAAATTTGATTATTAATGCATTAAAAGTTAGTACCATTAAAATTAATAAATTATTTTACTATACATTATAAAATAAATAAATAATCATTTTGAATAATTATTATTTATTAAATTACAAGTTAGTACTATTAATAATTAAAATTATAAATAAACTGTAAAAAATATTATTTGTGCAAATAAGATTTTGCATTAATCGAAATGTTTTAGCATATAAAATGATTTTTTTTAAAAACCTCTTAAGACTAGAAGGTCCTTTTGGGTCTATGCCTCGCACGGGCCTAAAAGGGCCATGTCGGGCCACATGCCTGCATAATTGGGCACGACACGACTAACCCGTGTCGTGCCTGTGCTCTTGTCGTGCTTTTATCGTCCCGTGACGTGCGTACACGTGTCGACCCGACCTATTTTGCCACCTCTACCCATATGCCTTCTAGCTCTGCCCCTGGGAGCACGCATGCTCATTACGGTACAATAACATTCAGAATATAGCAGCCATGTAAATGATAGGAAAGAATTGTAATAGCACAGTTCTAAAAGATCGAGAAATTCCCCCCTTAGTGAAATCTATTTATCGGAACTACACTCTATTGCTTGCAAACTTAGCTATTGACGTTTATAAATTTCAACCTAGGATCTGTTAATTCAGTTCTATTTTTTATCTTTCCTCGTTTTCTTAGCAAACAAATAGAAAACATGGACAAAGAAAGAGGAAGAACGTGGCAATGGATTGTAGTAACCTAGGACTTCGAGATGCTTGCCATCTCTAGGAGATCGACTATCAGCAGACATGACTCAATAGATTGTTCTTGCATCCAAACCTCGATAATCGAATTTTCATCACCATTTTTGACCAAGCTCTGATCCAATGTGCATAGAGTAGAATCCCAGTTTGCAGGTTGCTAGGGTTATGGCAGGTTTTTTTGACGTTCTTCCTAGGTACTTGCAAAGAAATTGCCACCTCGACTAAAAACTGATCAAGATCGTTTATTTCAGTTGGGGTTCAATTGCCATTTTTTCATAAATTTAAATTTCGATCGGACCTCGACCGAAAAGTTAACGGAGGATTTCAAGGGAAGAATTTTTTATCGTGGTTCAGGGTCCGACCATTTTTTTCATAATTTTTTTTTCTTTTTTAACCCCCTCTCTCCTCTTGGATTAGAAAAATAATTATCTTACTTTATAAATAAAATTGGAAATAACAATTAAAAAGTTTAGTCCTACAAATATTTAGAAATAATACTTGAAATATTTTTAATCTATAAATACCTTATTAGAAGAATAAAAAAAACAAAAACGGTCTACTGCCCCGATTGCCCCCGCCCACTTATCGTCAGTCAGGTCTGATATAGGGAAATGCCTAAATCGGTCGGGGCTTTATGCTCTGAAATGTTGACTAGGGTGTTGACCAATATCGACCGCACTGACCGTTTGCACATGTCTAGTCTTCCACAAATAGAGGTGGCAAAGTGGGTTGGGTCTGCACGAGCATGCATGACATGACACGACAAAAGCACGGCATGGGTGTCGGGCCGTGTCGTGTCCAACTATGCAAGCACATGAGCTAACACGACCCTTTTTGTGTCCGTCCGAGGCATGAGTTAAAAAATGTCTCATAATCTTAGAAGTTTGTTTATCTGAAAATCATTTTATATGTTAAAAATATTTCGATTAATGCAAGATCTTATTTGACCAAATAATATTTATTATATCTTATTTATAATTTTAATTATTAATGATACTAACTTCTAATTTACTAAATAATAACTATTATGAACGATTAACAATATACAAAATATGTATTACATTATTAATATTTTACTAATTACTTTAAAACTCTTCTTTTATTTAAAATTAATTATTATTTTTTTTAAAATAAGTTTTCGAGCTCACGGGTCGAAATAAGCTCACAGGCCAAAACAGGCATGAGCCGAAACAGACTCACAAACCGACACAATATATTTATGACTCGTTACTGTATCTTTGTCGTGTCATATCGTGCCCTTATTTTTAGGCATAGGCACAATACAGGTCAATCCATGTCGTACGCAAGCCGTGTCGTGCCGGCATAAATTGCCACCTCTATCCACCCAGAACCAATAACGGGTCGTTTATTAGGTCAAAGTTTAATCCGAGTTGGACCATTCGACTGTCCAGGTCCAAACTATTTGGGCCTGCCTCGGCTTATTTTGGGCTAATGCACAAATCAGGCACAACTATGTGGGAATATAAAACGATGTCGTTTGTTTTTTAAATTTTTGTTGTTTTCCGCGAAACCTAATGTTGCTCTCCCCGTTAAATTTCTCAAACTCTCAAGAGGCGCCACCGTGAAAAGGCGGTTAACGCCGACGCTAGAAAAAGAGTACCGGCGAGAAGCTCTTTTCTCAAAAACTAGGTTTTAGGATTCTCGAGATTTCCTAAATTTGAATTCTGGAATAATTTTGACTTCTGACCTAATATGGAGGAAGCCGAAGCGCAGTATGAAACATCGAAACCGCCGGAAGAACATTTTTCCTTCCCTCCATACCGTCGAAGACATCTAAAGAGCGAGACTTATCGTACCTTAGTTCAAATCCTGTCTCATTGCAATGGATTCTCTGAGCTCTCACCGGAATCTGAATCGGTTTCACGGGAGCTAAGACCAGGTCAGTTTTGGATTCTGAGAGCATTTTCATATACCTGAGTTTGCGGAATTGTTTTTCATTTTCTTGTCGTTTTCATATCTTCCTGCTTGGTTTGTGAGAAATTAGAATGTGAATGAAATTGTACGAAACTGAAAGGTTTTCCTGATGATCATATTGTTTCGAACGATTATGCTAACCTGGTTTAATTGATTAATTAACTGTTTCCTTTTTCTGATGATCGTATTCTTTCATTTATTGAAGATGATAGTAGCAATTTGAGACAAGCTACTAAGGAAGATGATAGTAGCAATTCTAAAGCTTTGGAGAGCAGACAGCCTGAAGATTCAGCCACTCAGAAAGATCCACTGATTGATGGGAGCTTTGGAGTGGCCACTGTTCAAAAAAGTGATTCTAAGGACACGCGGAAAATGATGGATGAGATAGAGCGGATGATGATGACGGAACAAAGTGAGGAGACGATTGTTGATGATACTACTGAAGGAATTGGTAACCGTGATAATTGGTTTGTTCGAGAAAAAATGCTTAGAGATAAGTTAGAGAACATTATGAAAGAGGATGGAGTGCGTCTCCATGACTATAATATTAACCTCTTATCAGATTCAGTAGAACAGAATCAAAGTGCGAGTGATAAAATCACACCTATGAAGATTCAAGAAGAATTTGTTGATCGTCAACAAATCTTGTCAGAAGAATCTGGGGATATTTGTCCAAGGGTTTCTGAAACTTTATTACCTTTAGATGAAATCATGAATGGAGAAACTTCAAGTCAAATAGAAGGAAGTAATGACCATAGATTTTCGATAAAAGGTAATGGCTTGGATAAATGTCACCACAGGCAGCCAAAAGAGTTGGAGGTGGAGATCATCTCTTGTACTGGTGGTGCTGAACAATCACATGTTCCTATGACTGAGGTTGGAAAGGTTGATGAAGGAGAACAATATAAGGAAAAGATATTTGAAGCCTTTGTCTCATCTTTAGATGAAGATATGGCTGGTAGAATGCTTGAGCACAGCGAGAACTTCAAAGACAATGCTTATTCACTGAAGAATGCTTTATCTTTAGTTGAGGATGAAATGCAGCAGAAAGACATGGATATGCAGAAAGTGCTTTGTAGCACTGAAGCAATTATTCCCCCGTGTAATGCTATACTAGATGGAGAAGTTGAAGAGGGTGAGATATTTGGTGACTATCAGATGGAGGAAAGATCAGCTGGCTTACTTTCTGAAGATGCAATACTATGGCCGGAGAAGGTAGATGATATGGAGCACTCTGAAGAAATAATAGGCAATGGAACGCTCCTTCCTGCTGGAGTGGATAAGAAAGAAGTCGGTGCAACTTCCTTCATATCTGAGGCAGTTGAGAACCCAACTCATGGCAGAAAAAGTATTCAATCTGAGGTTGCGTGCGGACATGAAATTGTTGTTCAGGGGAAAACCATTGAAAATGAAACGAGAAATAAAAATGATTTCATGCTTGAGGAAGGAAGAAATAAACAGAAATATGGTGAAGCCAAGGAAGGTCTTGGTTCTGGGAAAGCTTATATCAATAATTTAGCTTTGGTTGGGCAGGTTATGAAGGAAAACATTTCTGGGAATTGTGGAATCATATCTAAAGAAAAGGTATAGCTCTTCATTTTTCCTGGTACTCTCCCACATATTGTATATCTGATTCTTGTTTCTTTTTGGTAATAATTTTTTTGGTGAATCATGGTAGCTTTGTAAGTTGATTTTGGTTCTGATATAATGAATGTGTGCTCTTGTTGGTCATTTATGACAGGACAACGAAATATGTACAAAGAAAAAACGAGGTCCTCCATCAGAGGAAAGGAAAGCAAAGAAGAAGGTATTATTTTATTTCCTCAACTTTTTTGAGAGGTTCTTGTAATGTATCTTGTTAGTGATGAACTGGTGGAAATATTTAGCAGTGAATCTGTGAATGGATCCAGCTCTTCACTATTGTTCTGAAAATTAGGCCTACACCTAGAAAATAATGCTCAGTCAAGAAAAATACATTCCTTCGTATATAACTAACATGTAATTTCAATTACATCTTGCAGCAAAAGGAAAGAAAGAGAAGAGCAGTGAAAAATAGACAGCTCGGTGTTAAAAGATTGAAGCTGCCGCCAGTAACAAAACCAAAACCTGTAGCATATTGCCGTCATTATCTCCAAGGAAGGTGCCACGAGGTTGTACAATTAATTTTTTAATTTTATCCAGCTTGTTTGAAACTTGGATTCAAATTACTTTTACTGCTTCAAGTTTCACATATATGCTTCTACTGATATTGTTTTCCTTTTCATGTCACAGGGTGACAAGTGCAAGTTTTCACATGATACAGTGCCTCTGACAAAATCCACGGTATGTTTATAGTTTACATGGTCTTCTAGGATTGTATTGACTGTAACCACCTACAACTTCAGTTTGTTAAGTATCAAACTCTATTCGGTAAAGCATAGTTGTGCCGTGAATATTAACCTAATGTTGGAAAAATGGGTTTCTATCTGTTCTCCAGCTCTATTAGCCTCTCTCTCTCACTCCTCTGATTGATTGATTGCAGCCATGCTGTTATTTTTCACGTAATTCGTGCATGAAAGGGGATGACTGTCCATTTGACCATCAGCTCTCCAATTATCCTTGTACTGCCTTTGCATCTAGGGGGTCATGCAGCAAAGGTGATGCTTGCATGTTTTCGCACAAGGTATGGCCTGACATTAAGATCCTCTATCAGTTTTCTTTCATTGCAGTTTAGGATGCTTTACTCTTGTTTTTATAGTATTTACATTGTGTCACATGTGTATTCTTCAGTAGCTATTTACTTGACAAAAATCTTGTTAGCAGGTCCAACTCAAAGACAGCTGTACACCAACTGCAAGTCTGAAACCGGAAATGAAGCTTACATCATCGCCTGGCAGTTCAAAGTCTCCAAAGAAATTAAATCATGGCATTACCTCCAAGCAGAATGCAGATACTAAATCCAACCCTATTGGCATTTATTCTGGCAAGAACACTAACCAGAGTGAGAAGAAGACTCTACTGGAAACGTCTGCACTGGCCCCTGTTGGTGTTAACTTTCTCTCTTTTGGTAAATCACCATTGGTCTATGCAAATAACGTTAATCCAAGTGTTTCATCTCCGCAAAAGAATGGTAGTGTAAATGTTAGTAATGACGTGGACCAAATCGGACAAGAAAGGGTTGAAAATGCAGACAAGGTCGTAAAAAGGTCTCCACCAGAAAAGGCACCAAAGGGGTTACGTTTTCTCTCATTTAGCAAATATCCTGTTGATGACTCTAGCAGTAAGAAACCACCTTCTTTGCCTTTGAGCTGCGATAAGATTGACAAACTATCACAATCACAAAATTATAGTCTGGATTCGGAAGCAGGCCCAACCTTGATGAAGGATAGTGATCTCACGGGCTCTTATTGGACCACTAATGAGATCACTAACAAATCACAAACTGCATCAGCACCAAAAGGAATTAACCTCTTTTCATTTGGGAAGGATTCAATGGATAATAGTATTACTAAAAAACCTATTAGCCCCCCTTCAAACTTGGACTCTCAAGATATTAAAAGTAGTGCTAGTAATCTTCAAAACTCAAGTAAATCCCCTTTGGATCGGCCAGCCACTTTCTTTTCTCTGGATCAATCTTCTGGCAGCTTAGCTTCCGGGATATATAAAGGCACACCAAACTCAACTCAGAAGGCACTTTTTTCAACTTTTGCATTTGCTGCAAAATATGAATCTTTAGTCAAACGGTCCATTGATAATTCTTTCAAGGCTAAGGAGGTAAATAGGGAGTGTAGGGATGATAGTGACAGTGGACGTCCACAGAATGATACAATGAAAGCCTCAAAAATATTGGATTTCTTGTCCAGCCTTGGTGGAAAATCAAGTCAGTAAGACGGTGAATTTTTGTTGCTTAGCATTGAATTTCTCTGAAGGCGGACTTTGGAACAAAGGCTGTGAATGTATTTCTTGGTCTCAAGTTTGGTGAAACATAGCAAGTCAAAAGGGAAGGACAATTCAGACAGTAAGGTATGATTTGTACATCCAGCTAAATGCTAAGTGTTAGTTTCTTTTGTCCAGATATATCTGCTTGCAGTGATTTACAACTCTAGTCAAGGATTCTTGGCTGCTACTTTTGTGGCCCATGGTCTCCGTTGAAGGTATCATAGATCAGTTGAGTCTTTGTTCTACTTTGAATCAACTTAGTTCTCAATGAGGAGAAACTTTACTGTGATTCCCAATCCTATATATTGGCCGTAGGTAGTCTTTCAAATTTGGTAGCTTTCTTTTTTTCATACCGCAATCTGGAATAAGCCCCTCTGTGATACTGGAACTGACAGGAAAACTAGGGATGCCCTTACTTATGCTAACCTGTGAGGAGATCAACTGCTTTCTTGAATTCTTTGACACTTTGCAACTGACAGGGGCGGAGCCAGAAAACTATGTTAGGGCAATAGGGCGGACAAAAAATTAAAATATTGCATACATAAAAGAGAAATTTTACAAAAATAAAAGAATTTGATTTTTTTTTTTAATGAAACATAAAGAATGAGAGTATTTGATTAAAATAATAGTGGATTAAAGTGTATAATTAACAACATATATACCGTATATTCTTATAATAATAGTTAAATTTATAATCTTAAGCAAGGGAAAAATGTGTAATATACAGTATCTTGATCCAATCCCAATTTAAATAGGTTTCATAAATATTAAAATTGGAACTTACACATTTAAAAAATAAGTATAAGTCATGTATATAGAACATAAATATAAAAGGAGAAAAGAAAGTTAGGGCGAGTATTGCCCACCCTTGCCTCCCTCCCCTCAGTACTGAATTTCTTACCATCTTTCTGTGATTCTAAGTTTATGTAAATTTAAAACAAAGCATCTTACTGAAAAGTGAGGTCTTATACTAGGTCTTATTCTTTATTAAAATTATTCAAATTTGAAGCATTTTGGTGCTGCTGAGTGCTACACCTCGATCAGGATTCAGGTGAGGTTTGTTATGTCCAACTGAATGGTTACAGAACTAACATAACGAATAGCAGTTTCCTTTTCTATCCCCCGGCTGTATGTATTGAGTTTGTCTATAATGTATGGCTAGTATGAGTCAAGTGAGAAGTAGCTGATAAAGTATAAACAGCTTTCCTGACTTCTCAACAACAGCTGGACAAATTTTACTGTTTAAATATAAAATCTTTTGTGGTTTTCTTAACTAAGTAAAGTTGCTGCATGAATCCAAAAGTCTTGGATCTGATGAGACCTCCATAATATCCCCCTTAAAACACTCCCTTACTAGAACCAGATTCAATAACTTTCGGTACTGTGTCAGTCTGGGACATCATTGAATGAAATGTATTATTCACTTCTATTATTTGGACAATGTTTAGTGTATTTTTTGGAGTTTCTCGTTTTTACTGCTTTCAGTTTGCAAGAAAAATGGGGGCATTAAATTTGGCTTTTGTAAATTTCTGACTGTGGGACAACGATGTGTTTTTGTGCGCTGGCCATGTTTGGTAGCTCGCAGGAGACTCTTGCATGTGTGTGGGGGCCATACTTTGCCCACGATTTGGAGAGTTAGGGTAAAACTCCAGTTTTTGTAAGATTGTGAGGTAAAGCTGGAACTCTGCGTCATATCACTCGGAAAAGTTTTCATGTGTCTGACATTTTTTAAGCTCGTGATATCATCTTTGATGTTGGCTGAAATTGTGGATAAAATTCGAACATTTTTGAATTGTCTGAGCTCCACTTTTGCAATTATTCATTCTCGCTCTTGTTTTTAGGTGATCATATTCAAATTTCATGATGTTACAACGTTTGCTCTCCTTTTCTCGATCTAAAAAGCCTTAAAATAAAATAAGGCTACTTTTTTGCATGAGTATGACTCATATAGTGTTTACGTAATCTGATAAATAAAATTGTATTATTTAGTAGAGTTAGTTGGACATGGGCCGATTTCATTTATTAGACTACAAAAATAATATATATAATATATTCATGCCAAAATTTCTCTTTGAATTTGGCTTGAAAAATGGTAGGGAGACAAAATTTGGAGAAAGTGGCGGTGAGGTGGCAATCATTCACACCATCACTTGCCGACTTATTATTCAAGTGGGTGGTACGAATAGTTGACACATAACCCCATTTTGTCTAAGAGTATGTTTGGTTTGAGGGGAGGTAGGGGAAGAGAATTTCATTAAGGTATGTTCGAGTCGATTCTCTGAGAGAATGTGAATATAAATGAAAAGGATAATGAGAATGTGAATGATAATTTTTGTGTGTATTTGATTGTATAAGGAATAAGAATGAGAAATAAAAATAGATCAAAGTGTAATATTACAATGTTTAAGAAGTTTTAAAAATTATTCTAATTGCACAATAAAATTTGAAAAATATGTAAAATATTTCGTGTAAATGAATGGTCAGAGTGATTTTCATCAAAGATATTTTATTATAGTGAGAATGAATGAATTTTCCATTTCAGTGGTAATGATTTTTTTCATTTTTAATTTTTTAATTTTTTAACCAAATAATAAAATTGAAAGAAATATCTAACTAAATAACTATTTCCTTTACTTATTCTCTTTTCAAATAAACGACTTTAATCTCCCTATCATTACATATCTTACTTTATTTTATTTTATTTTATATATCTAAGAATTCAAATGAGCCAATCCCATGCAGGTGACCACATGAGTGGCTGGATCAAATCCAATCTAAACCTGTGACTCATTAGATCTTAACTGGTATTCGATTAGTGCGTGGATTAATTAAAAAATGGATTAGTGATAAAAAAAATTTCCTATACCTTTGTGAAGGTAAAATAATTCCTTACATTAAGTAAGTATTTATTTTAGATAACGTGAGATAATAGATTAAATTAAATTTAAAATTATTTTGAGATATTTGTAAATGATAATAAGAATATATATATATTTTTTTATTATAAGAAAATAAATTTAACTAATAATAATAATAAATTATAATTTTATCATATTTATTTAAAGAAATAACTTTTAAAAATTTTCAAATATTGTAATAAAATTTAAAAAATATATCTTCCTATTCGGGCTGAATATATATCACAATTTTCTTTTGTCATTCAATTTTAATTTATTACATACATTATATTTATATAAAAATATCTTCATATTAATAAAAAAAAAAAATATATATATATATATATATATATATATATGTATTATTTTACGAAATAAAATAAAACTATAGAATATATACTATAGAGAATTCCATGTGACCTAATAATCATGTTTGCTTTTAAAATTGTTTAAACACTACATATGGACATGGACCTTCACCTAAGAAGATAATTTGTATTGCATCTTTCAAAATCATGTACTGAAGATTGACCATTTTGAAATTTGTCGGGAGAACTAACAACACATGATTATTGTATTTCTACTTTAGCACCCTAGAGAAGGTTTATTAGACATGACGTGGTTAGTTATTATTGGTCCTTCACTTTTGATCTTGCTGACATGTAACATTCCCGCCATTCACTCTTCCTCATGAAAAATTAAAATGACCGGTTCGAGTACGGACGGACCGGAAAGCCGTCTATTTATATGCAGCAAATACCTTTCTCAGCTTCTTCTCCTTTTCCTCCTCCAATTCCACGAGCAATTCTCTCTCTCTCTCTCTCTCTAGAAGTTTTGAGTTTCTCAGTTCTGCGATGGCGACTTCTTTAAAGAAGAATTTCATGCATCCAAATCTGATCGCGAATCTTCAACAAGTACTGCTGAGTAGAAACGATGGCGTAGAGGAACAGTCGAGGAAATCGGCGTCTGTTCCGGATCAAACTCATTCTCCTTCACCGGTTACGTCTGCAGGAAGCGAAGAACAGAGCGAAGAGAAGAAGGAATTCACGAAGCCAGTAGTTTTGGTCACCAATGGCGAAGGTATCGAGTCTCCTGGACTTACATTTCTCGTTCAGGCTCTCGCACGCGACGCTCGTGTCGACATTTGCGTTTGCGCTCCTCAATCGTCAGTTTTCCTCTTCCTAATTTGCCTGTCCTCCATTTTATTTATTTATTTCTTTTCCTATTTGGAAACCGAGAAAATTTAGAGTTACTTCAAACTATTTCTTCATTTGAAAATTTTTCAAATTAAAAAAAACAAAAAAGATTTTTAAAAAAAAAAAAAGTAGCGAGGTGGAAGGCTGTAAATGGAGAGGAACTAATGCGATCTGTGAATGGTACAGAGATAGATCAGCATCTGGTCACTCTGTGACGGTTCGTGAGACACTAGTCGTCTGCTCAGCTGAAATTAACGACGCAACCGCTTTTGAAGTTTCCGGTGACTCTCTGCTCCTCTCTTTTTACCACTCTTATTTCTTTCTCTCTGTCTCCCCCGGCCATTTTCCTGTAAAATTAATTTTGACACTGTTGATCGACAGGAACCCCTGCCGATTGTGTCTCTTTAGCATTATCCGGTGCATTATTTTCTTCGGAAAAGCCGATCTTGGTGAGAATTATCACTATTTAAGCTGATTCGTTCTTTAGTATATCTAGTTCTAATTAGTTCTCTCTGCCATTTTTATATTTCAGGTGATAAGTGGCATAAATAGGGGATCTAGTTCTGGTCACAATATGTGAGTAATATTCTGTGAATTCATTTCTGATATCTTATTCCTATCTTATGGTAAATTAAACAATCCTGTGCCTAAGTTGAACCATTTTTTGCTAACACTTGATCGCTGCATAGGTTCTACTCAGGTGCTGTAGGTGGAGCAAGAGAGGCACTGATTTGTGGTGTACCATCTCTCTGCATATCTTTGAACTGGTGAATTTTTTCTTCTTTCCTTCCCTATCTCAATTTTTATTCGTTTAATTTTCTCTCAAAATATCCATAGAAAGGGTTATGAAATTTCATCTTCATTTCTTCTTTAGGAAGAAGAATGTAAGCAGTGATAACGAACTGAAAAATGCTGCCAGTGCTTCTCTTCCTTTAGTCTATGCAGCCATAGATGGTGTTGAAAATGGGGTGTTCCCTAAAGACTGCTTCTTGAATATCGAGATTCCTAGTCATCCCTTGACAAATAAGGTTTGTTTTGTCTTTCCGAACAAATTTTACCTCCAATTATATTTTGTAGATTCGTTTTATGAAAATTTTAACAGATGAATCAAAATTTGTCAGGGATTCAAAGTAACAAGACAGAGTAGATGGAGATCCTCTTTAAGTTGGCAGGCTGTGTCGTCAACTAACAGGCATCCTACATCTGGCCAGTTCATGTCGAATCAGCAGAGCCTTGGTATCAAGCTAGCACAGCTCGGCAGGGATGCTTCTGCAGCTGTGAGTATAATATTATGCTAGTTTGATACTATAGTAATCCTTACGAGTTTATATTACAAAACTTTTTATTCATTTTAATGGGTCATTCTCGATTTTCCAATCAATTTCTCAGGCAGCCACCCACCGCTTAAACTCGAACCGGAAGAATGTCGAGATTGAATCAGTTGGAGCTGCTGCAAAATTGAGTTCCCAACAAACTATCAAGAAATACTTCTTCCTTGAGGTATGGAAAATTGGAACATGTTAGAAAATCTATCCTTGCACTCAGGAATGAAAATGAAAAGGATTGCATCTGTACTCATTTTTTATCGGGTTATGAAAAATTCATGCAGTTCTTCGAAAAGGAGCGGGAAAATGTTGATGAGGATTTAGATATTAGAGCACTTGATGATGGATATGTGAGCGCGTTTATTTTTTCTCCCTTCCTGTCTTTGATTACTTCTTTTAATTTTTGTATTGCTCTCCAATCACCAAGATTATGAAGTTTCTTCATTACCTAACAGATTGCAATTACTCCATTATCAATATCATCACCAGTTCCGCCCGGAATTCAAACATTGGTATCAAACTGGATTGCTGAATCTCTTTCCCGTTGAGCTTGTTTACAAAGTAGTAATGGATGTTTCTTTGTTTATGTTGTACAAATATTCTATTCGCCTGGAAAACCTTCGACTTCAAGGAGTAAACCTTCATAACTCGGTAACTTATAATGTTCTGAAACTGGATCTAGCCTGGGGTCATTATTTCAACCCATTTTTCTGATCGAAAATGCTGGTCTGTTTGCCTTCATTATATTAATCATTTTCTTCTTCTTTTTCAATCAACATGACGATCTTAAAAGTCTCAACAAATGAGTTTATGAAACAATATCCCTTTTTAATTTTAAACTCCAGTTTGACAGTTTACAAACTTCTACACCCTTTTTCCCCCAAAACTTCACAGACGTTAATCTATATATACATCAGTATTGTCTATAATTATGAAACAGACAAACAAATGACTAGAGTACAACAACAAAGCAAAAAGGAAGAAGATGATGATATGCCAGACTTATCGAACTCCTCTTTATCCTCATCAAATGCCTTGCTTAAAACTTCTTGGAGTTTCCATGTACCTTCTTTTCTTTGACACCCGTTCCTCTGGATATTCATTTCCGAGGTAGGCAAGTTGTAGCATATCATCCGCATCCATTATCTTGTTCAGTACTTCCGAGCAACGTGGGAAGAATCATTTCCCGAGTTCCTCTGCTCATAAAATAATAAATAAATAAGTAAATAAAACTACATATCTTAAGATCTGAGGTTTTATGATCCTCGAAATAAATTTTTTTTAACTGCTTAGGGCCCCATTTGGCTAGACTTGTTAAACAAATGTTTAATAAATTGATGTTTGGAATAATAGATTTTTACGTATATCTTGCAGACTCAAACTGGATATTGGTCCAAACTGGACAAAAACAACTTGTTTCTAAATTGATGTTTAGAATATCTCTATGATAGGTAATGAGAAAAAAAAATAATTTGAAAAATCGCATTATCGGTTTTAAGTACTTATTGTGGGTAAGAATGTGGAGCATGGGGTTATTACCAGTTCTAGAGAGGGCCCTCATCCTGATGAGATGCTCTTCTTCAATCTTGAAAGGTGCTTCATTTAAGTCCACAGTTGTCCTTTTGGAATGAGGGAGACCATTAGTCTTGGTGCCATCTAATGGCAACTCAGAAGTGCCATCAACTTGAGCAATATCCATTACAACTTTTGCTTCCATGGGGAATAGAAGGCTTGCCAGTCCAACTAACAAGAAACAAGATAATCTCGCAGTAAGCACAATTTGACCATAAAAAGCTCATGCAAAACAAGATGCATATACAAGGCAACCCCAAATTAGATGAGACTGAAGGAAAAAGCTACCCCTGTTTTCAAGGTACAATAATTTCATTTGAAGATCATCGCCTGCCTTAGCAAGAGAAAGAGAAGCCTCTCCCAAATAAGGGGTCCCTTCTTTCGACTTGTTCCAAAATCTCTACGCACAACCGATCCTTATGGGATGCTTTTCCCTCCTCGCTAGACTTATAGTAATCCACAGCTTTAGTAAGCCTTTTCGAGATCTGAAGAGCTTTTCTGCCATCAAAGGTGAGATCAGATGGTCTTGCTCCCTTGGTTAGAAGAGATACTATAATTTTGGGATCTCTCCTTGTAGCAGCAACATGCAATACCGTATACCCCCTTGAGTTTCTACAGTTCATACCAGCAATTCCAAGATCAAGAAGCTCTGTTGTGGTTTTAGCATATCACAGTATGCAACGGCATAATGAAGGGCACAAGCATCGTCTAGATTAGTATGGGCCTCTTTAAGCAGCATCCTAACTAGTTCCACATCATCTGATTCTAAAGCCCTATGCATTCTCTTCACAGGTTTATCTGGGAAATAATGGCTTTCAAGCCTTCCCAAACCAAGCTCTATGCATGAATCCATGATTTGCTTCACAATCTCTTGGGGCAATGCTTTATCAAGAGTGACAATATCAACATTGGATTTAATAATGATCTCTTTACACCTCGCTGATAATCTCTCATGATTTACCGCACATATTAGCTACTGATAGGACTGCCTAGTAGGTGACCTTGTCAAGAACGTCTAGTAGGTGTCTCTGTGATTAAACGAAAAGCAGATAACACGATATTAAGAAAGAAATATTAAGCCTAATAACTCTAGAGTAATTGGACTAGAATCGGGCAAGAAATAAGAAATTTAGTGATAGCATTTGCATTAATATGTGCACACAACTTCACCAAAATATTGCAAACTTGAATCGGAGCATAAGAAACCTGAACATATGAGAGCAGAAATTCTAATACAAAACTGATTTAATAGTGCATTTATAGAACATAATAAGCTGATTTTATTGATCGGAATCATCAAACCACTTGAAGATACGAAAGCAAAAATTCTTGCTGAAACCGGAATAAATAGTGCTTAGATAGAACACAGTAAGCTCATTTTTCACAAAATACTACCAATTTGAGTAGGAGTTGTCAACACGTGGATATATGGAAGCACGAATTCTAGCAGAAACCATCAACTAAAAAGCCAATATAGTTACTCAAGAAAGTTGAAAAAGGAAAAAAGAAAAAATGACTGTTTTCCGAGTCTTTACCTTATAAAGAGCTTACCAATTCGAAGACTAGGAAAATGAAAGAAGCAAAAAGCACCTCCACCATGAAATCGACCGCCGGTCAACAGGCTGAGTGCGAACAATTTTCGTCCACACAATCACATACTCCTTTCGGCAGCGTTTTGACCTTCCTGCTGTACAAGTAAGCCAAAACCGTCGCGAACGAATCGAATCCGATCTCGTAGTCCTTAGTCAGCACTTTCAATTCGAACTTACCGTCTTTCCCTTTAGCGCTCGAGAACACGTTCTTGAAGAACGGACTTCTCGCTGAGAGAAT
The DNA here is from genome assembly GCA_027186245.1 of Coriaria nepalensis. Classification (NCBI taxonomy): domain Eukaryota; kingdom Viridiplantae; phylum Streptophyta; class Magnoliopsida; order Cucurbitales; family Coriariaceae; genus Coriaria; species Coriaria nepalensis. The sequence continues at coordinate 8,598,184 of CP114484.1, read as the reverse complement.
GCAGCCGATGGACGGTGACTTCTCCGCCATTACCTACAACGATCCTGGCGACGGCGAAGGAGTCAGATTCAGCGGAACCGAAAATATATTCTAGGTTTTCAGATAGGCGTCGAAGAGCTGAAACCTCTGGATTTGAAGGTTCAGATGAAGATAGGATTTCGAATGTGTTTCCAGCTCCTGCTGCTGCTGCTGCTGCTGCACAGCAAATGTCACTGCTATGGCTGATCTCGTTCGAATCCGAGCATCCTAGTATAGTAGAGGTATCCATCGCGAAGCGAAATCAGGGCGAGCAAAAATGTAATCACTAATCAGATACTGCAATTTATCAAATAGAGAAGCTGGATTCGATATAACTTTCGGTCGGCCATGAATTGGGGGGATTACAGAGAATGAGAAGTCAGAATTAGAGAGAGAGAAGTCTTCGTTACATCAGCTGAGAACATTGATGAAGACTATTGACGACTAATTTGTGAGCTAAAAACGAGGGAAAACCTCCATGTAAAGGCATACGAACACGAAACACAGTGTTACCGCCATTACTGCAACCCAATTTGAGGGCGCATTTTTGTCCGTACATCATTATTCAAAAAGGAATATTTTGTGAAGAAAACAAAATATTGTGAAGAAAATATTTAGTTATAATACTCACTTAAATAATGATAATAGCGAATGTGAAGAAAACAATATTTTTTATTATTATATTCTTTTAAATATATCATTCAAAAAAGAGAAAATATATAAATGTGTGAATCATTATTATTACCCAACACGCTCTCAAAATAAATTCCTAAAAATTTTGGGACAAAAAAAAAAACTTAATAATTCAAAATAATTTATATATTATTTCTTTATAAACAAAATTCAAAAGATCATCTACAAATAATATTCATTAATAAAATTTAAAAAAAAACATGTGGAAATAGGAAAAGGATTAATGAAATCATTGATGCTTTATTGTTTATCTAGTTATATAAACGAGCGAATGATTTTGAATAGTGAAAATGAGTTTCTTAGTTAAAAATTTTGACAAATTACTTAATAGAAGTAAATTTAAATGTTACAAAAAAATACATGTAAAATAATGAGTTATTTTCATTCTATTTGAAAGACATATTTTGAAATGAATGAGTTAATTCTCTACTCCGAGTCTTTAAGGAATGAAAACGGTTCTTCGATTTTGATAAAATCAAACCAAACAGAAGAATTCTACTTAGAGAATCGAACCAAAAGCTTCCAAGTATTTGGTTCTTCATATTTTCAAGACATTTCAAAACTCAACGACCGAATAATTTGGAGAAAAAAAATGAAAGATATCATTATTTAAGACCTAAAAACTTAGTAAGAACATTAAAACCGTTTTTTAAGAGAAAAAAAAAACATGTGGCAAAACGAAATAAAAATATTTGAAAGAGATGAAGAAGTGCCAAGAAGCTCCTCCCAAGCAAGGATCCAATTGCTAGGTCAATAGAGGAGAAAAAATAGAGATAAAAGAAAAAAAAAATTAAGTGTGATCACTTCAATATTAAGAATAAAAAACATGGAGCGCAGAATAATATACTTGAATTAAAAAATCTATGAGCTAAGTTATAAAAAGCTATTTAATTTTACGAATATTAATACTATTGATGATACAAAATACTTTAATTTTAGTATTCATAATGTCAATTTTAGATTTTAGGTAATATCGGTTTGATAATAAAGATTAACCAAAACAAGCAATTTTCAAACCGACATATGAAAAAAAAAAAGTCGAAGTTGTTAAATTTGATCCAAAAAAGAATGAAAAAGCTAATCTCTCCTATTATGAGGAGAGCATACTTTTTCCAAACCTCTACCGATAGTTGACTAGAATCCTCCTTCCTTCTTCTCAGGTGGAGAAACATGACTACTGCTTATTTCTTTCTTAGGATGGATTGTCTGAATGATTGCCTCGAATTCCTCTTTTGCCCTCTCCAACACATTCGGAGCTCTCACCTCATTAATCAAAGTTTCATCATCAATGTCCTCTCTCCTTCCATGAGTTTCTTTCTGGTGTACATGTGACTTCCCTTCAATCTCTATCTTATATTGAATGAAGTGATTGCCTATGTGTTTCGTACATATGAAATTTGTCTATAGAAATTCTTAAACATTTTCTCTAATACCAACTTTGTAACACACTCCTACTAGATATATAATATTATAAATACTTTAAAGAAAATAGCTAGTTTTACAATATAACTAATAAGAGTATTACTAATTTATTTGAAAACCATTTGATAGTAATGCATAATTATTTGAACTTTCTTAAAATTTTACTTCATTAAAATCCCTCATAATTAAAATACGTCAATACTAATATTATATATATATATATATATATATGGACAAATGTATAGTTATACTTATCCATAAACCATATTGACAAAGAAAACAACATTTTCATAAACTTTCTAAAATACATTCTAAACTTTCTTGTCTTCCCATAAGTCATATCTATATATATGCCACACCAGGTTAACCACGCTTCATTCACTTGATCCTGAAGCTACGAACTTTTCTTTTCTACAACACAAGTAACTGGTATGAATTATAAAGCTTAGTAAGTAAAGCTTGTATCTCACAATGCACAATACAATTATCAATTTTATTAAACTATTAAATTTATTTAAATAATCATGACTATGTGCTTCTAAATAGTATGCATATTGCATGTCTTACTTCAGTACTGTAGGCCCTAAGGTTTCTATCACCAACATTACTATACTACGCAATTCTCTGAGACCAATATTAATCTGTGATCAACATATCGGCTTAGTCCAACATGATCTAAAATCCAGCTAGGATCAACAACCTCTCACAGTCTATCCTGATCGAAATATCTCATGGATCAGGGATTCCGCTCAGTCGACCTAATCCTATATCACCTCAATATAATGTTATGCTCATACATGCTATGTAACATACCTAACTCATTGAATAGTATTACATTATTTCAATCCGTCTTTGTATGCAACTTAGTGCTTTTTAAAACTTTTCATATAAAGTAAATAACCATGCATTTTATACTCAATTCTCAACATGCTATATGAAATCACAAAGTACCACATAACAGATAATCAACTCAATACTTCAAAATGCACATCAATCAAATAATCATAAGCATACAAGACAACAAAACTACTTGTGTTGTAAGTGAGACTTTACTTACCTGAATTCTTATTATTCTGTAAGATTTGTTTAGGAATCCTTCAGATCTTGGACCAGCTAACCGAGCATACATATAAGCTATACGTAGTAAGTTTTTTTATAAACTTTATTATTAATTAACTCATCTAAATTTACATCTAATATTGTTCTTTAAATTTCTTGCTTTCATGGTTGTGTTCTAAAAATCATTTCTCTCATTTATGAATGCATATTGCTTTGGTCTTTTTATTGTAGCTCTATCCCTAAATCCTATAGCTCCTGTAAAATTTTGCAAATTGAAATAAGCATGTTTGACCTATCAAACCTCAATTGTTCTAAAATCATTCAATCATGTATGTTTCTTCGAAAAATATTCTATTTTTGTCTATATCTTATAACATAGGTATTGAAAATTTTTGAAACGTATTTCATTGGAAAATTAACATTCTAACTTTCATAATTGATATGGTGCACTTCATTTTGTTAAGAAAAACTCAAGTTGTGGGTTTTCAAAGTCATTCCTATAATTTCCATGTTCTCAGAAAATCTGAAGATTTACTTCAACTTAGAAATCACACAAATTGTTCCCTTGATCAATATTTTAATTCTTATATAGATTTATAGATATAGAAGTCTAGTTTATTTATACTAAATATCAGACTTTTCTGTCATCATATTCATAACCAAAAGTCTATTGAAACACTTGCTACTCATGAATTTCATTCTAACATCATAGAGATTTCTAGGTTAATTTCACGAATTTGTTTCTTAACCTATAAAACTACTATTAGGATATTTCTAGACTTTCTAGAAATGTCTAAGAGTCTAGTTTTTGAATAATTTTCTTATAATTTTAGGGTACACATAAGATTCCAAGAATTCAAACAAAGAGAGGTAGCTCAAATCAGATTTGTCAACGAATTTGAAAAATGGTAGCTTTTAGACATACCTTTTGGAGTTTCTTTGAAATTTTAATTTTTCACCAATAATTTTGGTATCTTATTTAAAGGAGTTTATTTGTGGTGGGAAAGGAAGTGAAGAAGAAGATGAAGAGAAGATGGCTACAATTTTGGTAGGAAAATGAAGAAAATAATGATTTGTTTATAAAGAAAAAATTTAGAATTCTCATGATCAACTTGACTAAGATATTTTTCATTAATTCTTATCTATTTCACTTTATTCACCATCTAAGAAAAAGAAAGGGATTAAAGTGACCATTTTGTAAGCTCTAGTTGTTGAGGACCGATCGACTCCATCCTTATCCAAGACTTGTATGCCCAATAATAGGAATCTGCTTTGAAATTTAGCTTTTTAAAAGTAACTTTTAGTTTTCAGAAGATAAGGATTCTTATCTTTAGGTTATCTTTTTTTTTTCTATTGCAAAAGTGAATTTTATCTCTTTACTTGCTTGACTTTTTGGTGTGTATTTAAAGAGTCTTCGAGCTCATTGGTAAGGTATCTTTGTATTTTTAGAACCATCAACTCTCGGTCTTGTAAGAATTCTCGTATGAATACATCTTTCTTACTCTTTGGCATATCTCTCACAATTTATTTAATTATTCCCTCTCCGTTACTATCAATACTCTTACCTTTTCAAACTACTCTTTCCATACTCTAAATTTCTCTCACCTTTATTCGATTCTCTTCCGCCTCTTAATTGGTATCAGAGCTTTCTTTCCTTCGAAGCTCTGCTTTGTAAGCAAAGCTTTATATCATTGCACAATAGGATAACTTCTTCCTTAAAAGCTTGTGATATACTAGGATATACCGGTTGGGGAGCGGCGAGATCTAACTCGTTTTCTTGTATTTTTTTTGTCTTTCTTTAATAATTTCATTATTTTTTTTTATAGAACTAGAAGTAGGAGAAGAGCCGGGAACTCCTTTGACAAAAAGAGTCATGTAAATAATGGTAAGATCAGAAGAAGAGGATGATGAGGCAGACCTTCTGGAATAGAGCTTTTTGAATAAGCTTGTCATTCAAATGGTTGATCGAATTCAATGAAATATTATCAACGATTTAGAGGTTTTTCTAACACCCAACTAGGGATTCTAAAACCTAATGTGATTTATGGGATTCTATGAAACTTCATGTGTACTCACGACTTATCTAATTAGAGATTCTAAGAACCTTTATGGCAAAGCTGATTCAACTTGGCTTTGAAACCAATTAAGAGGTGGAAGAGAAGGTAAGAGAAATTTATAAAAAGAGTAGTTGGAAAACGTAAGAGTATTGATATAAGGAAAACTAGTAAGAACTTACTAATTTCTTCTTGAATCTTTGTTTCTAGACTACTCTTATCCTCAATCTTGATGTCATTTTTTTTTATCAAGGATTTAATTAATTTTATTTTCATTTCTCGATCAGGGATATTGTCAAGAATTTCCTGCATTTCACCTTCCTCATAACTAAGTACATTGATACTAAGTCTATTAATGCTCATTGTTGCATGTATGGAGCAGCCATAACAAACTCCTCCACAATTGCATTCTTCATCTTCATAGGAAATAGATTTATTTGATGAGGAATCTTCCCTTATTTAGAGGATCATTTATCTTCTGATTCATTTAGAAGAATGTGACAAAAAGATTTATTTAATCTTTTGTTAATAGAAAGCTCATATATCTTCTTCTTTATCAGACATTTATTCTAGTAATGATCAGAGTTTCTACATTTGTAACAAATTGAGACTTTATATATATATATATGTATATGATATAAATAATATATAGCACATGAGAAGAAAAAAGTAAAAATATTCTCAAAATATACAAATTAAGGAATGTTTCCATACATGGATCTTATTTCATTGAATTAACACTTTTTATGTAAATGCTTCAATTACTTTAGGTCTTAGGTTGCTTGATATATAGAATGCTTTTATTTTAAAAAAAATTTGGAGACTCTTAGAAGGCAACTCTATGAAGGCTAGATACTCTTATAATACTCCTATCTCTCTTTGGTTTTGTAATTCTAACTGTTCTAGGTCTTGAAAGCAAATGGTTTTGGTTGTCCCTCTTTTTTTGGATTCTTACAGATGAAGTGTAGGCAATGGGAACTATGCTAGCTCTTGGCATGATAATTAAGGAGCGAGTGTGCTTTCTTCGGATCAGGAAGATATCTCCCTATGATTTTCCACAAGGAAGCAGCTTTTCCTAGAGTTTGGCTGGGCTGGACAATGAAATAGATCCTGATCAGATTGCTTTGGTTGAACATGTTATTCCCTCTTTCACCTGGGAGGATGATCCAAGAATTTGGACTTCTTCCGAGGATGATATTTTCTTCATCAAATCAGCTTGGCGCTCCATATCCTTCAAAGCAAGTCATATATCACTTGTTTTACACACATATAGAGCATTGATTGTCCTCTAAAAATCAATTTTTTTTTTTTGTTGGAAACTTTTTCAATAATGCAATCGCAGTGGATAGTAACATTAAAAGGATGGGAATTCCCTTCCCTTCAGCTTGCCATTGTTGTCTTCATAGATATGATAAATCTATTTTTCATCTTTTTATTAGAAGTGAAAATAGCTATAAAAGTCTGGTCCTTTTTTGCAACCATTCCAGGGTTAAAAACTTGATGCAGCCTATTGTTGATAAATTCATGATTTTGTGGTTAAACATTTCCAATCTCCCATTTTGTGCTCTCGGAATCCACCACCTCCTTTGGGTTGGTTTAAGCTTAATAAGTGCAATCGATTCTAGATTAAAATCTCCAAAAATAAAATAAAATAAAATAAAATAAAATAAAATAAAATAAAATAAAATAAAATAAAATAAAATAAAATAAAATAAAATAAAATAAAATAAAATAAAATAAAATAAAATAAAATAAAATAAAATAAAATAAAATAAAATAAAATAAAATAAAATAAAATAAAATAAAATGAAATAAAATAAAAAATAAAGGGCTGTAAATCTTAAAATCATTGAAATTTTCCTCATTCACCATAAATGTCAAAAGTTATCTAAGGAAAATAATAATTTAATTTTGTCGTTGAACATATATTATATAAAAATTATAATATGACAAGTTTGATTTTTACTATAAATTAGATTTAAATGATTTTAGGACAGTGGTTCGGTATTTCTTTCCAAATATATTCACTGTATATATATATATACCGGTTCGGTATTTCTTTCCAAATATATTCACTGTATATATATACCGGTTCGGAAGATGCGAGCGAAGGAGCGGGGTCCCCCCTATCCCCTATCCATTCTGGTTTCTGGAGGTACATAGTAGATACACAATTAGATCACGCGACGAATACAACCATCTGACACCTGCCGTTATTACATCACGTGACGCATGACCCCACCCCACCAGACAGCGGCACACAAGTACCGATCTTTTTTTATTTATTTTATTTCTCTCATTTTTATAACTTTCTTTACAACTAAAAAGTCTATGAAGATAAAAACTGGAAAAAAATAAAAATAAAAAAAAATCAGCAAAAAAAATTAAAAAAAAGGCAAAATCTCATTCATACACACAGAGAAGAGTTCTGTCGTTCGAAGTTTCCTATACGTGAAGATATCGAATCAGGGGATGTGAGACGTTACAAGAGAAGAGAAGAGAAGATAATCGATCGCGCACTGCAATGTCATATTTTCCTATTTCATTCCTCTTCTTTCAATTTTTATTTGAAAATTTTGAGTGATTTCTTGGTTTTTGTTAACCTAACCCTAGGCCAGAATTTGGATTTTCTTTTTCTTTTTTATGTTATTTGAAATTCTCGGACTAAAATTGAGCTTTGGATCTTCAATCTTGCTTGAATCCGAAGCTTAGATTCATAATTTTGAAGTGGTAGTAGTCGTCCACCTTTTTTTTTTTTTTTTTTTTTCACTTTCGGCGAGGTTGGATCGGCGTGCAGCGGTTCTGGATTTTAATGTTCTTACATTTTTTTTCCCTCTCGTTGTTGAATTTGGAGGGAGATTTGTGGCGAGGGTTAGATAGGAGAGGAGATTAGGGTTTGGACTTTTTTTGTTCGTGCGGATGGAGCCTCGTGTTGGGAATAAGTTTCGGTTGGGCCGCAAGATCGGAAGCGGCTCGTTTGGAGAGATCTATCTCGGTTTGTTTTGTTCTTGATTCTCGTTTTTTTTTTTTTTTCAAATAAATAAATGTTTGGCTCTTGAGGTTATAACTTTGGTTGTGTTTGAAAGTCTAATTGGCGAGTTAAGCTTTCTGCAGGTACCAATATTCAAACAAATGAAGAGGTCGCTATTAAGATTGTGAGTGTTGATCCTAATTCAGCATTTTTTTTTTCCAGTTATCTGCATAGTGTTCTGGTCCGTAGCTTGCTTTGTGTTTTTAAGTCAATTTCTTCTGTGAAGATATCTGTAATGTCTTTTTCTATGCGTGTTTGGGAATTGTATACAGTGATTCCAGTCTAGTACGATGAATGATATACTCATTCTTGTTCTTGTTTCCAGGAAAATGTGAAGACAAAGCATCCTCAGCTGCTCTATGAATCCAAGTTATACAGAATTCTGCAAGGAGGAAGTAATAGATTCTTTTGTATATTAACATTTTACAGTCCTCTTTGTCTTTGTTTGAACTAGTATCTAATAGAGTATAAATTTGTTTTAAATTTTTGGTCTATGCAGCTGGAATTCCAAATGTGCGGTGGTTTGGAGTTGAAGGAGACTATAATGTTCTAGTAATAGATTTGCTCGGTCCCAGTCTTGAAGATCTATTTAACTTCTGCAGTAGAAAACTCTCATTGAAGACGGTTCTAATGCTAGCAGATCAAATGGTAGATCCTTACTGAGTTTATGAGATACCCTTGCCTGAGCTTCTATTCTTTAATGAGTTCGATTTAAAAAAAAAAAATCTATTTAGTGAGTATCTTGCCCTTATGTTCATTACAGATCAATCGTGTTGAGTGTTTTCATTCCAAGTCCTTTCTTCATCGAGATATTAAGCCTGACAATTTTCTTATGGGCTTAGGAAGGCGTGCAAATCAGGTTTCTTTGCTAGATTTTATTCGAAATTTGGGTTCCTAGTATAGGATGTAACTCCTGTTTCAGTTTCCTGGCTGTCTAAATTGATATGGGCAATTTATGTTTCACTTGCTTGTAGGTCTATGTTATCGACTTTGGTCTCGCTAAGAAATATAGAGATAGTTCTTCTCATCAACACATTCCTTACAGGTAAGTAGTATAGGATGTGTATGCCATCTTTGACTGTATATCTAGAATGGTGGGCAAGTCACTCATTGTATTTGGTTGTGTCTATAGAGAAAACAAGAATTTGACTGGAACTGCAAGATATGCGAGCTTGAATACTCACCTTGGAATAGGTTTGTTTTGCACTTGGTGTTCTTTAGAGTTTCTCCTTCCTATCTATTTAATCATCTGTTTTGTTTTCATAATCTTTTTACTTCTGTCCTTTACTATCATGATGCCACAGAGCAAAGCCGGAGGGATGATCTAGAATCTCTTGGTTATGTCCTTATGTACTTCTTGAGAGGAAGGTGATATTATGCTATTTTCTTGACATTCTCATTTTCTTTTCTTTCTTTTCTCTCCTTTCATCAGTTCTCTTTGGGTTTTGTACTAGAACACCTGATTTCTGGTGACTTATGAGTGGTTTCCCCTTTATTTTCTTGCAGTCTTCCATGGCAAGGATTGAAGGCAGGAACTAAGAAACAAAAGTATGAGAAAATCTGTGAAAAGAAGGCATCTACTTCCATTGAGGTTTGTTCTGTCTAAATATATGTTTTTGCAATCATACTTTTTTTGTCCCCCCAATCTTGTCTAATGAATTTATACATTTTTCCAGGCCTTGTGTCGTGGTTACCCTACAGAATTTGCATCATATTTCCACTATTGTCGTTCACTGCGATTTGATGATAAGCCGGATTATGCCTACTTGAAAAGAATATTCCGCGAACTCTTTATTCGTGAAGGTTTGATTTTCTCTCATTTTTAGATGATGACATTTTTTTCAAAAGTCAAGATTTTGGTTTCCTGCATGCAAGATAGGAATCATTTTGGTACAATCTTATTCATCTTGGTTGTGGCTGCAGGTTTCCAGTTTGATTATGTGTTTGACTGGACTATTTTGAAGTATCAACAATCACAGTTGGCTGCTCCTCCAACCCGTGCCTTAGTAAGTGAATTTTTATATTGTGTTCTTTCTTCTACAATCTTCAGGCGAGGATGCACCTTTAATTGTTGTTTTATGCAGGGACCTGGTGTGGGACCCAGTACTGGACTACCCCCTGCTATAATCAGTGCTGACAGACAGATGGGTAATCTTATCAATCTCTATCTACAAATTTATGAGCCAAAGATTAAGATACACAAATTTATGAGGCAATGATACTTAAAATATATAGCATAAAAGCGTCAGCGTTTTGGGGTTTTGAACTTTCAGGCGGTGAGGAAGCACGAATTTCTGGTTATCGGAGACCAGCTATGCATTCTGGGAGTCTCTCTAAGCAGAAAAGTCCTATTGCAAATGATGCTTCTGGTAGTACTAAAGATCCAATGGTGAGTTGACTTTACTTCTCATAGGGGTTTAGTTGAAGTGTGCAGGCAGCCAATCGTTTGAAATTTTACTTTGCAAACTGTATATATGTTATATTGTGAATTAAGGGTCCATTTTGAAGAACTTAGAATGGCATTTTGGTTAAACTGGAAATTGAAGGTGATTTTTATAAAATGTGACAGAAGGAGAATGGTAAAACTCCCTAATTAAAGTCATTTGGACTAACATATTGGTGATATGGCATTTTGACTTTGAGTGCCCAAAGAAGTATTTTGGGTGCAAAATAAGCTCTCCCAAGTGGAGCTTAGAACGGGTTTTGCATTTTGATTAGCAGTTGGGTCAAATTGGTGTTTTATAGGTCTCTGTTTTTTTTTTTTGGGGCCAAAAAGAGTTTTATAGGTCAGACTAATTGATTTCCTCTCTAATGTCTTACTTTCTCCAGTCTTTGCTATTATTATTTCTCATTGTTTTTGTTGCTTGAATTGTTTTTTTGCAGTTACCAAGCTCAAATACTATGGGTCGTTCAGGTGGCTCATCAAGACGAGCTGCGGTTTCTAGCAGCCATGAACCATTTTTGGGAAGCGAGTCTGAGCCATACCGCTCCCAGACAACTGATATCAGCCCTGGAACGGCGATAAAAAATTCAAGTGGGCGAAGAAGTTCACCAATTGATTCTTCAGACCCAAAGAGGACACCATCTGGAAGGCATATAAAGAACTATGATTCTGCTCTCAAGGGAATTGAAAGCCTGCATCTAGAAAACGACGAGAGGGTTCATTATTAACATCTTGCCTCTCTCCATTCCTGTAAATGGAGAGGGTACAAGAGTAGGAGAGTTAGTGTTTTTACTCCCTCAAATGAGTTGGATTGTAATCTCTGATATATAAAGAGATTAAGAGTGAGACGCTTTTCATTCGAACAAGGAAACTAAAACCGTAGTTTGTAAATCCAAGCCCGGTTCAGTTTATCTTTAACCGAACAAGATTTTTTCTCCGGTGAGGCTTACTTAAATATATATTGCCAATATTGTGAGGGAGTTGCTGTTTTTAATGTATTAAGAAGTTGATTAGGAATCCCAGGTTGGGGCGTAGAGGAATTTTCATAATGTTTGGACTGTTGGATTGTGGTTCCAATCAATCCACCTTGCTTCTTAGCACTACTTGTATGATGTCTGACCATCTTTTATGTAATGACTTGGATGTAAACCAGAGGATCAAAAGACAAGAATCCATCGTTTACATTTTAGAAATTAAAATATTAAACGTGAGAATAGAACTATAATATACTTATATAGATGGGATTTCACTCTACTCAAATTTGTACTTTGTAATAATCTCATTAGAATACTAGTTTGGACCCAAGTGTAGTGCACTCACATAAGAGAAACTATACGGTTTAGAAAGAGGGGGAAAAAATCATATTAACTATATTTTATAAAATATAAAATTTTTTGTTGAAATAAATCATATTTAGTTAAATATTTCTCCGAAACTATAATAATTATTTAAATTTTAATAACTAAATTATATTAAATAAGAAAATTAAATACATATTAATTAAAGTTAAAACTAAATTTAAATGTATTTACAAGGAATCGGATTCACATGTGAATGTTGGATCCTAAGAACGTTGGGTTCAAATTGAAAACTTAAGGCTTAAGCTAATAATATTGTCGCTAACTTTTAGTCAAAGTTAATGATTAAGAGCCATATTAGCTCATTTTCAGCCGAAGCTAAGGATTGGGAGTTGCTTCCTTAGAAATTAGAAATTATGGGTATCAAATATCATTTGAAATAGTTCAGGTATAATTTAGTAATAGTGTAAATATTCCTTTCGATCGCGGTTAAATAAAATACTGATTACTACTGCCTTTAAGCAATGCCCTATATCATATTGACACGTGTAATATGTTAATTTCTTATTTATGCTCTTAACCTAATGGATTATCTCAATTTCTATTTTCATGCATATGATAAAGAGTCCAAGTTAGTGATTCATAGCTTAGACCAAGTTTTCTGTCGCACACAGTTTAAAGCACCGACTTACTAAGAATTTGAATAAAATACATATTTAATTAGGGCCCACAAATATGATTCGAATTTCAGTTTAGTCCAGCTTTAACTACTTAGCCACATGAAGCTCGCAACCCTAACACAAGGACTTAGTTAGAACTACTCGAGGTCTCCGAGTTCAACATTACACATGACATTTTCTTGATACCAGAGCCATCAATTTTACCTCCGGCTGAAAAGGCGCACTGATAAGTTTATGATGCACATCAACACAGTTTCATGTTTCAACCTGAACATCTACTTACTTCTTGCCTTGAGTAGCTGTGAAGGATCATGTCTATGCCACCTATACCAACTTTTTCTTAGAAAACAAACACAAAGAAACCATGGGAATCAACACTTGTTATCACAGCTAATCTTCAAATTTCTCAACAAATTTTTTCTCAAGGAAACGAAACTGTAAACCAAGAATGACTAAGAATGAAAGATGTGTTGTGAAAACCAGACATCGTAAGACTTTGCATAACTGTAGACCAACCATATGTATTTCATATAGTTCTATGTAAAGAAATCGCCTCAAATTTTAAATAAAACTCATCCCACATTCCAGTACTTGGGAAGTTACAGAGAACAAGAACAAGACCAAGACGAGCAAGCTTCTCGATAGAAAGTAATAAGTCAAAAAACTAGAGAACCCAATTAACTTGTAAACATGATATCAACGAGGAATTAACTTAAAGTATGAAGAAGAAGAAGATATACATAGCAGAGTCAGTAGAGTATTGAAGAGGACACTAGCACATCCATCCACAGAAAGGGATATCATAAACATATAGAGAACAGCCCTCCAGTCTCTGAGGAAGAAAATGAAGGCTATCTAGCACTTCAATCTTCTAAAAAGAAAATTTAAGGTGAAAACTTATCCATAAGCACTAGAAAATTAATATAATGATGCAAAATGAAGTTTTGGATACCAAACTAGATTTGGAAGCACTAGAAAGAGAGAGGTGGAAAACATAAAGGCTCTCACATGCAATGAGAAAAAAAGTAGAGGCCCCTCTCCTCCTCTTCTCTTTCTCTTCCACCTCAATTGGTAATTAGGTAGAGAATTTAATGGAAATTAATAAGCTTAGCATAGAATGATGATATATCCTGAAAATACACAATATACACTGTAAAAGCAAGAAACTACTCGCTACCTCGGATTCAAAGACTGACTAGACAACAACAACACAAATTAAAGAAACAAACAAACGCAGAAGCCTTTCATAAAAAAGAAAAGACCAAATAGATAATCGGATATTATCTTGAGCTTGTAAGAAACAAATTAAAGTAGAAGAATTACTACCAGCCAAAAACGACTCTAGAGCACCTTTCCTTGAGCCACCTAAAGCTCTTCCTCAAAGAGCCTTTGACTTTCCCTTCAACGGAGTAGACCTTATAGCTCGCCACCCTCTTCTTCCTCTGCAGCTCTGGATCGTTGAAACTCCAGGTCTTTGACGAAAACCCATTTGTTGATTTCCCCTTTTTCAGCTTCAGCTCGTTTCCGATTTGGGCCTGGATTTGGGCTTGGGCTTGGGTTGGGTGGACTGAAGATGCGTAGGAAGCGCTGTAGCACCTTAGATCTTGCATCCCGTCGACCATGGTAGATGGAACGGACGATGATGATGATAGTGATGCTTCTCTGTTTTCTCTGCCGTAGTAGCTTTCTCTTTGAAATCCAATTCTTCCGTCTCCAACTGATTTCGATCTGAAATCTTCCATCGTTCTGAGTCCTTACTTTAACCGGGCAGAGATTCCGACCTGAGTTGCCTCGCTGTCTCCCGCTCTCTCTCTCTCTCTCAAGCTCTATACCTTCTTCGATGAGAGAAAGAGAGGAAAAGGGAAGAAAAGAAAAGAAATTCCGCCAAGCGGTTTTTACGACTTTTGGGGCCGTTTAGTACGATAATTCCAGTGATGTGTCGGTGACTCGGTGTCACTGGCACTACAGAAGGATTTTACTTTTTATTTAGACCCCTTATATTTTCTAAATATTAGAGATAGACCCCCTCTGGCTGCTACTCCCTTGAAATATGATGATTTGTGAATCTTTTATAATGCATCTAAACATCAAATAAAGTTTTTCTAACTTAAAATCGTTTTGTCTCTCTCCATATGTTGACACACAATTAAGGAAATAAATATATCTATTTTCACCTTATCTTTTGGATTAAGCTTAAGATTTATCAATAGAAATATGTCCCTTTGTTGAGATGACACAACTTTTATTAGTGGACTACCCCAATTACAAATCCTTTTATTTATGAGAGGTGAGTTATTTGGATAATCTTTTACTAAACTTAATATATTAATGTGACATATATTTATATTTATTTAAATAATTATTTATTCATTCATTTTAAATAATGAAATATATTTTATAAATAAATTAAACTTAATATAAGAACGTATGTATAAAGAAATTACCGTGACCGAATTCATCTATTACGGTTGGAACATTTTCAAAAAAATTAATTTTCGATTGAGGCCCGAACTGAAAATTTATTTTGGTGTTTCGTAAGAGAAAATCTAGATCAGAGTTCGAGTCCCGACCAATTTTTTTAATATATATTTTTTAATTTCTCTCTTTTCTCCTCACTCTCTCTCCGAATAGCCCTAACGTACAATCTCTCCCTCCAATGTGCAGACGGTTGGGGAAAACAACTAGACCAGTCGGACTGCTCCGAAATATTGATTATGATCGTTTGTACATGCTTAACCTGAAGGGAATCAATAAATCTTAAGGGAAATGGTCAAACCTCAAGACCGTGAGTGATAAAGACTCAAAATTCGAGATGAAACTCACCTCCAACATCCGCTCTGTTAATCTAAATACCGCCGGAGATAGCCAAAAAAACAAAAGGAGGGGGAGGGGAGATGAATAGTAAATTCCACAAAAGCGTTTGTTCGACATTATTCGCATATTTATACAAAAGAACTCTTAAATTCCAAAATCATTGATTTTGTACAAACTCTAAAATTATGTGAAGAACTTCGCAAATGTTGAATACCCTCCTAATCTGCTTGTTTCCTCCATATCGATACGTTAAGCATTTGATCTGTCTCAATGTATTCTTCTTAATCACAAGCTGATAACAATATAGAGATCAATATAAGGAAGCCTAAATATACACCCTTTTACTATATTAATTGGAGTCATTACAACGCTGCAGCCAAGTTCAAAATTGCTAAATACATTTGAGACAGGGGCAGGAAGGCAATTTTCTCAAACAGAAAGCAAGTACAAAAAATCATGGTGTGCAAACAGCAGAGCAGATTCAGCAGAATTAACATTATGAACGGAGAGGAGAAGAGAGAGAAAGGTTTGTTAAGGCTTAGCGGCGTGTTCTTTTCGGTTCATTAAGTCGTGGTAATAGAGCAGAAGACACATAGGTTGACCGAAAATGCAGAAAGTGGACCAGAAGATCATGTTTCCTACCTGAAAACCAAATGAAAAATTAGAGGAAGAAGGTAATTAAGCTGTCCCCAAATGGCAAACAATAAACGTGCTTTAGCTTATATCAATGCGTAGGTAATAATTAATAAGGGATACCATTGAGTTTTTAAACTTATTTTGCAGGAAACTCGTGATCAAGACCAAAGGAACCTGAAATCAATAGAATAAAAATACATAAATTAATTAATTAGAACGTTCCAGAAGGAGATGCTGGAGCAGGGATGTGAAAACTATAAATGATGATTCGAAAAGAAATGCATATTTTGGATCTGATAGATATTACCTGAAACATGATTCCAAAGAAAGCCCATAATTTGAATATGTGGCAAGGAACGGCAATGCAAAGCTGTGGGGATGAAAAAGAATGTTATGCTGACAGAGATGAACCATGCAATTGAGGAAGAAAAAGTAACTGTGTAACCAAATATAATATAGTTAGGCATGCAAAGACACTTGAACACTGTATACCTCATGAAACACTGCAGAAACAAGGAATGCGATTAGAACGGCGATGCCCTGTAAATGTTGGAAGAGGGGAATAAAAATGACAGGCAACAAATACAGAAAATTTGTATATAATGTTCAAAAAAGAAACACTGCAATTACTGGAATATCCAAATTACCCTGTCATATACTGGTAATAGTGAATATGAGAGAGAGGAGGGGGCGGGGGGGAGGGTGTTCGATAAATTTTGTTCGATTTTTTTGCTTTCTTCTCCGTTTATTGAATTGAAAAAATATAAGTCTTATGGCCATTCTTCTTCCTTGAGATCCATTACAGTATTTGATGAGTAACCATTTATGACAGTGGTGAGAAGATCTGCACAATTGCAGTGACTTACCCCCCCCCCCCAAAAAGTGAAAAACTGAGCAAGTGAGCATTCGAAGTACGGGAATTAAAGATAGTTTCATGTACATAAAAAATATTTCGATGACATTTTGTTATGGCAATAAAATTTTTAACCCACAGTAATTTATTTGAGGTGTTGTAGACACACCCATACTTACCATGTCACTTATGCTTAGGATCAAATTTAAAGAGAGGTAAATTACCTTGGGAATTCCATGACGTATGCACGGAAAGTAGATATGGCGAATCATCCATTTATGAACAGGCTGTTGAAAAAGCAACAAGCAACAGTCAGCAATACAATACCCTTGGGTATATGATAATTAACACATGATACAGAACAGAACAAGACCACTTGTAAAATAGTGTTTTCAGACAACAGTTGAAAGATGAAAGTAGAGAGGTGAAAACGTACCATATTCCACATTCTCCAATACTGGTAACATCCACAAAATTAAGATATCCACAAAAAGGAAAACAAAAGAAACATAGTTAAGAGCTTCTTCACTGAGAAGGTCGTATTTTTTGTTAGGGTGGGGGCGGAAAGAATTGTGCATATCATAAAAGCAAACCTCATCAACTGTTTTTGCATTCCACCAATCCTTGTAAAACTCACGATCACCAAATCGTAGAAGCTCAGCCAGTATATTTAACCTATTAGAAGCAACATAAAATGGAAACTCTGAGCTAGTGTAGTAATATGTGATAATGAAATATTTGACCTTATATCCAGATTGCTTACATACCATAGGTGAAAAAAGCAATAAAACATGCAGAGCCAGACATATAGGTTTGGAACTGATAGCTTCAAAACCCTCTCTATAGCATATAATAGGTTTCCCTTCAAGGGATGTTGTGAGTTCTTGACAATAGGATTAATGTACTGCAGCATTATACATTTTAAGAGCCGTTAGCAAACACATAGCCACTTATAGAGTGGAACGAAAAAGAAGCAGTGGACTTAAGACGGGAGCATACCTGTTCCACAATAAAACCCATAACTCCTGTGAATATTACTAGCTTGATAAGCTGCCGAGCCACCCAGCCCTTTCGAATTGACGCAGTTCTAGGATAGCTTGGCTATAAGGGTATAAAATGAAGATGAACACATGACATTAAATGTCTTAACCCGTTCCACATTATGTAAGAAGAAACAAACATAAGCATTGTTTCCACATGTGAGATTGCATGGACAGGTTAAAATATACATGAACCCTACAGACTATAAAAAATCAAGAATGCTTCAGAAATAATGTCATATAGCCTAAAAAATGCATAAAACTAGAGGAAGGAACAACATTGCAACAAAATAGTAGTCCTAGTTTTGTTTGTAATATACTTCGTTTTAGATGCGTTTACCTGGTAACACAAAGTTGGAGCTACCATGAAGTATGCTAAACTCTTTAAGCTAGGTTGGTGAGGGTGATCAATATTCAGAGAAGTGGATCCTCCATCCGCCTAGTATCATGAGAGCTTTGAAGCATCAGAAATCAATCCCATAATTAACACAACCTCCAACTGTTTCTATAAATTACAAATATAGCAAGGGCGGAAACTTACAATTCTTTAGAGGGCATCTGGCCTATTTTCTGATTCGTAAATTATTAACAATTGAATCTTCGACATACCAAATAAATATACAAAACAGGATACTATACAAAATGAATTGTTACCTTGTCAATTGATTTGGATTGTGCTCTTATGTCATAGCTTGTGTGGGCATATGAGACCAATTTTAACCACACAATGCATGCAAACAGCATCAATGTAACACCAGATAAAACAGCAGAATCACACCTGCACAATTTAAGGTATAAATTCAAATCACACATCCTGTTGTTAGTTAAATAAAAGTTACTTCAGGCACAAATGACAGTACGAGTCTTTCAAACAATCAAATCCATTCTTCACACCACTTTGATGGTTTTCCTTCTGAAGAAATATTAATATGTTAACTAATGACGTCTGCAAGCTAGTACAGAGAAAAAGATTGACAGGTGAAACTACAACACTGACCTGAGAATCACAAGAACTGGATAACAAACTGCACTTGTTGTAATGTCTATGTGTAGTAAAATAACGATCTGCACATTAAAGCAACAGTAAAGTTGGTGTCAATTATTTCTGTTAGAAGAGTAGGAGTGGGAAAAAAGGAAGATAAATCACTTTTGGCCTTGTAGTTGACCCTAAAAAACTTACCGTATTGGATATAAAATTTTTATAAGCTAACTTCTCAACCAGAAAGGAAGCAAAAGGGAAAACAGGTAGAGTAATACTGCAAGAGAATCAATATGTTCAAATATTTTATCATAATTAGTGTAGAACTTAGCACATACTGCTGAAATAAAGTGTTACCGAAAGCATTACCAGCACATTAAAAGTGGCCAATCTCGTAATGATCTTGAGCTAAACCAAAAGCCAGTCTGTATTAACCAACCATACTGCAGCAGAAGTTATATAAGGGACAGCAAAACCATAAAATTAAAATATAAACCTTTTTCCATAGAATGTATAAATAGAAAGACCAAGGCATATAAAAGCACGTTACATATATCGATGCCATAAAAAAAAATCAGATAAGGAGGAGCAAACCTTCATCAGATTTTCGATTATTAGTCTGCTGTTTACAGCAACAAGCACTACTATACAGAGGTTGAACAGACCTGCGTGGCTCTGCCATATGGAGTAGACAAACATTCTTAGGGGCCATATAGACATGTAGTAATCACAGGGGGGTTAGTCTTATAGAAACAGATAGCTTGCTGAAAACATGATTTGATATCAATCAAATTTCGACCTAAAATCCCTAGCAGAAACTTGAACACAAACTTCAGTGGCAAGATTCTTAGCTTTGGCATTAATTTCTATCATCCCCTCGGAAAGAAATTAACAGCATGCAATACAGTATAAAAATTATTTCGAGAATTTGAAGATATAAAAAGAGCAATAATATGCTCCTACCTGCTTGAAAATCGCGTCGGAACTTAGAGGACTCTCCCTTACTCCTCGATGAGCTGGAACAGATGGCCTGTACGCGAATTTCGCAGCGGCCACAGTCTTATCACCTGAACCATTTTCCTTGACCTTTGGATCCGGATTTTGAACACCACCAGTCCGATCCCTACCTTCATCCTCGGCGGAAACTGAACCATCGTCGCCGGAACCTCGCCCTGAATCCTCATTTCCGCAAGCGCTTCGCTCGCATGTTGTATCATCGGACACAGTTCTGACAGAACCGGAGTTCATTCGCCTGCGAATAGAACCGTCGTGATCTGAATCAATTAAGGCGGTTGTTGTGGTCGCCGAGGCTGTGGCTGTACTCTGAAGCGTATCTGAAATCGCCATTGCGGGAGAGCGAGCGAGCGCGCGCGCTCAACCAGCTAGCTGGAGAGAGGGAGAGAGAGATTGATTTACGAGAGTTGTAGAAGAAATAGAGAAAACAGAAAGGGTGAGAGAAAATGGAGGAGCGAATCAGATGGCAAGAAATGATTGTAGAGAGAGAGAGAGAGAGAGAGAGAGAGAGAATTAGAAGCTTATACAGTTTGACTGTGTCATATCATATACTACTCAATGAACACGCGAATCTTAACCAAAAACAAAACCAGGGAGAGGAGAAGCTAATAACAGCAGAAACGATGGAAAGGAGAAATGGAAGGAGATGGCGAGAATTAAAGAGGAAAAATATAAAAGAGACCGAAGAAGATATGGAAGGTAAAAAGAGCAGGGGGAAGAAGAAGGGGTTTGCAAAACAGAGACAAAGGCACCAACTCGCGCAAAGCGGCGGTGAATAGATTTATTATTTTTATTATTTTTATTATTTTTATTATTTTTTATTATTTTTATTATTTTTTATTATTTATTATTATTTTATTATTATTTTATTATTTTTATTTTTATTATTATTTTTATTATTATTTTTATTATTATTTTTATTATTATTTTTATTATTATTTATAAAATGTGAAACAATTTTATTCGTGACTTGTGTCGAATAAAGGGGAATGGGAGGGATTCGTAATCAATTTTTTTCCCTCTCCAAACTTCTATTTCTTTATTTTATTTATTTATTTTTAAATTTAGTAAAATTGTTACTATATATATTATAATTTATATTGCGTTGAGTCTTAACAAAAAAAAGAATTAGAATACTCAAAACTACAACTCTAGTTGCGTTTTGGAATACTCTCATAAAAATTAAAATTAAAATTATTTATAGTAAAATATTATAATATAAAAAATTATTTAATTTTATCATAATTTTAAAAATATTTATTCATAAAATAGTATTCATAATAAAATTATTATCTTTAATTTTATATTTTTATTATTTTTTATAATATTCTTAATTATTTATTCGTCGATCAATATCAATAAAATTATATTATTTTTTTAATATAATTCAAGAGAATTTCAATATCTTTTTTATTATGATAATCAATTATTTAATTATATTTTATAATTTTTGAATATCTTCTTTCTTATCTATTAATTTATTTAATTATTTAATTATATATATTTAATAATTTTTAAATATCTTTTTCATCTAATAATTTATTTAAATTATTTTATTATAATAATTCAACCCTTAAAATAAATAATAACTTACTTAAATTTAAAATTTATATTACTATAATTAAAATACGGTGGACTTAAATTTGGTCTAAAATTTTTTCTTAAATCAAATTTAATCACAAATTATCATATATTTATGAATAACTTTTGTCATTTTCCCAATCAAAACACTCCCTATAATTTACCAGGAAAAATTCAAAAAAAAATTCTCAAAAAAAAAAAGTAGTATGATAGACTGAAAGAAAACACGTGCGTTTTTGTGGGGCCACTATTGTGACAAATTGTGTGGTTAGAAAGAATTAAGATTAAGCTAATTATAGTAGTCCCATATGATGTGCTCTCGTGAAAGCACAGTAAGAACCGTCGAATGCGCTTAATATGGGAAGCTACAGAAACTACATGCCGCACTTTTTTTGCTTATGACGTAAAGAGCTATAAACCGACATACCGTTTTACGTGACTAAGTTGTTTGCATTCTCGGATTTTCCAAATTTATAGAAGTTTATATTTATTACAATGATTCTGTCGCTATCACATTTACTAATAAATTTTTATTAATATTTTTTCTCTTATTCAATACTCATTTCTCCTGTCTTATATTAATATTTTCTCTTTTTTTTTTCATAATAAAAAATAATTAAAAATAATATTTAATTAATATAAAGAATAAAACAGGAAATCAGAAGTAGAATTAACAAATTTGATTAATTAAAACCTTAAAACAAATTTTATATTAACTAAAATGAAGACAGATTTAGAAAACGAACTTGAATGCACAAACCGGCCATCTTCTTACTTCGAATTAGCAACCAATCCGACTGAACATAATATCTCTTTCAATGTGAAAGAGAGACTCTTTACAATTTCCCTTGATGATATTTCTCGTCGAAACAAAATTTGTCAAACACAGGCTAAGAGGATTACTACAATACCATTCCGATTAACCTTCTTGCAACAGCCAAAAATCAGAAAATTTAGTTCGATCACACCTGATCAAAATTTGAAGACATAAAACTAAAATTTACAAATTCTAAACTCTAATAAATGGGGCTGCTACCATTCCTCTAAGGAGAAAAACTTGGGGGCAAGTTTAACAGATACATGGTAGTAGTTTCGCATTTTTCACGCTCTCATCACAATTTCACCTCTCGAACCTGTCAAGAAAGTTGTTGTTTCATTAGTGTTAGAAATCTGAAAAACTTAGGGGAAGAGAATATTGAAAAATTGAATAAAATAATTACATTGTTCGAAAAGCTCATTAGCTAGTTGTAGCAAACAGTCTGTATCTTCGGCCATCTTTGAAATCCTTTCTGCCTCTTTAACTGCATCAGAAGCCAGAAATGATTTACTTTCTGCTTCGGCCATTTTGTAGGCAGCTGCTGTGGCTGCTTCTTCGAGTGGATCGCGAGAAGTCCAATAATTAGTGGGCTGAACGGTCCTGGGTCGGATGTCCTGTTTTGGGGTAGGCGTTTTTATTCCAATCATGGAGGTGGTGGTGGTGGTGGTATCGGTTTTCATCTTGAAACAATGTTGAATCTGCAGTTTACAAAGGAGATGATGATGACAACTTGATATATTCTGTCTCCATCCTAAATATTGGAAAATACTGTGGTACAGATATCATAGGGGAACTGCTTACTACTAGCTTAAGAAAAAGAGAATTATAAAAAAAAAAATGAAAATATATAAATATAAAAATTTATCAAGATTATTGAGTGTATGATTGTTTATAATTGCTAATCAGTTAAGACCTGGTCTGCTCTATATATTGGGACAAAACTTCAGATATTCAAATTTATCTCACAATTATCTAAAACTCAAGTTTTGCAAATGCTAATACGAAACCTAAGTGTCATTCCTTATTCAATGGTTAAGTGAGTAAAAAGCAGATAAGTGCCAGTAACTTAGCAAACAGGAAACAGTTTTGGTTGAAATGGAGCAGATCATGCAAGAGGGTCTACATTTTGAGATTATGGGGACTAATAGGAAAAGAAACTTTGTGACCATGTATACCAATGTTCTATGACATTCTTAGTAACCGAAAATATAATAAGAATAATTCAAACAAACTAATTGGAAATCTGTGCCAATGAGCATGTAACGGTCACCTTTTCAAGTTTTTCTCGGGCAACAAGCCTTCTCAACCGTGAACTTAAGAGCCTTTTAAAATTTTGAGGAACTTCATGCCTTTTCTGCATAATTAAACAGGAAACAGGAAACAGATCACTGATCACTATCACAACACGTATATGATGACATAGCTGCAAGGATGAAAGCGGATAGAAATTGCAAATATCAGAACACTAGAAATAGTAGATATTACAAATCGCTCATTTTTCATCACCCAGGGAGGTAAATGATATGTCATGGAATAATTAACGTATCACAATGATTGGGAAATGATAAAGGTTCGACCTACATAAACCATTTTCTAAAACCAATTATAGTAGCAAATTTGGTCCAAGTTTCAGCAGACAATGTGTTAGGTGTACTAGAATCGTTCAGGGGTTTACTCAAATACTTGTAATTAGCGAGTACAATGTGTTTCCTATTCTTATGTAAAACCCAGACTAAATATAACAATGATAAATATAAGAAGAAACCCCACATTCTGTGGGAAATTAACTGAAAATGATAAACAGGTAGATGGAGAGGACAACATACCTCAATAAAGCTAACAATCGTACTAATATCCAAACCATTTGGCTCTTTCAATGTTGTGAGTGCTTCAAAAATCATGGCATTATACCTGGTGATAAAAAGCATTCCAAAGATCGTGTTAACCACTGATTTCAGTATCAGAAAAAAAGTGACATTCTTACATTGGTGAAAACTCAAACTCTTACTTGTCTTTCTCAATCCAAGAAGAATTACACATTGGTCGAATCTAATAAAATATCACAACGCATGTATCTAGAGAATAGTCGCTTTAAAAACCAATTAGAAAAATAGCATTTGCCCTAAGCATTCATTAATTCACTTGGTTCTTATAATCTTTACCCGACTTCCCCATCTTAATGCTGCACAAACTTACAATATTTTGGAAATCTTAATTGTTTCATATTGCAGAGACATTTTCCAACTTACTATTTTCACCTCTCAGATATGCATCATGTTCTAACCACATAATCCTTTGGCTAAAAAAAGGAAAAAACCAAAGAAACTGGTAGCAGAGGCAAGCGGAGAAAACAAGTGCTTGTACCTTGAAGTGTTTTTCCCATCTGCTAAGCCTTTTGGAGAATCATCCATAGAAGGGTTTGCATCGTTAGCATCTGGAGCAACAGTAGAAGTCTCTGCAACGGCTAATTGGGCAGAAGAGATGTCATGAGTGGCTTTTAGTTTTGGTGCTCGTGATTTATCCCTAGGGCCTTGGCTACTGACACTCATATTCCGCCATTTATCCTGTATAAAAGAAAATCATGATAAGAGCTACTATTATTGAGACAAAAGAAGCTGCAGTACAACACAAGAGTTAAATAAAAACCAAGCACGACATTATTTATCAGGAAATGTATATGCAAAATTGGACTCTGTAGCTAAACGCATTTAAATTTCTGAGCTATGCATGACAGAACAGCATGATGTTATTGGATTCCACTGCTGACATAGAGCAGAAATCACCGAAACCCCGGCCAAAAATTCATCCTTACAACCGGAAAATAATCCCAAAATCTGTTGAGCGGAAAATATACAAGAACTTTCATTGAAAGACAAAAATTTTCCTTTCCACAAGCAAGTACAGCCATTGAATTAACAGGTACCCGAGTTTAAGTGAACTAAATATCATCATATGACTCTATTATCTGTATGACTTATAATTACAAATGTAACAAATCTTTTGATTTTTACGGAACAATCGAGATATTGCGAAGTGCAAACCCTTCTGCACCACAAGAAAAATACATTTCAGCCTGAAATTTTAGAGAATTCTTTCAGAAGGAATCTAGAGAAAGAGAGAGAGAGAAGGAGAGAAACCTTGAGATCAATGTTCGAACGTGTGAGGAGGAAGGGATTGAACTCAGGGTCTCTCTGAATATCCTTCCACTTTCCAGTACCGTGTTTAGCCACCCCTGCACGTAGCGCTTCTTCTTCTTCCGACGTCCACTTCTGCTTCGGATTTCCCATCTCTCTCACTCGTCTCTCTCTCACCCTCCCTCTCCCTCTCTCTGACCGGCTACTATGTACGCAAATGTCTCAGACTGGCCTTTCTCTTCAGAGAAACAAGAGTGAGTCGCTTATTTGTGGTGCAGCAGTTTCAACGACCAGATTAGCCAGTGTGTTAACATCTTCAATACGATGTCGCAGCGAAAAACGTGTTTACGAATCTAAACTGCGGAAATTAGGATAAATTCAAAATTTAATATAAATTATAATAAATATTAATTCTGTTACAAATAAATAATATAATTATATATATAATTATTAATTAGGAAAAAACATTAATTCTGGAAAAAACAAGTAATGGACCAAGAAAAAATAAATAATGTTTCATTTCTTTAATTCATCTAGTATTTTAATTCATCATACTAATTAAAATTAAACTGATTTTAATATTTATTTAATACAGCTCATCATTCGTAAAATCTTATAACCAACCAAGGAAAAAATCAAATCAGGAGTATTTGACCACTCTTCAAGCTTTCGTGGATGAAGATGACGAAGTTGTGAAACACTGGACTAGGGTGTTAGAGGTAGAATAAATAGAAGAAGTAGAAGTAGAAAAAGTAGAAGAGGAAGAAAAAATAGTAGAAAAAATAATAGATGAAGAAGTAGAAGAGGAAGAAGAAGAAATATAAGAAAAAATAGAAGAAAAAGAAGTAGATGAAGAAGAAAGAGAAGGCAGTTGAGCTAAAGATGACAACGGCATTGAGATTGAAAGATCTTATTGGTGGCTTAGAGAAGAGAATTATAGAAGAGATGGATAAGATGTTTAGAAAATTGAACAGACGGATGTGAGAGATAAAGAAGATGCTTATAAATATTAGAGATGTAATGGTTCCTTCGAAATCTCTTTTATACTTACCAATATCTGTCACCTCTCAGATGGTCCATCAAATGGCGGCTTCTCAAAAAGAGAAAGTTACAGAAGAGTCGGCAGAGTCGTATATGACCCCGCCTGTCATTGAGATCGGACGGGGTCAAAGGATGAAGAAGCGTGCTTTGGCCCTCACCTCTCCCTTTATAGACATCGGGAAGAAGCGGAAATATAAAAAGAAGAAGGGATTGTCGGTGACTTCGCTTCTTACCCCAAATAAGGATAACGAGATAGCTATGCAAAAATGGCTAGAGACTGACACTGTTAAGTAAGTATTTTTTTTTTTCTTAAACTTTAACTTGATTTAAGATTTATTTTATTTATTACATTGTTTGCTTATGAGAACTTGATTTTTCTTTGTCAGGGACCTGATCATAAGTTTTGATGGCCTAAAGTACGATAAGGAATTTATTCACACAATAATGTATCTCTCGTCGTGGCTAAACAGTTTTGTAAACATTCAAAACTATTTCTAAAAACTATTATTTATACATTAATAAACTTCTGAAAAGCAATTTAGCCTAATTGATTGTTTTTATTATTTTCCTTTATGATTGCAGCATATATGAGTACATGTTTCTACTACAGATGATGCAGCAGAAGTTTAATGACGTGCTTGACCAATCTGCCGCTTTCTTAGATTAAGTATTCCCTCAATTCCTACATATATATTGGAATGAGACATTCAAGAACTTGAAGGAGGAAGATTGAGAAAGTCATGCATTTCCAGACGATTCTTTGATGAAGTCGTACGTCGATGGTAAGGCACCAGTTGCTAAAATTGCATGGAGACACGTAGACTGTTTGTACATCCCTTACAACACGTAGACCATTTGGTCGTGGACATTCCTAAACGTGTGATTAAGGTCATGCACAACCTGTCAAGTAGCAATTACTATAGAAATAATATATTAGAATTGTTAATTCCGATGAGCACGATTATCCTATACTTGTTGAGGAGCGGTGGGTCTGACTGCAACCTTCAAACATTTGAGATCGTGGTGGTCACCGGATTGCATGAGAATAAAGAAATAGTAAAAGGGGATTGTGTGGTATATATGTTGAAATATTTAGAATATCACCATGCAATTTTATATGTAAACCTAATTTGTGATGACCGTATGAATCTTTTCCAGCGTAAGATAGCATGTGACATATATCAAAAATATATAGACATTTAATATATTGATATATGAAATTTTGATTTTGTGATGATTTTACAATTTGATATATTGATATATGTAAATTTGAAAAATATGATATTATAAATTCTATAAATATATAATGTAAGTTTAACAAATATGAAATTTTATAAATATGATTTATAAGTTTCTAACCTTTAAAATTGATGGCTTGATGGGTGAACTGAGTACCCATTGAGCCATCGATTTCATATAACTAATTGGTCGATGAATATATATAGTATTGCCCGATAATCTAAACCTTTAAACTCTAAATTCTATACCTTAAACCCTAAACTTTAAGCTCTAAACATTCAACCCTTAACCTTTAGACCTTAAACCTTAAACCCTAAACCCTAAACCATAAACCATAAACCTTAAATCCTAAATCTTAAGCTCTAAACCTTGAACCCTAAACCCTAAACCCTAAACATTAAACCCTAAACCATAAATCTTAAACCCTAAACCTTAAACTTTAAACCCTAAACCTTAAACCCTAAGCTCGGACCAACATCTCACTTTTCTAATCGGTATTTCAAACTGATATCTTCTAACACTCGGACCGACATCTCCTACACACTCTGATAGACATCTTCAAATGCTCGGACTGACGTCTCTCTTTTGTAACCAGTATCTCTAACTTGTAGGCTTGTCGACTCTTCGCTTATTGAAGGGATCGGCCATTTCTGCCTACTAAAGGTGTCGACCCCGTCGACCATTCATGTGTTGGAGGCGTCGACCCCGTCGACCCTTCACGTGTTGGAGGCGTCGACCTCGTCGACCTCGTCGACCCTTCTTGCATACTGAAGGTGTTAACCCGTCGACCCTTCATGTGTTGGATGTGTCAACCCGTCGACCCTTCACATATTGAAGGGTCCGAATAGTAAATCAAAATGCTCAAACTCAGGGTCCGAGACGGTTCATCTAATAGGCTATACTAAGGTCGCCTCCGGTCGAACGTGATCCCGACTATTGCAGGCACTACTGGAGGAAACTATATTATGAATACCGACCAATTTCTATCATATTTAAGGGAGATTATACTTATTTTGGGAAGTTTTAGGTAGATTACTTTTGAAGCTAAAGTTATGTCGGCAAGGCCCAGTTCGGCATTTATGAAACGATTCCCTTTTGAAATTGACACGAGCGACATGTCGGTATGTTGCTTATTAGGGAATTTCAGCTGGCGAGGGAATTTCAAATTAGGGAATGGAGAGGAAAAAAATGTAAGAAAGGCTCGTGTAAGAAGTTGTGTAAGAAATTCTAGTACTTCTTTCGGACTTTCTGGAAAGCCTGAAGGGCATCTTCTTCTTCTTTCTTCATGTGAATTTCATGACTCATTTAGAAGGAGCTCCATTTTCCACCATTAAAATATTTTAAAATATTATTTTTGTTTTCGATAAGTATAGCTTTTTCGCATGACCAAGCCAATGGGGATATCCCACGTGGCTAATTACGGATGTCCGTTTCGACACGTCAGCAAATCAAAACGCTTCATTTATAACTGCTTCATCCCTCCTTATCCCTGAACAGAGAGAGAACTAGAGAGTCGCTCACACTTTATTTCCTCTCGTTTCAGTGATATAAAAGCTCAGCTTCCATTTCGAAACTTTGGTTAATGGCGTAGTGTTCATCCTCGTGTAGAAAGCGTGAAGAAGTAGTAGATTCATCATGGAGTGTGTTAGACTCGGAGCTCGGAATTTTGCGTCAATGGCGGTTTCATTTAGCACCACTTCCAGTTCAGGAGGAAGGGATAGAAGAAGGATAAAGATAAGATTGGATAGGAAGCAAAAATCGATGGATGTGTACGATTCCCGTCGATGTTCTGTTCGAGTAAGGGCTAGTGCAGGGAGTGAGAGTTGCGTGGTGGTGAAAGAAAGTTTTGCGGATGAAGAAGATTACATAAAGGCCGGTGGTTCTGAGTTGCTTTTTGTTGAAATGCAGCAGAACAAGGCAATGGAAATGCAGTCCAAGCTTGCTGACAAGGTTTCCACACTCTTATTCGCCTAATTTATTTTTACATTTATAGATATGTTACCATGGCCACTATCATGTAATTATGTCTTTTGCTTTTAGTATCTCTATCAGTTGGTCAATTTTGTTTACGTCTGTGAGTAAAGAGTACTGTTCTTCACCTGAATCTCTTGATCAAGAAGTTGTTTCTATTTTGCATAGACCTTTGCCAGCTGATAATGTTACACCTACCAGAGACCATTTGTTTGTACTAATTTATATTGCACTAAATATTTTTTGGTTTGGTGTCTTTTTGCTTTTATAAGATATCCCTTATCCACTTATGCAGCTACCGCCCATATCAATTGGAAATGATGTACTGGACCTGGTGGTTATTGGCTGTGGTCCTTCTGGCCTTGCTCTGGCGGCAGAATCAGCTAAGTTAGGATTAAAAGTTGGTCTCGTTGGTCCAGATCTTCCTTTTACGAATAACTATGGTGTTTGGAAGGATGAATTTAAAGGTATTGGCTCTGTTTCTCTAGAAATCCAGTTCATTCTTACTTCACCTGTTTCTTGCTTTTTTTTTTTTTTTGGTGCTTCATTTGATTCTGACGGGCTAGCAATGTGATACATGACTGAGATACTCCACACATACCCTTTGATGACTCATGGAGGCAATGATTACTCTATGTTATGCTTGCAGCCCTTCTTTCTCTCTAAATGGGCCAGGATGGCTTTTTCATTTGACATTCTTTCTTGCTGTTCCTAATCATGTGATTATCTATGAACCACGTCTTAATCCAGTGTACTTTGCAAATATTCAGATCTTGGACTTGAAGGGTGTATTGAGCATGTTTGGCAGGACACCATCGTTTATCTTGATGACAACAATCCTATTTTTATTGGCCGTGCTTATGGGCGTGTTAGTAGACATTTGCTCCACGAGGAGCTGCTAAGAAGGTAATCAGGCTAATAATTTTTTTACTGTAATGTCTTTGAATCCACTGATAGTTTCTGGATGGTATATAATTATATTCATGTTTTTGTAGGTGTATCGACTCAGGTGTTTCATACCTTAGCTCAAGAGTGAAAAGCATTGATGAAGCCACAAATGGTTATAGTCTAGTAGCTTGTGAAGGTGATGTTGCTGTTCCCTGTAGGTATGTGGGTAATTTCTTAATTTAAAGTCACCGACCTTTATGACTGGATATCTTTTAGTTCAGCTATTATCCCTTATTTCCACTTCTAACATGGTATTATAGGCTTGCTACTGTTGCATCAGGAGCAGCTTCTGGGAAACTGCTGCAGTATGAAGTGGGTGGTCCGAAGGTGTCTGTCCAAACAGCTTATGGTGTGGAGGTTGAGGTAGGAATGTGGGACAGAGAAGTTTGTGCTGACTCAGGTTTTTGAGAATAATGCTATCATTGTCAACTCACAATTCATTCCATTCTGTGCTTTGCGTTCAGGTGGAAAGCAATCCATATGACCCTAGCCTTATGGTTTTTATGGACTACAGGGACTACACGAAACAAGGAAATCCATGTTTAGTAGAAGCACAGTATCCAACATTTCTTTATGCCATGCCTATGTCTCCAACAAGGGTGTTCTTTGAGGTTTTGTCAGTGTTTTTTTGAGCTGTAGTTGTATGTTATTTTCTAGAATTGATTTGAGTTCGCTAAATTGAGTTGCAGGAAACTTGTTTGGCTTCAAAAGATGCCATGCCTTTTGATCTATTGAAGAAAAAACTCATGTCAAGGTTAAAGACTATGGGGATCCAAATTATGAAAGTATACGAAGAGGTAGTTTCTTGGCACATGTTTTCATCTTTCCAAGTAGAAGCTTCTGTATATATTGTTTCCTTGCTTATCTTTTATATTCATGGTATCAGGTTTCAGTTGCATTTTGTTTATTTCCACCCCTAAATATACGGGTGAGTTTTAGGTCACTATTGAAAATAAGAGGAAAAAAATTTGGTGCAGGAATGGTCTTATATTCCAGTAGGTGGATCCTTACCAAATACAGAGCAAAAAAATCTTGCTTTTGGTGCAGCTGCTAGCATGGTGCACCCGGCCACAGGTGTGAAACGACTTGGCCTATGTTTTGTTCAACTCTATATCTACAAAGCTCTAAACTACTCGACCTTTCATTAAGCAGGCTACTCGGTTGTGAGATCTTTGTCTGAGGCCCCAAAATATGCCTCTGTTATTGCAAATATCCTGAAGCAGGGGCAGTCAAAGGACACTCTTAATACTGGAAGAAATTATGGGAATATCTCAATGGAAGGTAAGTTATTTTGAGGCATTTTCTACATATTAACTCCAGTAGAAGCTCTTAAACTGCATTTTATTTTCCTGCAGTATTATGCCTTTATCAAATCTGCGTCAAAATAACTCACGCCTGTAAATATGCACATGCGTTTATGTCATTATTGTGTTTTGTATTACAGTTGTTTGTCTTTACACAATAAAGAGTAAAGACTATCGATTTCTTTTGATTTATAATTTTGGGAATCTGGGCTTATAATTTTGACTATTGTTTTGTACCTGCTAAAGCCTTATAAGTTTAGAAAATAGACTTCAACTTGTAAACAATCCGTGCTCTGAAATCGACTGGTTTGGTTTCCATTGTCAGCTTGGAATTCCCTTTGGCCACAAGAAAGGAAACGCCAGCGGGCATTCTTTCTATTTGGGCTTGCTTTAATTCTGCAACTGGACATTGAAGGCATCAGAACATTTTTTCGAACTTTCTTCTGCTTGCCAGAATGGTAAGATATAATTTCGTCCCACACAAGTTGTGATTGATATTTCCCAAAACCAATTCATGCTGATATGATTTTTCTTTTGGTTGAGATTAGTTAATCCTGACTTGAATAAGGACTTAAAGTCGATTTCCAATTCTTAATATGTTTATAGTAAGAAAACACAAAAATTGAATAACAGAAGAGGCCCTCGAGATCAAATTGTTTAAAGAATTTTGCATTTTTTTTCTTTTTGTGTAGGATGTGGCAGGGGTTTCTTGGATCTACTCTTTCTTCAGGTGACCTAGTATTATTCTCCTTCTATATGTTTGTTATTGCACCAAATGATCTGAGAATGTGCCTTGTTAGACATTTACTCTCTGATCCTACTGGTGCAACTATGATAAGAACCTATCTCACCCTATAATCTTCTCTATCCTTTTCTGAATTTTAATATTCATATAACCCTGCTATCTTCGGTTCCCCCCTTCCACTTTTCAGGTAGAGAAATTACTACTAAGTATTTTTGTATATATATATACATATATAAAGATACGCATACATTATTATTCTATCTACTGTCTATAAAGGGTAATACGGTGACACTTTTATTGTTGGTATGTTGCATGCATGTTTATGATTACATATTTCTTGAAGGCACTGTTTGGATGTAAAGAATAATAGGTCACATTAAGAACGGTTAGAATGGATAGATAGAAATGCCATTTTTAGGTTGACAATGATGCATTCTAAATTTTCTATCAGATTATATAAATAAAGAATGAACACTTGAATTCTATTTTATGCTCAATTCCATTTTATGTTTTTTCCTTTTCGTCTTTGTCTTCCTGTTCTTTGCCTTTTTGTCTGATCCAAGGAGGATAGCTACTAGCGCAGTCCAATCAAAATTATGTCTTTACTTCTTTCTCTTCCTTTTTTTCCTCTTCTTGACGAGCTCACATTCTTCCTTGTGGGTCTGCAAACGTAGAGAAAGAAGAAAGGCTCGATGTGTTGTTCGATTCGAATACAAGAGTTTGAAACAAAAAGAGAGAGACACAGAAAAGGTAATAAGAAAACAAACAAAATCCATGCAGATTGCTGACAACTTTATAAATAAAATAGATGTGAAATTTCAAAGCTCGCAGAGATTTCTCTCTCTGTCTGGCGCGCTGTCTTCTCTTCTCCGATACAAACACGCTCGTTCTCAAACACGAAGCCCCCGTCCCTCATCCCTTTTTCTTGCTTCTGATCTCTTTCTGCTTGCTTTCATGGTACCCCTCGTCACTCTCATTCCTCCTCCTCCTCATCACGCTTACTCCCCCCCCCCCCCCCCCCCCAACACCCCAACCTCCTATCTCTACTAAGTAATCGAAATCTGTGATCATACGATATATATATGGTGAGTGTTCAAAAAATTACGCAGAATCCGACCCACCGAGGCCTAATCGTGGGCAGTTATTGCCACGACGTATTCTTCCGAGATGGCGTACCAGTGGCGCAATCTCTCGGCGGCGCCGCTTCCTTCATCTCCGCCGTCCTCGACGCCCTATCGATTCCTTTCAATTCCGTCTCAAAGGTCGGGCCAGACTTCGCCTACTCAACCCATCACAACCCGATCATAATCCCCACTTCCAAAACCACTCTGTTCCACGCCTATTTCTTCGACCCGGAAAACTCCGACGGAGACGGGCATCGAGATAGGATCCTGAAACGGGTTACAGCCTGCGACCACATCACCCCGTCGGATCTTCCCGACGCGAGATTCAATTTTGGAATGGCGGTTGGAGTTGGCGGGGAGATTCTCCCCGAAACGCTCGAGAAAATGCTCGAGATTTGCGATCTCGTGTTTGCGGATATTCAAGCGATGATAAGAGTGTTCGATAAATCGGACGGGACTGTAAATCTCGTCGAGCTGAAGGACAGCGGGTTCTTTCACTTATTGCCGCGGATTGGGTTTCTAAAAGCGTCGGCAGAGGAGGCTCAGCTTATGGATGTGGAAGAGGTGAGGAAGCTCTGCTGCGTCGTCGTTACGCACGGGAAGGATGGGTGTAAGGTGCACTGGGATCACGGTGAGGTTCACGTTTTGCCTTTTTCGACCAATCAGATCGATCCAACTGGGGCGGGTGATAGCTTTCTGGGTGCGTTTGCTGCGGGGATTAATCAAGGATTGACTGTGCCTGACTCTGCTTTGCTTGGAAATCTTTTTGGGTCGCTTGCTGTTGCCCACATTGGCTTGCCTAAGTTGGACTCCATGTTGTTACAGGTTTGGGTATTTTCTTTCTCTGTTTCCTTTCTGTAAATGTCGTAGATTATTCTGTAATTTCTGTAAATGCATAAGTTTGATTTGTTAATTGAGAATCTAGAGGGTAAGTCCATAAACATGCAGTGATGGCCTAATGCCAAGGATTGATTGAAACAAACCATATTTTGCTAAGTTTCCTTATGATTTGGTCATTCACTTCACAAAATTGAAACTCATATAAGTACTAGATAGTTATTATGTGTATCGCTAGTCTGGGATTTTGCTTTGAACTCTCATTGGATTCTTGGAGGACATAAAATTGTAGGCTGATGTATATTGCCATTGATTACAGCCATGGCCTATGGGCTTACTTTGATCACAGTCTAATGATATTAGAATATGTTCTATTCTTTAGAGCTCTTGATTTATAGAGAAAAGAATACAGGAGTTGTCCTAATTTTGGGGCCAGAAACATAAGATGCCCTGTTTTTTATGCTTTTTAATAAAGTCACAATGTTTACGGTTGTATTCGGTCTGGCATCTTGTGAGTAACAAAGAGATGATTGGATTGAATAAGTTTGATATTGTTCGTATAATGCTGATAAAAAAACTTGTTTGCACTAGTAATCAAATTATCAAAGGAAAAGTAACAGGGGAAGAAGATGAATTACTTTAATTGCTGAATTGTGACTTTCAGTTTCTAACAGGCGCAGTTCCCTTCCTTTAATTCAATTTCAATCCGTTAAGTAGTAGCGTTTCTTACCTTGTTTTTTCTTCTACCCTTGTTGTAGAGAGTTAAGGATGAGGTGCAGAGGAGGATGATGCAGGGTACGATCAGCTGCCGCGAAAGAAGAGCTGTAGATCAGTTGATGATGTTTTCACAGCCTTTAGGGCACAAACAGTTCCACGAACTCCTCGGAGCAGCCAAAGTCGGGCTTACATTCCCCTCCCATCACGAGCGCCAATTAGATCAACCAGTGAATCATCCCAAGCCAGTGGAGCAGCAGCCGATCCTGTGTCACTACACGGAGCAGCAGCATACAAATCTACTAGGAAACTCCATAGAAGCAAGCAGAGACACTAGATTGTAACCGTAAATTGGCTAGAAAAGAATTGCAATGAGCTTTTCTTAGATATATATATATATATATATATATATATGTTGATTGCTTCTTTTGTAATTCTTAAAACCATTCTAGTGGTATATATTATGGCAACAATTTAGGGCAAACATGTTTTAATTCTTTAGTCGGAATGAAATGAAAATTTTGATTTTTACTTAAATGAAATAGGTGTTGTGTTTTTTTATTTTCGCCATTTTTAGTGAGAATCAAAATAAATATTTATTTATATGATTTTTTTTAAAATTTTATTACCATATTTAATCATTTTTGAAATTAATATATAAAAAATCATTTTTATTTTTATGCATTTCTGGTAATCAAATATATATATAAATTTTTTTATTATTATTTTTATATTCTATTTTTATTTTTATTCCTATTCCACAAAGGAATCAAAGTAAACGTGACTAACTTAACCCATCTTAATGGCTTCAGAGCAAGAAAGCTTTATACGTAAGCTTTGTCCAACTCAGCTCATCTTATTTTTCCTTTCCTAGAGTGGTACGTACACAGCTACATGTAGCTACATTGAATTTAAAATTATATTATTAAATTGATATAATAATATAAAATTAATATATATAAATATGATAAATTAATCTATTTACATACACGACAGTATTTCTCACAACGGTCCTTCTAAAGTCACAAAACGTCATGTCGTTCTTTCATGAAGTTCTTCAAACATAACAATGAAAATGCAGCTTTTTATCGTCGGGGAACAAAATTATGTACCATTTTGGGCGAAATGAATGCGTACATTGTTATATTAATTTGAAGAATTTTGGGTAAACTCGATTAAGAAGGATTCAGTTTTTATTGAGGATTTACTTATTTAAAATTTGAAGTAAATTTGAAGAGAGTTATAGTATTATCTTTCTGACAATATCAAAGCACAAAAATAGAAGGCATGATTTTCCACATTTAGTAAGATTCGAAATGGGTCAAGTTAATAAGAGTAATGGACGTCGACGATTAAGAAGTATGAGATAAAACTAATTTAATCGTATGGCTGGAAAGAAAGAGCTCTACCCTGCAAGCTTC
Organism: Coriaria nepalensis; assembly: GCA_027186245.1. Lineage (NCBI taxonomy): Eukaryota > Viridiplantae > Streptophyta > Magnoliopsida > Cucurbitales > Coriariaceae > Coriaria > Coriaria nepalensis. Next base: position 8,561,274 of record CP114484.1, on the reverse strand, counting down.
AAACAATAGTCTGTAATCAACCACTACAAGATGATTGATACATATGAACAGATGACCTGCAGCTTGTACGTAAAAGGACAAACCAATACTAACTCACAAAGCAAGATATTTATGGCTGCATGGGCCCTGCCTAGCTTCCTTCCTGCAACCAAAATATCTCGACCAGCCAAATTTGATTGTGATGCAAGCAGCCATGGCATTGCAGGGTGTGGTATCAATCAGAGTGGAGGAGAGAAACGGTTGATGATAAGCTTATGCCTGAGAGGATAAGGATATACATATCTATAATTAACCCTGTGACATAATTTGCCTCTTCACGTCCATGTCCGATTACTACTACTACACGACGATTTTCTCCTTCTCTTACCTTTTCATATATTATTATTATTTGAATCATTCAGATTTGAAACATGTAAATATATGCTTTTCTAATAAACATGAAAAATGTGGACTAAATCTAATATAAATCAGCGAGCTGATTGTAATAATAATAATAATAAAGACATATGTGACCCATTCATTCTTAATAGAGTTGAATAGAAAAGATTTGATCCGACTGACATAATCGAATCGGTCAGATTCGGAAAAATCCTTTTGATCGAGTTGATCCGAACCGATCAAGATTCGTGTTAATTAAAACCAATTTTAATTATTTTATTTGATTTAATTTTAAAATCTTAATAAAATGTTTTCCTTATTTATTAATGAATTAAAATTTTCTTTTTAAATGCATTAATTTTTTAGATATTTTTATTTATTTCTTTTCTTAAATTATTTTTTCATTAGTTCTTTATTAAATACATATTTTATTGACCAAATTAAACTTACTTATCCCACTCAAACTATCACTATGTTTAAATAATCACACTTAAGCTATCACACTTCATAAGAAAACTAAGTAAAAGTCAAACTTTGCAACGATCGCATATCTTTTAAACTCTTTTTAAACTTTGGACTTATTATTTTATATATTTTTAATCTCAAAATTTTATTCCTAAACTCTTTAACCCACTTCATTATGCTAAGTCATTTTTTCATCAATATACCCTTATACCACCATCTCCACCAACCTCTCTATAGCCACCACTTTTGACCTTTGTCATTAGAAATAACTTTTATTTTTACATGTTTACTCTTAACTTTTATTTTTATAATATCAATATCACTTTTAATTATGTTTTATTTATTCACCCTTAAAAAAATCTCATTCACCTTTTCTACCATTGTTGCCGTTCTTCTCCATTGTAAATTAACTCTCTTTCTCTCTCTAAAAAAAATTGGATTATGGATAATTTGATTAGAATCTAGCGAGAGAGAGAGAGTAATTTTCCGACATCGAAGAATGGTAATAGTGGATGATGGCGACATTTAGGAAAGATGGAGAAAGTTATTTTATGCATAAATAAATGAAAAAAAAAGAGATTGAAAATGATAATTAAGAATACAAAAATAGGTTAATTTTATAATTATTTCCGATAATGGCAATCAATAACGACGAGGGTAGAAGGCTTTGTGGAAATGGGTGAAGGGATAAATTGATTAAATAATAATTTAAAATAATAGAATAAATTAAATAGTGTGCGAATAAAATTTTAGGAGTTTAAAATATATGAGGTGGGTTAAAATATAATTTTACATAATTTAAGGAATTTTTTTATAAAATATAATAATTTAATCTATTTATTTATTAAAAAAGAATTTATTTTTTCATTTATATCCTTAATTATTATTTTTTATTCTTATATTTTTTATATTTTTTTTTTCCAGATTTTACTATCTAATAAAATCAAATTGAATTAAAAAAAAAAAAAAAATTTCGAATCTGTATTTGATGGGAATCCAATTCTGAGTAAATCGATCTGAGAGCAAATCTAAATTTTTCTACGATCCAATCCGATCAAAATCTGATTAGATATGATAAAGACCACTTGCTCAGTCCTGATTTTCGATGATTCTAACAATTTCACATCAATAGTTGTGGTTAGTCTGATCCCAGAAAAGCTATAGATCACGAGACTAGTAAGAGAATATTATTAATTAGCTTAAACCCCATTGGCTGGTGGGATTTGAAAGCGGCATGTAGGCAAGAGGAGTGAGAGGGACGGAGATCACAAGCAGCAGCGGTAGAAGTCGTGGTCGGCGGAACACGTGTCGTGATGAAACCGCGCAGATCAGATCCAAATCGTCCGTGAAATGGGCCGCCTTGGACTCAAAATTAGAGAGACCTAGTTACCTGGTCCTTACTTACAGCCACAGGCATGTCATTTACCTACAGATCCGCTCTAATAAACCCATTTCCTTTTTTCACATAATATCTATATATATTACTATTATTATTTATATATATATTAATATATAATCGAAAATTATAATTTCAACTAACCCTATACGGCCTCCATTGTAAAACTACGTGGAGATTTTTCTTCAGGAACCGAAAGGGAGCTCGTCTTCTTCATTCTTATCTATATATATATATATTTGTGGAGAGAGAGAGAGAGAAAAGGAAGGAGCAGAGTGCTCTCTGTTCCTGATAGAGTAAAGAAGTTACGCCTCTGCTTCACTTTTAAGGCTCCCATCGGAAAACCTTCTTCGCCGTCGAACAATCTTCCGAACTCATTCATGAAGTTCGTCGAAAAGTAAAGTCATCTTGAAGTTGTGTGTTTTTCTCACCATGGATTTATTTATTTTTATTTTTATTTTTATATAAATCTGTTTTGACTTATTTGGTTTGCTTTTCTCGTTGATTCGCAGCGTTGATTTGAAACAAAGAAAGGACTACACTTTTTGATTTCCCTCGTGGATACGATTGATCTCTTCATCCCTCTAATCTGTATCCGTAATCATAGATAATGGAGGCAACAATGGCTGCTACCTGTTTGCATTGGTCGCAGCCGATTACTCCGCCTTCATCTCCTCCTTCTAAAGCACTGTCCTCTATCATCTCTTCTCCTCCATCTCGAAAACGTAGAAGCTATGTTAATGGAGGGGTTTTCTTCTGCAAATGCGTTCCTTGGCTCAATCAATCCGCTCTCTTCGGAACCTCGTCCAGGAATCCAAAACCGAGAAATTCAACCTTCAAAATCAGACCTTCTTCCCTAGCAAGCTTCAATGACGACGCCGCCTTCTCAGACGAAGAATTCTCCAAGCAGATTCTGGAACTGGTGCGCAAGTCCCAGCTCAATTCCGAATCACAATCAGTTTCATCCGGACAATCTTTTCAGATCGACAACAATCTGGGTCTATTCGATGCCATAGACCTTCCATGGCCCGGAATCATTAACGGACCGCCCATGGGAGACGAGATCATTGTTCGGGCCGATATCGAGCGAAAGGCAAACAGCATGGACCTACCGCTCTCGCTCCGAATCATAAAGAAAAAGATGCAATGGAAACAGGGAGTTAAAGAAGCAGGGGAATCAGCTTATTGCTCAGTCGAAAAGGCCTTCTCCTCTATGGTGTTCATGATCCGTGAGCTCCATAGCTACAGTTTACAACTAAGAGAAATCCTCTTCTTTGAAGATCTAAACGGTATCCTCGGTCGAGTTCAGCAAGAAATGCACGCTTCTTTCGTCTGGCTTTTCCAACAAGTCTTCTCTCGCACCCCTACTCTAATGGTCTACATCATGATCCTCTTAGCCAACTTCACCGTCTATTCAATGAGCCATAACGCTGCCATTGCAGCCGCTTCCTATCCGCCCACAACAGAGGGTACTACAGCTTCTTCAGTCCTTGAATCACAGGATCAAAAGCACAAGTTTATAAACCCGTCTGCTATCAAGACATTTTCGTTCTCATCCTCAAGCGGGAAAACCGCTTCGATTGGAGGAGATAATGGTGGAGGTGGTGGTGGGAAGGCGAGGCCGGTTGCTAGCAGCACCGACGGTGAGGATTGGTCTGACCGCTCCGATCAGTACAGAGGAATTCGGTCTGTGGAGAAAGAAGAAGTGAGTCTAGAAGAAGAATTTGGTGTTTGGGATTCTATGGTGGAAGAAGCTCATAAAATGGAAGGCGTGTGCAGAGCGGACTTTCCATCTAGCCAATTTATATCGCCGGTGACGGTGAATATGGAACAGGATGACGACTATAAGGAATATTTAGGAACAGAGCTTATCTATCAAACTGGGCTTTCGCAGGAGCCAAACAACCCTCTCCTTCTAGCCAATTACGCTCAGTTCCTATACCTTGTTGCACGTGACTTTGACAGGTAAATTTAGTTACTTATAACACATAGTTTTCTATTTCTTTATTCTATTTTTGTTTGTGTTTATGTTGAGGTTGGATTGTTAATTTGATTTGAAAAACAGGGCGGAGGAGTACTTCAAGAGGGCGGTGGAGGCGAAGCCGACGGACGCGGAGGCATATAACAAGTACGCGACGTTCTTATGGCGAGTGAGGGAAGACTTATGGGCGGCAGAGGAGACGTTTTTAGAAGCCATATCGGCGGAGCCCAGTAATTCATACTACGCTGCTAACTATGCCAATTTTCTATGGAACACCGGCGGTGAGGACACGTGTTTCCCTCTCACCACCTCTGACAGAACCGCCTCATGAAGCCTCATAATCTAATAATATACAACACATACATGCATGCATGCATACAATATACGTGAAAGTCTAATAATAAGAAGAAAGTAAACCCCTTCTATGATGGTAGCAGTAGCAGAGACAATTGGAGATTGCGTTGTTAGGGTGGCACGTGACCTAAGAAACAATTTTGGGGAAGTGTGTTTGATTAATTGGGAGTTGGGACCCAATACTGGGGGGGGCGAAGAGTCGGCATGCTACGGATTATTGGGGGCTTCTGCTTGCTGCTTCTTGCTTCTTGCTTCTTGTTTCTTGCTTCTTTGCTTCTTGCACAGAAATATGTCTTTCTTTTGTTTTCTTTAATTTTGGTGACAGAATCACGTGACAAAGTGTAATTAATTATGTTTTGTTAGTAACTTTTCTTTATATAAATAAACTTGGAAAATTAAGAAGCCTTCAAGGTCTCTAATCCTGTGGTCATGTCATATTTGGGATTTGTGAACTAGTACTTGTATTTGGTCTAGAACAGGTATTCATCGAGCAGGCAGACGCACGTGCCAGCTAGACATGCACTCAGCACAGCAGTCTGTACTGTAGTTGGACATGATGTCTGTCTAATACAGAAGTAGTTGGGCATTCTAGTTCCTATCAGGCGCGTATACTGTAGTTGGTGGAGTAGCTAGTGGTAGACTGCTAGTGAGTGGTGAAGAGAGGCAAAAGACACTGCGCTGAGGACGAGTAATGGGAGGTCGTCGAACGTGGCATTGACCAGTAATTGGTTGTTTGTTTGTGTCCACCACATGGCCTGCAACTGCAGCAAGCTAATGCATACGGCTCCTTGCAGTCCTGGACCTTGGGATTTGAGTTCGGCCGACCAGAAATAAACTTGTACTTGCAATTCATCCCAAGTTACGTAAATGAAGGAAGGTGCCTAGCTTTGTTTGGCCCATTCCTACTTTTAATTCCTTGTGACAATCTTTGACTCTATGATAATGTTATAATCACTTTCCAATATATATATTATATGCATGCACATATACTTGCGTTACCATTGCATGTCCATTTTCTTGGAAGTTCTGCTCGGTGCCGTGGATTCAGAATTTCGGTGCAGGGGGAGGGGAGACATTGTTTTTATCGTATACTGAAAGAACGATGATTTTATTGTGATTTTATCAAATTAAATCAAGTTATTATATATATATATTTTAAATCTTGAGATTAAATATTGCATAATTATAGAATAAGAAAAAGAAAGATACATAGATTATATTGTGATTTACATCAGTAAGATTGAGATCGATCAAGGGACTACATCTATGTAGAGTTCTAATAATTTGTTAGACTCTATGTGCACTAAATCAACCGTTCATATACAATTATAGATTAAGAACATCAATCAATAATACTCAACCGAATCAAATCTGTCAATATAGTATTATACTTATAGAGAATCAAATAGATCTCACCATTGAAAAAATACAACTTCAATCACCAATCGAGAGTACTAGCATAATCCTAGATTTTTATAAAGATAGAGAAAAACTAGAGAGATCACCAAAACGACACAACCTAACCCTTGCTCGAATTAAATTAGATAACGAGAGAAAGAGAGGCTCAAGTATGAGGGCAATGGATGGTTAGGATTAAACTGGTGAAAAATAAAGGCAAAGATTGAGTCCAACATTTAAATTCATTGAGCTTAAATGAGCCTCAATCGGTTTTGGTCTTCACTTGATTTTGGGCCACAACAATAAACCAACGTTTTCTACCTTGAAGACCACAAACCATCACCAGCAGCATATAAAGCTCTCCCTCGCAACATTCCTATTGATCCTATTATAATCATAGAATCAATTCATTGTCTTCATTGATCCATGAATACCGACAATTACATGACATTAAGTATGCTTAGAAAATGTCTAAACTTCTGCACAATAACTATCTTGGTACCCATATTTGTCAGGTTGTCCTCGGTGGGCACCTTTGACATGCTTAAAGTACCAATAATTAAAAATTCCCTGATAAAATGAAATTTAATATCAATATGCTTAGTTTTTTCATTGATGAACATGTTTTTTAGATAAATGTATAACACTCTAACTATTAGAATATAGTACAAGAACTATACACCATATTAATATCCTTTAATAAACCTTGAAGCCATATAACTTCTTTAAACACATCATTTATTGCCACATATTCTGTTTCAGAAAGGAAAATGCAACCAGGGTTGGAGTTGAGTTTTCCAACTCACACAATTTCCATCAAATAGAAATTGGCAGGCAGTAGTAGATTTTTTATTATCCTTGTCACCTGTAAAGTCAGAATCCACATATCCAACTAATTCAAAGTTATCAGTCAAGTTACCAAATTGTAATTCAATGTTTGCAGAACTATTCAACTATTTAAGCAACCATTTTAAAGCTTTCCAGTGTTCAACCCCAAGGTTGGACATATACTAAGTAATGATATTTTGCAAAACTCAGATCAAGCCTAGTGTTAATCATGCAGTACATAACATATCAAATTGCATTAGAATGAGGAACATTTTCCATTTTGAGTTTTTCAAAATCAATATTTGGAGATTGTTGCTTACTAAGAATGACTCGAGATGCAAGGGGAACTAGAATAGGTTTGCAACCAAAAACATTAAACTTCGAATAAACTTTCATCAAATAAGTATTTTGATGCAACTTAAGTTTATGTTTACTCCTATTCCTAATTATTTCCATTCATAAAATATTTTTTGCATTTCCTAAGTTTTTCATATAAAATTCATAACCTAACTCATTCTTTATTTCTTTTATCTTTGACTTAGACTTACTTATTAACAACACGCCATCAACATATAAAAGTACATAAATATGGACATAATTTAAATAAGAAAAATAGAAACATGAATCATATTTACTTATTGTAAAACCTATGCTTATAAAAAAAAAGAATAAAAACATTTATACCACTGTCTTGGTGATTGTTTTAATCCATACAAAGATTTGTGAAGCAAGCATACATAATTTGGATGTGTCTTATCTATATAGCCTAGAGGTTGATGCATATATATAGTTTCATGTAATTCTCCATGCACGAAAGTTGTCTTAACATCCATTTTATCCAAATCCAAATCATAGTATAAGCCATTGCAAGCCTGATCCTAATAGTTTTAAATTTGACAATATGTGAGAAGATTTCATGATAATCTATACGTTAATTTTGTATAAAACCTTTAACTACTTGCCTAGCTTTATATATAAGAGGATTAGTTTGAGATATACCTTCTTTTACTTTAACCAACCATTTACAATCAACCAAATTTCTATTTTCTAGTTTAGGTACCAAAGTCCAAGTTTTGTTAATCTTCAATGACTTCATTTCTTTCAATTCCTCAGCCAATTTTTTTGCTTCCTTTAAGGAAACAATAACATCAGAGTCAAGTAGTTCATCAGATTGAACCTCTAAACCTACAAGTAAAGCTATAAACACTAAATTTGCACGTGTATTTTGGGTTAGGCTTATGATACCTTCTACCTCTATCTAGGGCCAATTGATAATCATCAAGATCACCATAATTTAACTTATCTTAGATATTAGTAGTATCATATTCAGTTTCTATACCATTAGAAGTACTAGGTACATCATCAGTTGGTATAAAATTATTGAGAGGGCTGCCTTCCTCCTACTGATCCTTTCAATCAACAAGGGTTACAAGCTCCACTCTTGTTAAAGAACCCTCATTAGAGCTATTTATATTTGCAGCAATATTATTTAGTTTACAAAGGAATAATTTTTCATTAAACACAACATCTTTACTTACTATGATCTATACCACTAGAATTTCTATCCCATCGTCTATACCCTTTAGTACCCTCTTGATAGCCTAATAACACACTTTCTAGATCTTGATTCTAACTTACCATTAGATTTATGTACATATACAACACACTAAAAAACCTTTAAAGATGTTAAAACTGCTGGTCTATTTAACCATACTTCTTCAAGACATTTAAAATTTACAATAATACTAAAAATTCTATTAACTAGATATGCAACTGTCTCTAATGCCTCTTTCCAAAAAAGTTTTGGTAGATTTGAAGTACACATTAAACATCTAATTTTTTTTTTAAGTCATTTGCATTCTTTCAGCTACTCCATTATGTTGAGGTGTTCTGACAACTGTCCTATGTCTCATTATTCCATTTTCCTTGCAAAATGTATGAAATTGAGAGTTACAAAATTAGGACCATTATTAGTTCTTAGTGCTTTTAATTTTTTTTTGTCTATTTGAGTTTCTACCAAAATTTTCCATGGCTTAAACTTTCTCAAAGTTTCATCTTTAGTTTTTGGTAAAAGTATCCAAATTTTTATGCTTAAATAATCTATTATAGATAATAAGAACCTATTACTATCCTGTGACATAACTGTTGGACATGGTATCTTGAAAGCATGTAATTAGTATTGTTTATAATGAAATTAATAAAAGTAACATTTTTCTATATATAATTGTTTTGAATGTATTATTATTGAATAATATGAATAAATATCACAAAATTCCAAATTCATTAATATGACTATAATATTGTATTAGTATGAGATGATCAAAATTATAGATAAGGAATTAAATTGTCCGCAACATATTAAAGTATGCAATCTTTAATATAGTGGTTACTAGTACGGTCCACTAGCATTACAAATACATGTGATCTAGATCCAGATCACTGATGTAGATAAGCCATCTTAGTGGAGGTGCTTTGTGTAATTGGATTATATAGGACAAGACTCGATATGAATTAATTCTTTATTAAAATACCGTTTATCATAAAGAGTTAAATTCATATCAATCGATGATCATATGAAGATCAATCTAAATCCTGAGTAGTCATGAACTCTTGTTTATGTCAATTGGATCTTTTGATTGACTTGTCTTGGTTTGTTTGTATACCAGACTAAAAACTTTTGTTTTGGAGATTTATTGGGATAAGTGGCTGAGAACATGATTTACAGATATAAAATCCAAACATTTTTCATAGAAGATTGTATATTGGTTTCCTTAAGGGTTAATTCTAGAACTAAATAATCTTGAGCTCAAATTTATAACCAAGTTATAAATTGACTGTTCACTAATGAATTAATGGTATTTAAGGATAAAGAGATAAATAGAGAGGTAAAACGGTAAATTTGACCAGTTCTAATCATTAATCAATTTTCGGAGGATTGAATGCATGAAATGATTATATCAATGGACTACTAGAGATTGCTCAGTAAATATGTTTTATAATTGCAAGAGTGCAATATCATATTTTTAGTGAAATAATATTGAGATTAATAAATTAAGATTTATTAGATCAAAGAGTTTGATTAATAATATAATTTATTGGAGCTTGGAATTATAGGTCCATAGTTCTTAGCTTGGAATGACAAATATTGAAAAATGACTTATTTGCAAGAAAATAGTTTTCTGGGACAAATTTATAATTATGAGATACTTAGTATTAATTAATTAATTAATTAAAAGATGTATTTTAATGGTAAAATTCAGAATTATTTAATTAAATAATAATATATTTGATTTTGAATTGAATATATTATATATAATATTTAATTGATATGAGATATTAATTTAATATTAAGATTAGGTAAGTCAAATTTAGATTAGTTTAAGAAACTAATTTAGAATTCAAATAAGATTTGCTTTTGATTTAAAATAGATGATATTCTATTTTAAATAATATTTGAATAGGTTTGACTAAATCAAATGTATAATCAAAAAGACGATATAGTTTAAAATAACTATGATTTTATTTTATAAGATTTGAAAAGATTTGATCTTATTAAATATATTATTAAATTGATGATATGATTTAAAATAGATAAAACTCTATTTTAAATAGGATTTGAAAAGATTTAATCATATCACAGATATCAGTTGATGATTATATTATCATGATTGAATTAGCAATTTAATTAATTTAAAGAGTTTAAATTAATCAAAATACCTAATCAAATTTTATAAATACATCTTATTCTAATTAATTTAGAGAATTTTTTTTTTCGGTAGAGATTTTTCTGAGAGAAAAGGAAAAAGAAAAATATTATCATCTCTACGTGCCCACACACGTCCTATTGTATTGAGGATTGACTTGGAAAATCGTGGTATGAGTCTTGACAATTGATTCATGCAGGCATGGGTATGACCTTTTCATATAGATGTAGAATTAATTTATATGTATATAAAAGATTGCTAAAACATTTTTTAGAAAATTTTTGTTATACACTAGGACCGGTTGTTTGCTTTCGTTGTGTGGTTTCGAACCGCCTTTTCCAACAATAACTTGTTCAGGACCCCATAAATCAACATGCACAAAATCAAGGTAGTTTTTAGATAAATGAATATCCTTCCCAAAACTAGCCCTATGTTGTTTTCCTAAAATGCAAGTTTCATAAAATTCAAGTGTAGTAACATTGTTCTTTCATAACAAACCTTGTAACCCTTTATGACTCATGTGACCCAATATTAAGTGTCATAATTCAATCCAATCAATATCAGTACTAATCAAGGTAGTATTTGTTCTAGCATGGTAATAATATCTAGATAAAACATACAAACAATGTTTTTGTGTACCATATAATACATATTTTCCATTTTTGTAAACAGTTAAGTAGCCATTATGAGCCTTATACGTACAGTCAAATTCATCAATAATGCCTAGTGATATTATATTCCTTTTAAGGTTAGGTATATATCTTACCCTTGTTAACAATAAAATATTTCCATTATACAATTTCAAAGAGATATTTACCTATACCATGATTTCTACACATATTTTTGTTATCCATAAACACTGTACCATCATTTATATGAAAAGATCACATGTATTTGTAATGCTAATGGACCGTACTAGCTCATTTATATGAAAAAATATAGTGGTACACTGTACCATTCTAAGTTAAGGCTTATATGAAAAGAACATCCTGAGTTAAGGATCCACTCATTTATAATAATGCATTTAGAAACAGTCATAATTTCATACACACAAGTTGAGCTACTATTATTCATAGTATGTTATTGTCATTACTATTTAGATTTTTGTTCTTTAATGCATAACAATTCTTTTTCAAATGACCTAACTTACCCCTAACTTACCACATAAATATCATTTTCTTTCATCTTTAAGTTTCATTTTTTCATTAGTCTTTTTCTTAGAAAATTTCTTACTTGTAATAATATTGTTTATTGAATCTCTCCTATATGATTTTCTTTTTACAAATAGGATATTGCTAGTTCTCTTACTTACTTTCCATTCTAATTCCCTAGTTTTTTAACCAAAAATCACAAGATCAACAATAGTAGGAGCAATACCAATATATTTTAATGAGTTTCTAATCACAACATAGTCATCAGGCAAGGATTATAGTTTATAACCATAGCAAGACTAGTATCAAGTGTTTGGTCAGTTCGCTTTAATAGAACAATCATTTTAAAGAAATTCATTTATATTATCATCAATAGATTTAGATGTGTCCATTTTTCAAGAAAATAATGAGGTGCAAATTGTAAAGCAAATAAATATTCGAGTTTACTATAGAGTGCTTGAGCATCTCTATCAACCTTTTTGAACACTCCATAAAAAATATTGAGTATTATAAGATTGTAAGCATATTCTAGTATCAATGTCTTTTTGGGAAGCTCAGAGGTTGGCCATTTGGCATTATCAGGAGGGGAAAATGTACCATTTTTATTCATAGTAGGGCAAACATTTTTTTTCCTTCCATGTCCCAAAGTTCATTTTCCATCGAACATTGGGATCTCTAATTTCAGAAAACTCAATTCCTTATTTCATTCCCTCACTCAAATTTGTGCCAGTTTGGTTATTTATGAAATGTAAATACAAATAGCAGTTGAAGAAGTAAACCAATTAGAAAATGAGGTTTAATATACAAAAAATGAGAAATAGATTTGTAGATCTAGGATTTAGGATTTTAGTTTAACATAAAATAAAACCCTAACTTCATATCTCAATTTTTTTTTACATAAAGTCAAAATAATCAAACATTTAAAGTTATAAACCTTAATTTCGAGACACATATTTTTCCATAAAAAAACTCAAGAGATCACACCCTAAATCCAATCTAGCATCAATTAGTAAAATAAAAATTACATAAAAATCATTTTGATTTTGGAAAGCTTATCAAGAACTTGTGCTCTGATACCACTATTGTGATTTTACCAAATTAAACTATGTTATTTTATAATTCTTTTTCAAAATCGTGAGATTAAAGATTTTAAAAATAGAAAACAAGAAAGAATAAGAACACATAGATTATACCATGGTTTATACCAATATGATCAAGATTGATCCAAGGGCTACATCCACGTTAAGCTCTAACAAGTTGTTAGACTTTATGTGCACTAAATCAACTGTTCATATACAATTACAGATCAAGAACAATACTCAACCGAATCAAATCTAGCAACCTAGTATTTTGCTTACAAAGAATCAAATAGATCTCACCATTGAAGAAACATAACTTCAATCATTAACTGAGAATACTAGCATAACCTTAGATTTTCAGAAATGTAGAGGAAAATTAGAGAGATCACCAAAATGGCACAAACCCTAACCCATACTCAAATGAATCAGATGAGGAGAGGAAGAGAGACTTAAGTATGAAGGCAATAGATGATTAGGATTAAATCGGTGAAAACCAATGACCAAGATTAAGTAAGTATACCATTTAAACCCATTTAGCTTAAATGGGCCATAATCGGTTTTAGTCTTCACTCGATTTTGGGACACAATAATAAACTAATAGATTTGGGGAGTGGTGACAAAATTCTCATCGTATATATATTATAAAAAATTTCATAATAAATAAATAAATAAAATATATTATGTTTGGTTATTAGAAAAAAGTTAGAATTAAAAAATTAGATATATTGTGTATAGCCTATGATATTTTATATAATAAAAAATAGATCTATTTTTTAAGAAAAATATAATTAGGATTATAATTTTAAAATTTTTAATTGAATAAATTAAAATTTATATATAGAAATAATTCAAGAATGAACTTTCATTTATTAGGCGCTTTATTTTTTAGTGTATAGATAGGCGCACCTCCATATTAAAGCTCCTAAAAAACAGGCTAATGGAATAAACCACGCCAAGATGCTATGGAGAATTATTGATCTCTCAATTCGGAATTGAATTGATTTCATTTCATTAAATCCTTCTAAATTACTTTTAATTATATATATATATATATATATATGTAAATTTAAGGGGCAAAATAATAAAAAATTTCTATAAAATTTAATTTGATGGGGGTAAAAATTATAATTGGAAAAGTTTGTGGGGGCAGTTAGCCCCACTTTCCCCTAACTAGGATCCATCGGTGTTTCAGCCTATCAAATATTCTGTCCATTTCGTTACTTAATATAAAAATTAGGATAAACACACAAAGCTTTATTTTAATTATATTGGATATTCAAAATATAAAAAATACCAAAAAATTAAACTTAAATTATACTAAATATTTAAATTTTTATAATTATAATGAATATTCAAAAATCAAACTTCAAGTATAATAAACCTCAATAGATTGATCTCTAACTATTTACTCAACTTGATCCGACATAAATGTTAATAAAAAGGAATTTTTTATTTTTAAAATAATCTAATATTATATTTATTTACCCTAAATTTTTCTATATTTTCTCCAAATATTAAACACCACCAATTTCCAATCAACTATCACCAGTGCGGAAGGGGAACCACCCCAGCCGAGCCGCCACCTGGGGTGGCTGCCGGAAAAAAAAAATGTAAAAATATATGGTGTGTGATTTGAATTTATAAATAGCAAAGTAACGTAGGATAGTTGTTTTCTTATTATTTATCTTGATTTCAAAATCCTCCACAACTTCACTTTTTCTCAAAATTTTCTTCATTTTTTATTGCTTATTCAAGCTAAAAATACAATGCATATCTTTTTACTGCATGGTTTCTATTTCAGAAATTAGACCATTCAAGTATAGTAATAGTAACTCTGTAAAATATGAAAAAAAAAAAAAAAAAAAAACCCTCTTCCCAGTGCTTTTCTTCTAGCTCCTTGCAGCATGTAGAAAAGCTTGAAATATATCTCACCATCTAAGATTTTCATATGACGTCACATAAATAAAATACTAATTCAAGTTCATGACATTTTCGCCCTTGCGAAGAGAACCCCAGCAAATAAACCTGTAATCAATTATATAATATACGTTAATACACTAAATCATACTACACAAAAGAACAACATTGTTTGTTTTCTATACATATAATGAGAAATTCTTGGGTATTGGATCTTATGTATAGTAGATTAATATATCTCAATCATATATATTAATTTTATATTTTCATATTATACATGATATCAATATTATATATATAATCGAATTACTATAAATAGTATCCATCAAAAATTCTCATATATAATAGCTAGAACTCATCGATTACGTTTCTTACCAAACAATATGCTGAAGAGATTCTCTATACTGACTGGAACATTGAACAACGCTATACCCACAAGAGATATTGGAATCTTGTTTAAGGAGCCCACCAGACTGCACACAATTTATTTACATTGTACATATATTACTTATCCATGCTAATTGATTGCAACTATATGAAAAACGACAGTACTATATGTACAATATACATACCTATAAGTAGTAGGTCCTGTCTGATGTAAGAACCACATTGAGGTAAAGCTAATAGCAAGCCCCAGAAATCCACTTGTTGTTGCCGCAACCCAAAACATTGGCAATCTCAACACATCCCTACGAACATATTACGGGTGAAAACCTCATTTCTAGTCCAGATACACACGCGTAAACATTTAGTTATTAAGAAATATCACAATAATGTAAGAAAGTGTCTTACGCGTTGATTACATATTGCCATTCTCCAAAAAGGAGAATCAAGAGCATGCCAAAAGGTAGAGATAGCAAATTATTGAGCAAAACCATGGAAACTTCGTTTAAGGAGCCAGATGTTGTTGCTCTTTTTGCATCATCCATAACTCGCCTCAAAGTAAGCTGTTACAAATGCAGCAGCCATATGTTTTTCCTATTAGTGTACTATTTCTGAATATGAGTCATTCTAGCCTACTTCCATTAAAATACTTCAACCGTTTAGTTCGAATCACATCGATATTTTAACAATGATATGATTTGAACGCAACCATTATATTATAATATCTCCTTAAATATTAAGATGAAAAAAAGAAATACTTAAATGTTGAGTTGTGAAAATTGTGTACCGAGTAGGTGGCAGTAAAAATGCAATTCATGATCTGCCATGCATAACCTGCTTCATCAAAGGAGAGATCCGTTATCCCACCACTGATTGCAGATACAATCTGGGAAAATGGCAAAAAAGAAAATAAATAAATAAATAAATAAATAAATAAATAAAGGTAAATGAATGGTCATATTCTATGAGCAAGCAAGTGGCAAATAAATAAAGAATTTCTGTAATTTATTTAATTTATTTATTAAAGAAGACCATCAAGGCATATTATGCATATTATTAATAAGAGAAGGAATTACATCCATAAACGGGAAACTCCATCCCCATCTTCCATAAGACAATGCTTAATAATATGAAGAGAAAGGTCATTCTCGGAATTAAATATAACAACAATACTAGTGTTAATATTAGCAAGAGCATCTGCAGTATATAACTCAATTTTGAGAAATCTTAATCTTAAAGGAAACTCAACCAAAAATGAATGATATTTCTTTCACCAATAGCGAACCGGCCAAACCGAGCAATCCTTATGGATGGTATCGACTAAACTTTGGGAATCACTTTCCACTAAGAGAGGGAGGCAACCACGGCGTTAAAGCCTTTAGAATAGTGAGCAAAAAACTATTCATTTCAGCGAGAATTAACAACACATAAGTAAAAAATAAAAAATAAAAAATAAAAAATAAAAAATTCAGAAATAAACTTTTTTGTATGTTCATGTAAAAAAATTATAATTATAAATGTCATTCTTATATGATAAATACTATAATATATAATATAATATAAGAATGATGTTTATAATTATGAATTTTTTATGTATAATATAAGAATGATGTTTATAATTATGAATTTTTTATGTATAATATAAGAATGATGTTTATAATTATGAATTTTTTATGTATAATATAAGAATGATGTTTATAATTATGAATTTTTTATGTATAATATAAGAATGACTCAATTAAAAAAAAAAAAAAAACATATATTTATTACCATAAAAAACATAACAATCCAGACTTTTTGACTCTGACGTTTCTGAAAAATATATAACTCTCCAATTGCTGTCATAATGTTTGTCATATTCTTCAGAACTGTCACCATTGCAATGTTAATGTGTTTCAAACTGAAACACAAAAAATGAAAAATAAATTATATATTATCACATCAAAAATTAAAAATTAAAAATTAAAAAAAAAAAAAAAATCGAGTGCTCGAAAACGCAACCTATACATGCCGGATACAAGCATTCCGACAAAGATAATGTTAACTGGGATCCAGACCCTGATCAGATTCCAGTCAAGCTTTTCTACTGGAAATGCTCTGCAGAGGCTCAGTAGAATAACAACTATTGAGCTAATCAAATTCTGTACAATACAAAGTACCATAGAAATTATGTCAGTAAATTGGTGCAAGTTAAATCTCACTGGAACATTTTTTTTCAAAAACAAAACATGCCTGATAAAACATGAGGGATATTCCTGCATTAAAGTTATATGTTGATAAAACAACTTTGTTCAGCAATATCATGCTACACGATGATATGCAGTAAGCTGTCCCAGATAAAAGGGGTCCCGATTTCCTTCCGGTTCCATGTTCCCGTTTTTCGTTGCCGACTAATGAAACGAGGACATTGTTATGATCGCCGTTCTGTGCTCGATTCCTTTTAAAAATCCTGAGTAGAATATTGATATCATTAAATGCTAAACCATATTATATAATTTCTAAGTGAAATTTATATATATATAGATAGATACCTGTCACCCAAAGTTCTACGTTCCGCATTACTCAAAAAATTGCCGATTGATTTATAACTTCCCTGCTTACGAAGACCATTAAGAAGCTTGTATACTCTGTTAACTTGTTCGTCCTCTTCCGTCTCTTTCGCGTTTAGTTCTTCGGTCTTTTCATTGCTTCCATTACAACTAGTTACATGTAGCCTTGTATGATCTGGTGTCATATCACAAGCTGTAATGAATTTGACCAAAAACTCTTTTATTTTTTTGAATACTGGTCTGATTCTGACTCTTTGATTGGGACGGTTGATATAAGATTTGAAGAAGAGAGAATCATGCAGAGGCGACAACGTAGGCGTTTTGAAGTGCACGCAAAGGGAAGAGAAAGTGTGGAGCAACTTTCAATGCGCATATTGCAAAAAAGTCAAAAATGATTCCGCGATGATCATTGATCAATGTAACCCAGATCTGACTTTTTATGAAAGAGAGGGAGAAGGGAATGCTTCAATTAGCAGCGAAGTGTATGCAAAAAAGGTGGCAAATGTAAACACTGAACAAGACCATTCAATTACTTTATTTATTGGGGTTTGGATACGATACTTAGGGCAATATTAAAATTCTTGTGTTAACGTTAAGTATTGGTTGAAAAGTACCATATTTTTTATTTTTTATTTTTTATCCTTTTTCCATAAATATTCGATCTAGTTTAAAATATTTATAATTATTAATAACTGATTAATCCTTTTTTAACTCTTAAGAAAAATAATAGGGAGACAAAAATTAGATAAATTTAGATAAATTAAAATGAGTATCAATAATCATATATATATATATTACTTAATAAATAAATAAATAAATAATAATATAAATAATTATCAGTTGAATTTAATTAAAATTTATTTAAGTTTTATCTCATGATTATGATCTAGCTCTCATATAGCTAATTTTCACACTTTATCTTAATTTATAATGAGTTCGTGTACTCTTGATTGATTAATCTATAAATAAATTAATTAATTAATCCGTTGTTGTTCTCTAATTATGGTAGTATTTATTGTAGTACATAAGCTTATGAGCAATATCCATACATACAAGTTAAGTACAAAATCTTATATTTCACACACACATATATACATATATACATCTATAAGAGCTATTTTGTAGTAGCAAAAGGGTTGAAATGAACAACAGGGATGCAAAAGAATAGGGCTAGCCCTGGGTAAGGAGATGCCTGATCCAATTTCAATAATGACCTTAAGCTCCTTCCCATCTTTTCCAATCTTCCAATCAAAGCATTGTACCATGGCTGCAGCCACCGTGCCACTAAGGCCAAATGCCAAAATTGAGCCGGGACATGACCTCATTCCTCCCCCAAATGGAACAAAGTTCAAATTCCCCTTAATTCCAATATTGTACTTGGCATGTTTCATATCACCTTGTCCAATATTCGAGGAGGTTAGAAACCTCTCTGGTCGGAATTCATCAGGTTGCTCTCACAATTTTGGATCTCTCATTAATATATGGACCAGATTGATTGCAACCATAGAATCTTTTGGTATGTTAAACCCATCCGTTAGGAATTAATTATGTATCTTTTCTTACAATTTCTTTCTCATTCGAAGTATTAATGCATATTGTACATATTCTTTTTTTCCTTTTTTTAATCAAAGTTTAAGCAACTAAAATCTCAAAATGACATAATATAAAAATCACGAGAATTTACGTAGTTCGGTATAAAACCTATTCCATAGACTTCAAAAAGATCACCGAAAACCAATAGCACTATAATCGGAGTTTCAATACAAGTTTACAAGTTACAACACAAATTCTACAATAACACAGATCTCAAACATTCAAAGCCTCAAAATAGAAAATCAACTACAGATCTTCAAGAATGGAGCAATAAACCTTTCACACAAACAGAAGCAAGAAGATTAAACTAGAGATCAAGTCATAATCATACCTAATCGATAAACCATAATCGCAAGGGAGAGAGAAAGATAATACGCGTAACTTCAGAGAGAAAAACAGAATGAGCATCTGCTCATTAACAAAAAACCGGGTAATGAATATATATAATTATGGGTTAGGTTATGACTCGGAAAAGTCTGTTGGGTTCGGTTCAGCCTAATGATTGATGGGCCATTAATTCATATTATGCCTTATCTCCTGATTGGGCCTCACCCAATTCCAACAAACTCCACCTTGAGGCACAATCTACCCTTCCATACTACCTAGTGCTAAGGCTTCCATCATATAATCAGTCCCTCATAGCCAAGTTTTGAGTAATCAACAAATTACTCTAGATGTAACAAGTCAAAACAGTGATTGAACTTGCTAACTGTAACAATCTTAGTGTCCATATCTATTGGATTTTCTTCGGTAGGAACCTTAGAAACCTTCACAATATCATTGGCAATATGATCTCTTACGAAATGAAATTTCACATTCACATGCTTTGTTCGTTCATGATGAACATGATTCTTGCTTAAATATATTGCACTTTGACTTTCAGAATATATAGTGTAAGATTTTTCAAGTATCCCAATTTCCTTTAGAATACCCTGTAACCAAACAACCTTCTTAAAAGCATCAGTTAAGGCATTATATATCAGTTAACTTAATCATCTCATGTATGAAGCAGAAATCTGAATCATTTGAGAAATTCAAAGAATATGAGAATGAAGTCAAAAAATAACTAAGAAAAATTATTAAAATGCTTCGATCAGATTGGGGAGGTAAATATTTAAGCTTTTGGTTTTCTGATTACCTGAAAGAGAAAATGATAATCTCACAATGGACTCCTCCTAGAATGTCATAATTGAATGATGTATCTGAAAGGAGAAACCAAACCCTCTTGGAGATGGTATGATCCATGATGAGTTTTACCGATCTACCTCTGTCATTCTAGGGATATGACCTAGAAACCTCGCATATATTATAAATATGATTCCTTCAAAATATGTTTTTTTGATACCGTATGAGATATGGAAAGGTAGAAGGGATGTCATGCCTATGTTAAGAAGCAAGAAGTAGAAAAGTTAAGAACAAGGTTCGATAATACTTTGTGGGGTACCCAAATGAATTATTAAGATATTACTTATATCATCCAACTGATCATAAAGTGTTTGTCGCCAATCACAATGTCTTCTTAGAGAAGGAATTTCTTTCTAAAAGGAATAGTGGGAGTAAGATTGAACTTGATAAAGTTCAAGACTCACAAAATAATAGTTAAGCCGAAAATCCTATCACCTCACAACTTTTGGTTGAGATACCGCCAAAAGAAAATACTATGAAATTTTAGAGTACAAAAAATATTCGTAGATCTAATAGAGTATTTAGTGGGCCAAAGTGTTACAAATTTCTAGTAGAAAATCTTAGCAATGAACCGATCATAGATGAAAATCCTATCCATGAAATCCGAGATGGATTCAATATACGCCAACCAAGTCTAGGACTTGGTAAATGCACATGAAGGAATAGTTCCTATAAGATGCAAATGAGTTTTCAAAAGAAAAATCGAGATACATGGAAAAGTCGAAACCTATAAGGCTAGACTAGTTGCAATGAGGTATATATAAAGAGAAGGGATTAACTATGAAGAAACCTTCTCGCCTGTAGCAATGATCGAATCCTTTTAGATATTTCTTGCCATTACAGTATATCATGATTATGAAATTTTGCAAATGGACGTAAAAACTATTTTCCTCAATAGGTACCTCGAGGAGGAAGTGTATATAATACTACCCAAAGGCCATATACACCCAAAGACTTCATGAACAACAAAAATACAAAGAAGTTGTACAAGCTGCAAAGGTCCATATATAGACTAAAACAAGTATCTCGGAGTTGGAATATTCATTTCGATGAAATGATCAAATTCTTTGACTTCATTAAGAATGAAGAAAATCTATGTGTGTATAAGAAGCTAGTGAGAGCTCTATTACTTTTATCATTCTATATGTAGATGACATATTACTAATTAGAAATGATGTAAGAGTGTTACAGTCTATTAAGTTATGGCTATCAAAGAATTTATCCATAAAAGATTTAAGAGAAGCAATTTACATTCTAGAAATAAAAATCTATAGAGATAGATCTAAGAGGTTACTTGGCTTGACCCAATTAATGTACATAGATAAAGTGCTAAACTTGTTTAACATAGAAGATTCCAAGAGAGGACTCATGCCAATGAGTCATGGAATCTATCTGTCTAAGAATATATCTCCAATGATACAATCAGTAATAGATGAGATGATGGAGTATCCTATGCTTCAACAATAGGATCTATCATATATGTTATGCGAGAGACTGGATGTTGTCTATGCTCCAAATATTACAAGCAGATTTCAAGGTAATTCAAGACATAAGCATTGGATTGTTGTTAAGAACATTCTCAAGTACTTGAGATGAACTAAAAAATATTCTTGATTACAGAGGATCTGACTTGAAAATTGTCACATATTTTAGTTTTCAGTCAAATGTTGATGATAGCAAATCAAATTTAGGATTTGTTTTCATGCTCAATGGTGGAGCGGTTAGTTGAAAATTTTCAAAAAATAAATAACTGCAGATTCCACTGCTGAGGCTGAACACATTGCAACTTCAGAAATAACAAGTGAGTCAATTTGGATGAAAAAGTTCATAACTGAACTAAGAGTGGTTCCAAGCATTATTGATACCGCAGCAGTGTACTACGATAGTAATGGTTCAACAGCGCAAGCGAAGGAACTAAGGTCTCATCATAAATCCAAACATGTGTTGCGACGTTACCACCTCATCCAAGAGATAATTGAAAGAGGAAACGTCAACATAGAACGAGTCAACACTGACGATAACATTACAGATCATTCACTAAGGAACTTTCCCAACAGACGTTTGATTGCCACCTCGAAAAATTGAGAATTAGATTCAGAAACGATTAGCTTTAGTATAAGTGGGAGATTGAAAGTATACACGCATCAAGCTAATTAGGTTTTGACTCGATGAGGTAAATATATTTATGTGATACTATCTTTATGCGAGTATTAACAAGACAATAAATATTTTTATTAATTGTTATCATGAA
Organism: Coriaria nepalensis; assembly: GCA_027186245.1. Classification (NCBI taxonomy): domain Eukaryota; kingdom Viridiplantae; phylum Streptophyta; class Magnoliopsida; order Cucurbitales; family Coriariaceae; genus Coriaria; species Coriaria nepalensis. Next base: position 8,538,661 of record CP114484.1, on the reverse strand, counting down.
AGTCAGCTATTATTTATCATATTTATTAATATTATTATAATTAATATCTTATATTTTATAAATGCATATTATGATAAAGTCTAGTATCTTAAAGTTATGTACTTGAAGTTATGATAGAGATCATACTGATTGAGACTCAAGTAGCTTTAAACTTAAGACACAAATTGTTCGTTGTCCTAAGATTATAAAAAATGTTCACTGATGATCCTGATAGATAATCACATAGTTCATCACCTAAAGTGTTTAGGGTGGCCGTTCTCATGGCTATTAGTATTAGTGGAACATCATCATGATTATGTGAGTACTTAGTAGAGACTAAAAGCACTGAACATGAAACTTAGATAAATTCTCAATGGTAAAAATACTAACCATTAATGAGAATTATTTAGTGACTATATTATATGTAGTCGACTTGAGATCACCATAATATCTTATGTGTAAGGTCTTATACTTTGACATCATTCTAATAAGCTCTAACTAAAAGTGAAAATGGGGTGAATCGTTGGATATAAGATGTTGTGCATGAAGGTTATGAGTGATTAAGGTGTAATCAATCACTTCTATAATTTGAAATAAGTACTATGAATTATATTTTTTATTGAATAAAGAATTTTTGCATAGTAAAAGGTATGAAAGGAATTTTGGTAAATCTATTATCGATGGTCAGTAAAGATATAATATTTCATATGATTTATCTATTAGAGTTTAACAGTTAAACCATTCCTTATGAGAAATCGGGATATTGGCAAAATTGAGGGATCAGTTATTGTAAATTTATTATAATTATGATAGGTTCTTTTGGAAGATGATAATTTTTCATCTACTGGATAGTCTTGACACTTTGTTGGAAGTCAATCTTGACTTGGATGTTTATGTTACTTAATCATGAAATGATTAAACTAAATGTTTAATTTTAAAAGAGTTTTAAATTAAATGAATATAATTGTGAATTAAATAAAATCATATAATATTATGATATCTTTCTACCGGTATGATGTGGAACCTAATCTGTCACACACAAAAGATTAGATGATAACTCAGTTTAGATTCGTCGGATGAAAGAAAAAACAATCGCTTTCATTTTAAGAATAAAATAGTAATTTGAATTATAGTTCGATTATAAGGGCAAAATAATAATTATTAATTTATTAAATTTATTGTCATGCAGCTCTGCTAGCACAACTAAGTGTGACATTAATTTAATTAAAAATTAATAAATTACATAAAAACTCTTATTTAATTACAAAAGGGTTCTAAATGTTCATATTAACAATTGAACATTAAAAAGTTAATGAGCCAAATTTTTAATTGGATTTTTGTGGGTCAAATTAATCAAATGATTGATTAATATTCAGGTTAATTATGCATGGAGTGGTCGGGCACACTAGTGGGTTTTGACCCATTATTTCCTTAATTGGGTTAAGGAAACCTTTGACTTGGTTAACATGAATCAGGTCAAACAGGCATGTTAACTATTAGGAAACCTGAACCTAATGGTACATTATAAATATACCATTAGGGTGGCCAAAAATCATAGGCTTTTCTCCTCTCCTCTTGGCTGAAACTTAGAGTGAGAAAGAGATAATTTTTCATATTATTTTCCTCGAGCCTATTGATTCATGAGTTGAATCTTAGGTATAAAATAAACTGAGTGAGTCAGATTATGTGGATTATAATTAGAGGACGAACACGTGAGCTCTATTCTTCCCTACAATTCAGATTGGATATAGGAAACTTGAAGCTGTTTGCTCATCAAGATTGGAAACCATTTTCTCATCTTGAATTTTCAGTTATATGAGATTTACTGGATTTTCTATTAAATCATTGTGTATGAGATATATAACTATTGTATAATTGTTCTTGGTGTGGATAAATCGTTGTAATAAACATTAGATTAAAAAAAAATTAAATTACTATTTACTCTACTTGTATGTATAAATCATAACAACAATATCGCTATATCCATGGAGATCTACTAAGTAAACGTTAGTTGTAACTTCATCAAATCATGCTAAATACTCAGAATTCATAAGGTAAGTCGAGAATGTGTATGATTGAGATCGATGACTCAATATATTCGAGGAATGTGCGGTTTATCTTCTAACAAAAAGTCTCTAACTATTCTGTATAAGGATAATACCGCATGTCTAATCCAATTAAATGGGGGATACATTAAATGAGACAAAATAAAATATATCTTACTGAAATTCTTTTTTACACATGACTTGGATAAACGTGGTAATATTGATGTCTTTGAAATTCGCTTGAAAGATAACATGACATATTTATTTACTAAGCTATTACCAACCATAATATTAAAAAGATTGATTTACAATATTAGAATGCATTGGCTAAGAGACTTAAAGTGATGTTTCTATCAAGAAGAACTAATATGCATTGTACTATTTTTTTTTTGCTATTATTTTTTGCTATTAGATTTTCCTGATAAGGGTTTTAACGACGGAACTTCTCGTACTATGAACATCCAAATGAGTGTTTTGAACCATTTGTTGGATGTCCCATTGAATTTGTCCCCGCAACTCCTCCACTTCTATCTTTTCATCTCTCTTTGTTATACCTTTTGAATATTGTACTAAATTCTCATGTTTTTTGGTATTCTAATCATCATAAGAGCTTATAAATAGAGATATTTATAGAGAATGAAGAATAATAAAAAATAAGAAATCTCATTTCTCTCTACATTGTTTCTACTATTCTCTTGTTCTACATCTTTTATTCACAACAAAAACTGTATTATCCAGATAATTTAGGGGAAGAACAATAATTAGTAAACTAAACTTAAATATATTTTAGATAAAATATAATAAATTAATAATTATTTATATTATTTATTTAATTAATGAGTCAATAAATAATACATAATAACTATGAACTCATCACACTTTCTTAATTAACAACCCATCCTTAAAATATCATAATAATTTAAAAGATTAAATATTAATTTATAATTTAATTTATAAATAGGGCGTGTGTCATCGTTACATGCTTGATCTTTTTATTTACTTCTCGACCCGATGAAAAAGTGTCAAATCAATATGAAAGCTTTAAATATATGTCAGATTATTGATTAATTACCATTCACATATTGATGAATACGTTCTCATTGTTTCATCAAGTTGCTGCCAAGTAGATTATTGACAATAGCGTACTCCACCATGATACTATGCGGGGGCCCCGTCATTGACAATTTAACTTCAGCACACAGACGTCTAGAAGAGATAATATAATAATACTTTCCAGTTTCCACTGTTGCAAATTCGGAATCACAAGAGATGTGCTAAAAAAAAGGATAAAAGATAGATTCTTTGAATGTTCTATAACCATGGAATAACAATCAGGTAATAAAACCTACGGCTAAAACAACTTTCACATGGCTTCTAGCTTTCTACTATTGAAGCATTAGAGAGACAAATTCAGGCAATGTTTCAAACTTGGTCACCTCTTACCTTTCGAGCGATCAATTTGATTTCTTTCACCCTCTCATCTACTAATTGCCGAAGCTGTTCTTCTTGACTTAATTCAGATTCCTCCATCTTAACAGTATTAGCTTCACTGCTTTGAGATTTAAACATGACAAAGGACATTTCTGGATCATAATCGCTCGGAATTTCAGTTACCTTCTTCCCAACAGTGTCAGCATCTTTTCCTATAATTTCATCCCTCATACGAGAAGAAACAATGCTGGAAAAATCTTCCATGTGCTTATCAACAGGGCTAAGGCCTAGATAGACTAGAATCTCCCAACATTGTAGAAACTGTTTTTTGGTAATTTTCAGAGCTTTCCTAACATCTTCTGTGGCATTAGATGGAGGCACAAATCTAGAGGGCTCAATTTTCTTTGATTGTTTCCCTAGCTTCAATTGTGAAATGGCAGAATTAATGGCTTCTTGAATTGGATCAAAATGGAGAAGCCGTTTTATGTCAATACAGGTTCGGATGTGTTGGAGTTGATCTAATGGCTCCTCAATAGTCAAGTCATATACATTTTCACATATTGCTACATTATTCAGTGCCTGTAGAAGGTAACGCCCATAACCCTTGTGTTGGTGAGGAGGTAATACCAGAATCTGCATTAATGGCAATGGTTATGAAGATTTATGGTATATGCTGACAAATCATTAAGTAAGATCAATAAACCAAATGCTTATTCGCAGTACTCAAGTCTAGGTAGTAACTTCTGTGATGAGATTATGTAGGAGTAGCAACCTGACTGAGACGCAAGCGAGAATCATTAGGATAGTGGTAAAAGCGATAAATGGCACTAAAACCAAGTAATCTAGAGCATGTTTCCTCCTTTCCCTGCTGATTACTTTTCCTCTGAATAAGCAGATACAGCTCCCAACTTGAATCAGAAACATCAATAGGACTGCTACCTAATAATTCAGGAAATATAACCTGTCAGAATAATCCAAATCATGTAAAAAAAAGAGCGAAATCATAAACTAAATAAATCTTAGGAATAATAATTCACCATCAACAAGAAGCAGCGCCAGAGGTATCAAGCGACTGTAAAGAAGTCCCGTCTCCATATTACCAGAAACAAGTCGGATGACCTGGCACATGAGGAAATCATATGATCAAGACTTTCAAGTACATGTTGTAACTGAAGGAAGAACCGCTAAGATTGAGGATAAAAGAATGAGACAGAATCATAAAGCTTAAGATGTCTAGCACCTCCAAACCAGAATTAGATGCTTCTAACAGATAATTAGAATCAGTGGTATGCCCATTGGAAGTATGGTGTTGCAATCTTTCTCCATTAGAGATGGCAGATCTAAATTTTATTTTCAAGAGAAAGAATCAATGTTACATGACTGAAAAGAAACTAAAGAAAAAGAAAAATCCACTAGGTGGAACGAGAAATTTTTTAGAAAGTACTAATACCCAATGAAATTACTCTCAGTTGAAAAGGTTAGAAGGAAGTCATCTTTATTATCAACTAGTGTCTCGGCAAAGATTCTCTGTAAACAAGAGGTCAATTAATCAGCAGAAAGTTAAAACTAAAGAATGGTTCAGAATCTTCAGTTGAATGATCGACAATCACCTGTAGAGTAGATTTCAGATCTGTGACCCCTTTGCCTCCCTTACACAAATAGACACAAAATTAATCAACCATAGGTTAGAGCAGAAAAGAAGCAAGTTCAAAGTACAGCAGTGAAAAGTTGACGACACAATTCTTTCAGGGATGAAGGGGAAAATTATTAACACACAATGACTAGACTTAGACAATGCATACAAATATAGACTTCTGACCATGAATAGATTTCAATACTCACATCAGATGAGCTCTGGTAGGTAATATCAGCATAAGCTTGAAATGATACAATGCTGAACCAGACAGTAATCTGAATAATTATGTATATATGTCAATTTAAGTCACTTTCAATTACAAGAATCGTGAAAAAGGCCTTCGAGCTATGTAAATGTAAGTTACCTTCAACCCTTGGTAACCATAGATCTTTTCATCTTCATCAAAGAAGCTATTCAAGTCAATTGGATCAATACAAAGACTGTCAGTAGAGTCCACTTCCTCTTTGCTAGAAACTATGATGCAGTCAATCAATAAAAATAAATTAACAAAAAAATGTTTCAGAGAGGGAAAAAAAAAACCCAAGGCAAAGAAACTATATATTATTTGGTAAGATAATCCCAAAATTTCTGATTAAACCTCTTAATTACAAAAGTATGTGCAAATTCGAGATTAGTTGGTTCCATTCCTCAAAATAGACCAGCTAGGTTACAAAATTAGCTTTCTACTCCAGTTATTCACTTGTATTCTAACATTAGTTAATCACAATCAAATATACAGAATATCATCCCGCATTTCTGCATTGGAAACCCCTAGAGGATGATACTATATGAAACCCTAATGAGTATTTCTAGCTCACTCTATTTATATTATCCAATTATAGCTGATTTCAGAAGATATGAAAAGCATAACATTTACTCTGACAAACAATTAAGAGCTCGAGCTGGAATTGAAAGGCACTTCAATTTTGAAATATATAAGATACAGTTGAGGAAGAAATTATATATATTTTTTGAAAATCTCTCGATGCGACACCTAGGTTAAATTGAAATTTAAACACGAGAGATCGCAACTAAAAAAAGCTTCCATACCCAGATAGATTTCAATGCAATCTTTAGCGTCAATTCCAGGATCTGCACCACAACGGCAAAGATTAAAAATATGTAAATAGTCCGAGAAGCTACTTAATACTTTATTCACTGCGTAGATGACAATAATAGCTGGATACAGACGGAAATGATTCAAAGGGGAAGAAATGATGAACAAGAAGGAAAGCTGGAAAAACCTAAGCGACGTCGTTTCTTGAGCTCATCGACGGGATCGGCGGTGGATTGCTGCTTCTGACCCATTTCGGAGTTTTAGGGTTTTACAGAGCGGGAAAATGTGAGGAAGAGAAGCGGGAAATGTACTGAACGAAGGAAATGGAAAAGGAATTAATTTGTTGGGGATATTAATAGTCGAGCCTAAACTCAGCACCCCCAAAAGAATAAGTATACTACTAAAACCCCCCAAACTTTTTAATTACGTTTCGTAACCCCAAAACTTAAAAATAACAAATTTAAACTCCAAAATCAACTCTTTCTGTTAATTAATTAAGACAACACATGCGGGTGTTATATGGACCTGAAAAGTGAAACCTATGAGATCCGAGTCACGGTCGCTGCCCGCCCTTTTTGTTTAGTAAAAGAAGAAAAGTAGTTTTTTCTTCCTCACGATTTCTGTTCTTTCATCATCCATTACTAAGATTTCATATCTTCTCATCCTAATCGCATTTCATTTTTCCTTCTCTTTCCTTGTTGCTCCCACCAGGCTCTTCTAAGGCTTGATTATCGAACCCCAATTTTGAACATCTGAAACCGAAATGATCATATTTTCTGCTTGAAATTTTTCTTCGATTTCTGGACTTGTTTCCTCATTTTTTTTCATTTAGATCGAATTCACTGTTAACATAAGGGTGGTACAGATGGGAGAGATCATTCATTAATGAGATGTAGTTTCTAATATTTCTTTTCTTTTCTTTTTTTTTTTTGCCAGGAAGAATCGGAGAAATGCAATCATCATCAAATTTCTATTAAAACTAAATACAAAAAAATTTCCTAAATCAGATCATTAAGCTCTCTTGCTTCATTTTTCTCCAAAAGACTGTTCATCCAATATAATATACTAAATGCAGTAAATGTTTTTTTTTTGGCGTAAAATTATAGGCAATTAAATACAGAATTTCCATATCACACATTCTTTCCCACTTAATTCATAAGATTTACATATTATAGTCAGAAGAAATCAAGCCCTTTCATAACTTGGGAATACACTAAGCCTCTTCGGTTCTTCTTACTTCTCTGAGAGAGATGATGATGAACGGCAAGCAAGAAGAGAAGGAGCAGAGTCTAAAGTTTAGATATGGGTTTGATTTGCTATGCATAGAAAAATTAGGGCCAACGAAGAAGCAAAAAGATGGATTAGGATAAGTGGGATAGAAATTGGTAATGGAGGATGAGGATTGAGGAGCATCCATGGAGAAAGAAGAAGAAAGAAAGAGTACGAGAACGAGAAAGAAGAAGATAAGTTTCTATTTCTATTTTTATATTTTTAACTTTGCCAGACAAAAGAAAAATGACGGCCTGATGGGTGAGCTATCCATACCTCGCACGTGGCTTGCACATGGACGTCACTAAATTGACGGCTAATGTTAACTTTTGGGCTCATACTAGTAAGACGTAAGTTTCAGTAATAAATTGTTGTTAAATATTTTGGAAGGTGCATAGTTTTTAGCTCTTAGTAGTCAGCCTCGCGTGCTTCACACGTAATTGTGAAAGTTCGGTAAACCAAAAGCCATCAAGAAAGCTAGGCCCATCCGAGTTATGGGCCCAAATGGTAGGCAATACGATTATTACGATCCAAACAATCAAAAGGGCACATCTGGTACTTCGCTCTAAAAAATCTTTTTTTTTTATCCTTTTTGTTATCCAATCGAGTAAATACGATTCAAACGGTTAAAAAGGACATGATAATCAAACGGTAAACCAAATATGATTAATTTTGAATCGATAACAATATGATAATTATTATTTATTTGGTATGATAATCAGATTTCTCTTAATTAAAAAGTAAAATTAGATTATCTTTTAATAGACCAATACCGGAATAAAAATGTGTCCCGATTCCGATCCCCTTTTTAGTTCAGGGACCGGTACCAAAACCTGCACTAAAGCTACTCCAATAAAAAAAGTCAGTTTCGAGACCAAGAATCCCGTCACAACCAGAAAAGATGGCCACTCCTAGTGTTACTAAGAAAAGTTATCCACTTTTCGGGGGTCCCCAAGGGGCGTGCAAACACAATTTTTTTTAATTGTTAAATTCGAAACCTACCCAACCCAATTTCTTACAAATTTGATGGAAGAGATTATTATTTAGAATGTAGAACGTAGAACGTAGAATGTAGAACGTAGAACGTAGAACGTAGAATGTAGAATGTAGAGAGGGAGTAAGTGATACCAAATTTTCTTAGAGCCCAAACACCGGAGAAAAAATGATATTAAGAAAAAGAAAAAAGAAAAAAGGATCACATGGTATTATCATGATCTAGAAGAGTTAAAAAATATATATATCCC